>CM076580.1:957615032-957950649 GCA_034641835.2 Pinus albicaulis | reverse complement strand
ATCACGTGAACCTAACACATTATCTCAGATCGAGATAACAGGTTCATCAGTACATTCTTTTCAAGCCTCTATTCGTTGTTGGATACCAAGCTCACTAAGTCCATGACCTTCCACCCCCAAGCTGATGGCCAGACAGAGGTCTTCAACAAAATGATCATGCACATATTGCGCATGTACAACTCAAACCATCCACGCACATGGAATGAAATCCTCCCCTCTGTCCAGCACAACTACAACAGATATCTCCACAACTCCTTTCAGGTGGGGTTGGGATTCCAACCACTATGTCCCATTGATGTTGCCATACAACTTGCAACTACTCAAGCAGATTCGGCTCATGTATAGTCTAATGTTGACAAAGCTACCGAATTCATTGAGAAAATTTAGCACATCCACTAGAAGGTCCATGACATATTTGAAAGAGCAAATTCTAAGTAAAAATAGTGTCATGATCATCATCGGGTGCCACATAAGTTTGGGGTGGGCGGAAAATTTTGGTTAAATTTGCAGAAGAAGCGCCTCACTAGGGCCCAACACAAGAATTGATCACTCTGATATGGGCCTTACCATCACTAAGTCTATAGGGGACAATTATTTTGAGCTCAACATTCCACCATTCCTTAGTCTGACCCATTATTCAATGTTGACCAGTTGCGGCCATACTTTCTCGCATTGTTGGACACTTCTGACATAGCTGAGAAACTGACATGAACATAGCTCATCCCAATTTATATCGAACATGCCACAACTAATAGGATCATGGACACATTGATAAATAACACTTTCCAGTAGAGGATCCAACTATATTGAGTTGTCAAAGTAGGTCAACACCTTCACTAGAGAAAGTGGCTAACCAGGGACCATGTTCAACAAAAATTTCCTCACCTCATGAACGCTCTACATGCAATGGGTACCATTTCTTCCTAGGGGGGGGGGACTGCTCTAGGTGTATTTTAAGTGGCCATCCCCATATTCCCCCAGGACCTCTAGTTGGTTTCATCAATTTCCTTGAGTATAACACAATTTACTATTTTTATCATTTTTTCAGGTCCTAAAATTCCAGAGCTATTTTGACCCCCTAAACAGTGTTTACTTGAGGTCCACAGCAGGACCATTATCGTAGGTAGGGCCTAACACAAATATTTTAGTACTTAAAGATAAATTTCTAAAAAGGTATCGTATACTCCAAATGGAAATAATATGACCAATTTATGACCCTAGGCAGTTGGCTTCCCATCTAACCCCAACAGGGCCCACAAACTCTTGGTGTTCCATCTCCTAGGGTAAGGATTTTGGTTGCTTAGGGTTTCCCTTTATTTTTCAATAACAAAAATCCCTTGATCCTCATCGTAACATATTTTAGAGGCATGTAGCTGCCACATCTCTTCTTAGATATAAGCTACAATCGCCCGAGCTAGTTTATTTCCATCATGTATGTAAGCATCTTTCAGTTCTTTCGTATTAATGAAATGAATATTTATCTTTGTTCTATCTCTGTGTTTATGTTTATATCTATATTCTACTTCATTATTTCATAAGTATATATTTCTGAAATCATAACAGTCTTATCTTTCTCTGTTTTTTGTGCATGTTCCCAACGAGGTCGAGGTATAAGGATTTAGGGCTTGAACTGGTTGAATCTTTGCGAGACTGGGCTTTTCGACCTCGAAAACCTCCCATGGCAGAAGAAAATAAATACGAGGGAGTAAGGGATCCTTTCATAATATTGCTCGAAGACGCCCTCGAGCGATAAAATAATGCAATGAAGGACAAATTTGCCTAGATCCTTCGACGAATACCCACAGGAAACACATCTTCATCCAGTAGCCACCCTGGAGGTGCCACTCCATTTAAGGCACAAGTCAATTTTTGCATTCCCATATTTGAAGTCCAGATAGATGTTGATGTCATATGTAAATGGTTATATATTTTGGAAGGATATTTTTCAGTTCATTTTTTTTCCAATAGGGAGAAGGTTACCTTTGCGTTCCTCAAAGTTGCTCCCCATGTCAAGGACTGGTGGGAAACCTATTGTGAGCATAGGGACAAGAGGGAAACCTCACTATTTTCATCCGGTCCCACTTGGATTTTTTTCTGAGATGACATCATGGAACAATATTACCCTGTCAGGAGATATGAAGATAAGTACATACAATGGACTGCGCTATGGAAGCATAGGGATCAAGATTTGCATGAGTTGACATATCTTTTCCATGCCCTACACAGAAAATTTGGTATCAAAGATTCTGAGAAACATCTGGTGCTAAAGTACTGTATTTATTTGCACAAATACATTCAAGATGAAATGAAGCTCCTGTACATCTCCTTGCTTAGTGAAAAAAACTGATATGTTTCAATGATAAAGAAAAAATTCAAGTAGAGGATGCAAGACTTTGGATTTGTGAACCCAAAGTAGAGCAAAGACACCCACGAGCCACCAATAAAAGGACAGATCTAGACTGCGATCCCCTGGGAAAACTCCTCGAAGCCACAAGCCAACAATAATGGGAAGGCGAAGAAAGACATCGACAAGTGGTACGATTTCCATAAAACTCCCACTTACACCACGAATAAATGTCGCGCAAAGCAAGCGCTAGTGGTCGAGCTAAAAGACTCAGAGACAGATACATTCTTTGATTCTGATCCGAAACCCAACAAGGAAACTGACAAGGGAAAGAAAATCATTGACATAGAAATCACTGCGATGGTAGCCACCACCAAGCTCCAAAAGGAGAAACCTAAGGATCTAGAGGAGGGGGAGATCCTCTTTGACTTGCATATGTGGGTAAAGGGTTTTTCCAGTGTAGTTAATCATTAATAGTGGGATCCAGAACAACCTGATATCAGTTGAGGTTTTTAAGAGATTGAAGCTACCAACAACATCACATGCATAGCCATACACCATTGGGTGGCTCCACCAAGGGCAAGATCTCTGTGTTATCTAACAGTGTTGCCTATCTTATAGCATCATGCCCTTTGCAGATGAGGTATTTTGGGATGTTTTACCTATGGAGGTCTATGATGTTTTATTAGGTAGTCCATACCTATGGAAGTTTCATGTTGTATCTGAATCTAGGCCTCATTCTATTATTATTACTTTGGGTCAGAAATTCTATAGGATACTAGAGGTAGCGCTGCCTGCCGCCTTTTATTTTATCTATGCTAAACAATGTAGTAAGATAATTTCCCAGACAAGGAGATTTTTCATTCTTGTGATTCACCCTTAGAGCAAGAGCAAGATTGTGGACACATCCACAGCCTTCAGACAGGGCTCCTTTGTATGGAAGCATCAGATGGACAAGGTCATTAAGGAGTATAGGGACATCTCCACCTTACCCATAAGGTTACCCCTACTCTATCAGGTCAAGCACTCCATCGATCTAACCCTAGGCACGCTACTACCCAATGGACTGATCTACCGACGCTCTATTATGGAGAATGATGAAATCAAGAGGTAGATTCTAAAGATGTTGTAGAAAGGGAACATCGGGCCAATTTCCTCACCTAGGGGCTCTGTATTGACTATCAAGAACTGAATAATATTGTTGTATGAAATAGGTATCCAATACCATAGATTGATGACCTTCTGGACTAGCTCAAGGGGGAAACATTAAAGAAATTTTGAGGTCTAAAATGGGCCTCCTAAGAAAAATGTACAACCAAAATAAAATTAAGATCCAATAGGATTCAAGATGATGATGTAAACCATGGGGGTTGATTCACCATTTCTGGGGTAAAAAAGTAAAAAGATTAAAAAATAATAAAATAATAAAACTACATTTTCAACAAGTATTTTCCACTTATCTCCCTAATGTTTTACTCAAATTTCGAGCGGGAGTACTCGTTGGATGCAAATTTAATTCCTCATCCAAGGAGTACCATTGTTGCATACTTTCGATGGACCCTGCTACATGAAAAATGAGAAATACATGAAACAATGTGATTGCAATCAAGTTTTCATGTATTTCTCATTTTTGGTATAGCAGGATCCATCGAAAGTGTGAAACAATGGTACTCCTTGGACCATGAATCAAATTCTACATCCAACAAGTGTTCCTGCTCAAAATTTTAGTAAACCCATAGGGAGATAAGTTGAAAATACGAGTTGAAAAAGTAGTTTTTTCTTTTTCCCTCTAAAATTTGATGATGTAATCTAATATTATTTTATTATTTCCACTATTATTTTATAATTTCCTTAGGAGGCCCATTTTAGACCTAAAAATTCCCCTAATGAATATTTCATCAAGATTGACTTGAAGTTTGGTTATCACCAGGCACCAATCAAACCCTCCAATGTGTGGAAGGTTACCTTAAAATCCAAGAGGAACTTTTCGAATGGTTGTTCATGCCTTTTGGATTGACGAATTCCATTGAAACCTTCATGAGATTTATTGATGACATCTTTTGTCCCTTCACAAACTCATTTTTGGTAATGCATTTGGACGACATTCTAATCTTCAGCCAGAGTTGGAAAGAGCACCTACACCATATTCGACAGGTCCTCTAGACCCTATGAAAGCACAAATTGTGTGCCAATTTGGAGAAATGAAATTTTGGTATGAGCCAGATTCGATGTATGGTGTACATAATTGGTGATTGGGGTGTGCATGTGGACCCAGCTAAGTTACAAATTATTTAGGATTGGTTAGCCCCAACCACTCTAACAGAGATCTGCAGCTTTCTGACTCTTGCTAATTTCTATCACAAGTTTCTGTTGGAATTATTTCATATCACTTTTCCTTTGAATCAAGTCACCAAGGGTGGAGCGAAAGAAATTTTATTTTGGTTTGAATAACAACAAACAAACGAAAAATATAGGTTGAAGAATCGCCTCTACTTTACACTAGTTCTCACATTACGGGACCTCCAACAACCATTTGAAATTGAGACAAATGCCTCTGACTATGTTATTAGTGCAGTTCTTACCCAACAGGGGCAACTAGTGGAATATCATAGTGAGACGCTTTCAAATATGGTATGAAATTTTTCCACCTATGACAAAGATATGTATTCCATTTGCATGTCTGTCAACGATGGAAGCATTACATTTTAGGGCAGGAAACGGTCATCCACATAGACCACCAACCCTTGTAGTTCATACAGACATAAGGAAAGCTGCAGAATGATTACCATCAGAAATGGTCCACATATCTTCAACAATTCCATTTGAACATTAAGTACAAGGGAATCACCAATAATGTTGCAAACTTCCTCGGTCGATCACTAGTTATTGTGCTAACCACTATGCTCAACTATGTGGACACAAGACTTTTGGATGACTACATCTTTACAAGAGTGATCCAAAATTCGGAACCACATATTATATGCTCTTGGAAGGCAAGCAAGTTCCAAACTTTCACCTCCAGGACACACTATTATTCCACCTGGGACACCTTTGTGTTCCTTCAACCGAACGTTCCAAGATGATTTGGGAGGCACACTAAATTCGGGTCACTGGAAATTTTTGGGTATAAAAACAATGATAGTGTTGCAGCAATATTTTTATTGGTTGAACCTTCGATAGGATGTTGGGGAGTACATCAAATCCTGAACTGCCTGCACCATTTCCAAACCTACAATCAAGAAGCAAGGCGTGTATACTCCTCTAACTACTCCTAGTCGAACCTAGGAATCCATCTCCATGGATTACATCTCAAGCCTTCCTTCAACCCATAATGGAAACAATTGTGTTTTTGTGGTCATCGATAGATTCTCTAAGGTGGCCATTCTAGCTAGGGAAAATTTTAGGGGCTAATATTCACAAGTGGGCTAATTTTCCATGCTATTTCCAAAAAAAAATATCATCAATTTCTATTTTCCTAAAAATGAATCCAAATTGTATTAAAATTATTTTACCTTAAAAACCTCCAATTTTATATATTTTCTAATATAAATTAATTATAAATCTAAACATTTCTACAAAATTATCATCAAAGGTTTTAAAATTTGGATATTAGGGACTAGTAAGATTCGCCAAGGTTGATAAACTTGAACCTTTAAAATTTTCCCTGATTATGGAAGCTTGCAAGAAGAGCATCATAGTAGAATCCACTACAAAATTCTTCTTTGAATGAGTATGGCTAAACATTGGGATCCCACACTCCATTATCTTATATCAGGATAGCAGGTTCCTAAGTAAATTATGGTCAAGCCTCTAGTCCTTGTTGGATACCAAGCTCACTAAGTCCATGACCTTCCACCCCCAAACTAATGGTCAGCCAGAGGTCATCAACAGGATGATCGTACACATCATGCGCATGTACAACTCAAAGCATCCACACACATAGGATGAATGGCTCCCCCATGTCCACCACAACTACAAAAAAGCTCTTTGTAGCTCAACTCGACACAACCCCTTTCAGGTGGGTTTGGGATTCCAACCACTATTTCCCAATGATGTTTCCATACAACTTCCAGCTACTCAGGAATATTCGGCTCATGTCTAGTCCAAAGGTGACATAGATACCAACTTCATTGATCACATTCAACACATCTACCAAAAATTCCATCCTATATTAGACAAAGAAAATTCTAAGTACAAGCAACTTCATGATCAGCATCAAGTGCCACACAAGTTCCAGGTGGGCAACACAGTTTGGTTACATTTCCATAAGGACCACCTTACAGGGGCCCATTGTAAGCTTCTTCCATTCTGATATGGGCCTTACACCATCACTGCAGATGTAGGGGACAATGATTTCAATCTTAAAATTCCATTGTTCCTTGGTCTGCACCCAATATTCAATGTGAATTGGTTGCGACCATACTTTCCCCCATTGTTGGACAAATCTGACATTACTAAGTAGCATACACCAATAGAGCTCAACCTAAGTTGTATCGAATAGGCCACAACTAATAGTATCATGGAAATACAAATAAAGAACACTCGCTAGTAGAGGATCTAGTTATATCATGTTGTCAAATCAGACGAACTCCTTCATCAGGGTAAGTGGCTCACCAGGGACTAGGTTCAACAGAAATTTCCTCAACTCATGAAGGCTCTGCACGCAATGGGGGACATTGCTTCCTAAGGGGGGAGGACTAATCTAGGTGGATATTGGTGGGCACCCACCTATTCCACATGAACCACAATTTGGTTTCATCATTTTCCTTTATTATAGAACAATTTATTATTTTTACCATTTTTTCAGGTCTTGAAATTCTGGAGTTATTTTGACCCCCTAAACAGTGTTTTTTTTAGGTCCTTAGTAGGCCCACTATTGTAGGTAGGGGCCTGCCACAAATATTGTATTTCTCAGAGAGACCTTTCTAACGAGGTATCGTACGTGCCAAATGAAGATCATATGACCAAGTAATGACTCTAGGAAGTTGGCTTCCCAACCACCCCTAACGGGCCCACAAACACTTGGAATTCCATCCCCTAAGGTTAGGGTTTTGGTTGTTTAAGGTTTCCTTTGTTGTTAAATAATAAAATGACCCTTGAGCCTCATTGTAACATAGTTCAAAGGCATGTATCTTCCACATCTCTTTTCAGAGATAAGCTACCATCGCCCAAGCTAGGTTATTTCAATTTTGTATGTAAGCATATTTTAGTTCTTTGATACTAATGAAATGAAGATTTATTTTTGCTACATCTATCTGTTTATCTTTATATTTTTATTATGTTTCCTTCCTACATAATTCTTGATCAGTGGTGTCAAAGTGGTCTGCTCTTTTTATTTTTTGTGCATATCCCTAATGAGGTCATGGTATAATTAGTTTGAGCTTGAACTAGTTGAACCTTTGCAAGATCAACCTCGCTGACCCCAATGACCTCCCATGGTCGAAGAAAATAAAGACGAGAGAGGAGGAGATCCTTTCAAAATATTCCTCAAAGAGGCCCTTGAGCAAAAAAGGAGCACAATGATGGACAAATTTTCCTAGATCCTTCAATGGATACCCACAGGTGACACATCTTCATCTAGTAGCCACCCTGGAGGTGTCATTCCCTTTAAGATACAAGTCAACTTTGAAATTCCTATATTTGAAGGCCAGATATATGCAGATGTTGTAAATAAATGGTTAAATCTATTAGAAGGATATTTTTCGATTCATGATTTTTACAATAGGGATAAGATTACTTTTACACTCCTCAAAGCCACCCCCCACGTCAAGGACTGATGGGAAACCTACTGTGAGTAGAGGGACAAGAGGGAAGCCTTGTTTTTTTTTAGTCGCCCCCACTTGGAATCCTTTCTGAAACACCATCAAGGAATAATATTACCCTATTGGGAGTTATGAATATAAGTACATAAAATGGAATACATTGCAGCAGCAAAGGGATCAAGATGTGCATGAGCTGAAAATTATTTTCCATACCCTGAGCACAAAGTGGGTATCAAATATTTTGAGAAACATCTGGTCCTCAAGTACCTTGTTTGTCTACACAAATACATTCAAGAGGAAATTTAGTTCCTGGACATCTCCTCGCTTGGTGCAACATATCAATATGTTGTCACGATAGAGCATAAATAAGAAGAAGCGAGACTTTGGATCTACGAACCCAAAGCAGAGAAAAGGTGCCCCCAAGCCAACAAGTAAGGGGAAAATCTAGGTCATGATCCCTCAGGACAACTCCTCAAATCCACAAGACAAAAATAAAAGGAAGACAAATAAGGACACTAGCAAGTGGTGTGATTTCCATAAAACTCCCACTCACAACATGAATGAATGTTGCACAAATCAGTCGTTGGTGGATGAGATAAAGGACTCAGAGATGGATGCGTGCTCTAATTTTGAGAGGGAACCTAACAAGGGAACCGAATCATTGACGCAGAAACCACTACGACGGTAGCCACCACCAAGCTCCAAAAGGTGAAACCTGAGGATCCAGAGGAGGGGGGCACCTCTTCCACTCGCAGATGTGGGTAAAGGGTTCACCAGTGAAGTTCATTATTGACAGTGGGAGCCAGAAGATCCTGATTTTAGCTAAATTCATTAAGATATTGAAGTTTACAACAACACTGTACCCACAATTGTACACCATCGGGTGGCTCCACCAAGGGTGAGATCTCTGTGTCAACTAGCAGTATCGCTTGCCTTATAACATCAATAACTTTGCAGATGAGGTATTTTGTGATGTTATATTAGGCTATCCATACCTATGGAAGTGTCATGTTGTATATGAGTCCATACCTCGTTATGTTCTTATTACTTTGGGTCATAAATTGTACATGATACTAGAGGTAGAGCCACCTATTGCCTTTTCTTTGATCTCTGCTAAACAATGCAGTAATATTATTTCCCAGACTAAGAAATTTTCCATCCTTATGATTTTCCCTTAGAGCAAGAGGAATATTGTGGTGACATCCATGGCCTCCAAACAAGGCTCCTATGCACGGCGGTACCAGATGGACAAGGTCGTAGAGGAGTATAGGGACATATTCATTTCACCCACATGGGTACCCCTACACTTCCAGGTCAGGCACTCCATCGATCAAACCCTAGTTGCGTTACTACCCAATGGAATGATCTACTAATGCTTTGTTCCATATAAATATGAATTCAAGAGGAATATTTAGGAGTTGTTGCAGAAAGGGCACATCAGGCCAAGTTCCTCACCTTGTCGGAGCTCTATTGTGCTGATACAGAAGAAGGATGGAACCTGGAGGCTTTGTATTGACTATTAGACGTTGAATAATATCACTTCCTAGAGTCGTTATCTAATCCCATAGATTGATGACCTCTGGAACAGCTCAAGGGGGGAAATATTTTAGCAAGATTGAATAGAAGTCCAGTTATCACCAGGTACCAATCGAACCCTCTGATGTGTAAATGACTGCCTTCAAAGCCAAGGAGGGCCTTTTCGAATGGTTGGTCATGCCTTTTGGGTTGATGAATTCCCTCAAAACCTTCATGAGGTTGATGGATGATATATTGTGGCCCTTTACCATCACATTTGTGGTAGTGTATTTGGACGACATCTTGATATTCAGCCAAAGTTGGGAAGAGAACTCACACCATATTCGATAGGTCCTACAAAACCTGCGACAACACAAATTGTGTGCCAATTTGGAGAAAGGCACTTTTGGTATGACCTAGGTTCAGTATTTGGGGTACATCATTGATGAAAGGGGTGTGCATGTGGACCCAACCAAGATACAAGTTATTCAGGATTGGCCAGCACCAACCAATTTAACAGAACTCTGCATCTTTCTAGGTCTTTCCAATTTCTATCGCAGGTTCATGTGTGATTCTCTCATATCAGTTGTCCTTTGAGTCAAGTCACCAAGGGTGAAGCGAAATCAAAATGATTTTGGTTCAATCCCAATAGAAGGAATTTACTGAGTTGAATCATCACCTCTACTCCACACCAGTTCTGACATTACCAGACCCACAACAACCATTTGAAATTGATAAATATACCTCTGACTATTCTTTTGGTGCATTTATTACCCAACAGAGGCATCCAGTGGCATATCATAGTGATACTCTTTTAGATACAGACTAAAATTACCCCACCTATGACAAAGAGATGCATTCCATTGTGTATGCATGTCGACAATGGAAGCATTACATTATGGGGAAGGAAATGATCATCCACACAGAATATCGACCCTTGCAGTTCATACATACACAAGTAAAGTTGTAGAATGAATGCCATTAGAAATGGTCCATGTATCTACAATAGTTCCATTTGAAAATTAAGTACAAGAAGGGAAACACTAATAACATTGCATACTGCCTCAGCAAACTGCCAATTATGGTGCTAACCACTATGCTCGAATCTTGTGGACATGAGACTTTAGGATGGCCACATATTTACAAGAGTGATCCATAATTCTGCACCACAAACCAGATGCTCTTGGAAGGAAAGAAAGTTCCATAATTTCACCTCCAGGACACATTTTTATGCCACCTGGGACACCTATGTGTTCCTTCAAGTGAAAATGCCAATATGATTTGGGAGTTGCACTATAGTCATTTTGTTGGACATTTTGGGTTAGAGAAAATAGTGGTAGGGTTGTAGAAGTATTTTTATTTTCCGAACCTTCGACAAGATGTTGGTAAGTACATTGTATCCTACATTTCTTACGTCATTTTCAAACCTACAATCAAGAATCAATGTATGTATACTATTTTTCTTACTCCTAGTTGGCCCTAGGAATCCATCTCCACGGATTACATGTTGGGCCTTCCTTCTACCAAGCATGGAAATGGTTGTGCTTTTGTGGTTTCTGACAGATTCAATAAGATGGTAATTCTGGCGACCTGCAAGAGGAGCATCATAGTAGAAGCCACTACCAAACTCTTCTTTGAACGAGTATGGGTACACTTTGGGATCCCACAGTCCATTATATCAGACCAGAACAACAGTTTCCTAAGTACATTATGGTCAAGCCTCAGGTTGTTGTTGGATACCAAGCTCACTAATTCCACAACCTTTCAAACCCAAAATGATGGCTAGAGAGAGTTCGTCAACAAGATGATCATGCACATCCTATGAATTTACAATTTAAAGCATCCACACACATGGGATGAAAGCCTCCCCTTTGTCCAACACAAATACAATAGATCTCTCCACAACTCAATTTACCACAACCCCTTTCAGGTGGGGTTTGGATACCAGCCACTATGTCCTGTTGATGATGTCATACCACTTGTATCTACTCAAGAATATTAGGTTCATGTCTAGTCTGAAGCTGACAGAGCTACCATCTTCATTGAGCGAATTCAGCACATACTCCAGTAGGTCCATGACATATTGGAAAGAGAAAATTCTAAGTACAAAAAATTTCAAGTTCAACATTAGGTGCCACACAAGTTCCAAGTGGGCGACAAAGTTTAGTTACATTTGCAGAAGAAGCGCCTCGTTGGGTTCCACTGCAAGCTTCGTTCACTCTAATATGGGCCTTAAAAAATCATTAAGGCTTTAGGAGACAATTATTTTGAGCTTATAATTCCATCATTCCTTGTCATGCACCCAATATTCAATGTGGAAGATTTGCTTCCATTCTTACCCCCATTTCTAGACACATCCGACATCGTTGAGCAGCTGACACCAACAGAGTCAACCCAAGCTATATCAAACATGCCACAACTGATATGATCATGGACGGACATATTGATAACACTCACCAGCAAAGGATCCAACTGTATCGAGTTATCAAAGTAGGCCAACTCCTTCACCAAGGCAAGTGGCTCACTAGGGATCAGGTTCATTAGAAATTTCTTCACCTCATGAAGGCTTTGCATGCAATGGGGACCATTGCTTCCTAAGGGGGGAGGAATGATCCCGGTGTATATTTGTGTCCACCCACCTATTTCACTTGGACCTCCATTTGGTTTCATTGGTTTCCTTGATTATAGAAAAATTTACTACTTCTAGAGCTATTTTGACCCCCTAAACAACATTTTTTAGGTTTTCAATAGTCCCATGCTTCAAATATTGTATTACTCTGAGATACCTTTCTAACGAGGTATCGTACGTGCAAAATAGAGATCATATGACCAAGTTACGACCCTGGGAAGTTGGTTGCCCAACTAACCCTAATGGCGGTGACAAACTCTTAGTGTTCTATCTCCTAGGGTTAGGGTTTTCGTTGTTTAGGGTTTCCCTTTGTTGTTCAATAATAAAGTGACACTTGGGCCTCATTGTAACACATTTCTAAGGCATGTAGCCACCAAATCTCTTCTTGGAGATAAGTTACCATCACCCAAGTTACTTTATTTCCATTTTGTATGTAAGCATCTTTCAGCTCATTCATATTAATGAAATGAAGATTTATTTATGATGCATCTATATTTTGATGTTTATTTTTATATTTTTAGTTTGTTTCATTCTTGCATAAGTCTAGATCACAAAACATCTTTGAGGGAAGGCATGTTATTTTGAACCTAAAAACTCGTGCAATTTGAGTTGACCAATTATATATCCTGGTGCAGTAGATCAGGGATTTATCCTTCTTCGTATGCCATCAAATTTGTTCCTTTCCAAATCTCTGTTCTTGCTAAAGGAGAATTCTTCACCTTTGGTGGTTTATTTCTATGGAGAGAAACAGCCTATAAGTCCCAATCTATTTCCTTCCTATGTCCATGTGGTGGTAATTTGTTAGGGGTGCCCTTTCTTCTTTTAAACTTTTGCAATTGTTCTCCTTCCTCATTATTTTCCTAGAGTTCTTTTTCTTTTGGTAATATTCAGGAAAAATTCCCATATTCATGACAACCCTTATATTTAAATGCTACTTGACCATAATCCACTTCTATATATTGAGTCCAATTATCTTTCTAGAGATTTATTGTTGTTAGGAGTCCCTGATCAAGTTCCACTTCGAATAAAATATTGGCACAAGATTTCATATCCTCTCATGGTTTTACCCAATTGATATAGTGGCCCATAGCATTTCCAATGTTTGTAAAGGTGTCCTCATTCCAAAAATGAAGGGGAAAATATGGCAATTTAACCCAAACAGGAACAACTTATGGAACATTATTTTGTGGGTTTAAATCTGGACTCCATTAATTTAGATACAAACCATGAGACCTCATAAAGTATGGCCCATTTCAAAAAAATAGATCTTGATCTTCTTTCTTTTCAAGGAGGAAAGAGGAACCCCCCTCCCATATAAGCAAATAGATTTTTTTCCTTCAATCATGGGTCTCCATTTTTTATCCACCCAAACATTTAGAAAGCATGGTGAGGGTCATAATCCCATAATTTTTTCTATAAAACCTCTCTCTACTAGCCTAAGAATCATTACACAGGATTTATTGGCATGAACTGCAATTTTCAGTACATCATCTAATTTGTTCACAAATCGAGCTAGCTTGGAGCATTAGAACCTTGAACCACCAGCAACCAATGTGTTGCAAGAATTGATATCGAGATTGGGTGGGGAAGATAGAGGGTCAAGCCCTCTAGCACCTGAAACCATCAGCAGGGCAGCTAGGATATCTTTGATGTGCTTTCTATTATTATGAAATAATCAATTCTTGGCCATTTTTTTTGTTGATTTATTATCAATTAATAATGTAGTTGGTGATATCTAAATGGCACCAAGATCCCACAAAATTATATGTAGCTAAATAATTTCACATGTTGCTTCCCAAGCTCAAATGTATTTTACCTTTTGCTTAATAATTTCTCATTGTTGTTTTCTTTTTAAAACTCCAAAAATTGTTGCTAAAGCCAAATTTATTACATATCCTAATGTTAATGTTTTATTATCAATATCACCTGTAAATCTACATTTGAATATGCAACAAGTGAAATTTTATTTTATTTTCTTATAGATAATTCCAAAATCCTTTATTTCCCTACATGTACCTAAGAACCCTTTTTGTTGCATTCTTGTGACTTTCTCTAGGTGATTCATGAATATGGAAATAATGTTGATAACATATGACAAATTTGGAAAAGTGTTGTTAAGTAAATGAGGCTTCCAATCGATTGTCTATAGTTTATACTATTTATCAATTCCCTCTCCCCTTCAAATTTTGAAATTTCTATTTTTCACTACATATGAGTAAGAGCAGGTTATACCCTTCTACGCCACACTTCTTCAACAATTTTGTAGCATACTTCGTTTGAATGAGAAAGATTTGATTATGTTGTTATGAAACTTCTCCTCCAAGATAATACCAAATTATTGGACCCAATTATTTCATTTTGGATCCCCTTTAAAGTTATTATTCCACCTACTTGATTTGATATTCACAATTGCCTCTAATGACACCATCAACATAAAGTACAATGATAATAGAGTTTTGACCTTTCATCCTAAAATACATGGAGTATCATCAGACTGTTAAGTGCATATATTACAAGTATAGTCCCTTATTATTGTTAGTGTAGCCCCTTATTGTTATTTTTGTACCCCTGTAGTCCCCATATTGTTATTATTATGGTGCATAAAATCCTACTATTGTTATTTTTGTGCCCTTACATTATTATTTTTAGGTCTGCTAGGATTATATTGTGACCCCATAGCCTCCTATATAGAGAAAAGAGGTTTTTTCATTTGTATCATCCAATAATTGTTCATTTATGAGATGTAAAGGAGGTTTCCCCCCTCGAAGAGGCTGATTTCTAAGTCGTTGATCTATCTTTTCTTCTATGGTTTCACTGCTGCAAACAGTACATCGTGGAATTTTTGCTATAAAGTTTTTTCTACGACAGTTCAAAATCTATATAAAAAAAAAAACATTTGAGAAAAAATCAGGATGAACGTTGTGTAAAAATTTCATACCTTGGTTCACAATATGTTCGAAGATATGATTTGTGGAAATTAGAGTTTTTGCAAGCTCCAAAATTTCATCTCAAATAGGTGGCAGAGGGAAAATCATCATAACTTCCATTTCAGACCTCAGATTAGAATTCTATAAAATATGGATGAAATTGCACGGATTTTAGTTTCTGTTGTATCGATTTCAGAACCAAAGTATAAAACAATGACACATGGCACGTCGTACAAGTTCGCTCTACTGAACTAGTACATAATTAGGTCATTGTGGGAGATTAGACATAACTTTACCTTGAAGAATCCAATTTAGGTATGACCTGTGGCATTGGAATGAAGACTCATAGGGCTACTATAGGACACAAGCTCAAATATTGGGGATCCAAAATCACAAAGATATATCAGCTTCAATATCAAGATTCTCAAAAGCAAGAAAAATGTGTGTATTTTTTTTTTAAATTGCATAAATTTTGTTTGAAAAATCAGTTTGAAGTGTATCCAAGGGCATATTGAAGCATAGATCGTAGTGTTGGGTTCTATAATTCCTCCCAAAAATAACTCCACACTCATTAAGCCCTCATAAATCTCTATTATGACGCATGAAGATGAAGAATTGCAACATGATATATCAAAATTACGAGACCAATTGAAACAAATTTCGCTCACAAAAAGTAACCAAAAATGAAATGGAAGCTAAAATGGATGGTTTGAAGAAAGGCATGGAAGGTAAGATGAATGGCGTGGAAGCTAAGATGGATGGTTTGAAGAATGGCATGGAATCTAAGATGGATGGTTTGAATAATGGAATGGAAGCTAGATTTATGGTATAAAAGGCAACATGGAAGATTTGAAAAAATACATGGAAGGTTTGGAAAAGTTACTACAATAAATATTCCTAATGGCGAAAGGGTAGTAGAGGAAACTCATGATGAGAAAAAAATAAATTTTGATTGTGATTTCATAGACTCTAATGTTGGATTGAAGACCCACCATATTCCAAAGATCAATATGAGGAAGTTTGATGGCAAGGATCCCGTAAGATGGATACTACAAATGGAGCAATACTTGATCTCCATAATGTGAAAAACACACAAAAAATACGCATTGTAACTTTATATTTAGAACAAAATATATTTGTATGGTATCGATGGCTTTTATCTCGTAAAATAATTGTCACTTGGTCAATTTTTACAGAGGAAATGATAGCACATTATGAGGATACAAAGAGCAACACCTTCTTTAGCCAATTGATAAATCTCAAACAAAAGGGTTCAATGGTGGAGAACATTGACAGCTTCCAAAAAATTAATATAATGGTAATTGATATTCCAGAGGAAGACAGGATTAATGTCTTCATAGGGACTTTAAAGGATAAAATCCAACATGAGGATTGCCTTTGGGAACCTGATTTAGTGGAGAAAGTATTCAGGTTGGAAAGAAAAATTGAAAGCAAAATTATGGCGACAAGGAAGCCTGCCACTCACAACTATAATGATGGAAGTGTTGCTACTCCTATAATTCCACAACATACCATGTTGACACCACAATAATTGGAAGAAAAAAGAGCAAAAGGGCTTTTCTATATTTTTGATAGCAAATACACTAAAGATCATAAATGTGCTAAGAATAAACTATTTTACATAGATTGATAAGAGGAGGAAGAAAAGGAAAAAGAAACTTTAAAATAAGAGGATATACATCAGGAACCAACCCTAGAGGAAGAATAAATGAATCCAACCATATCCTGTAATGCATTGGCAAGAATTACCACTTCTCAAGCTCTCAAGATAGAAGGAAATATCAAGAAGAAAATGTAATAGTATTGATTAATTCGGGTAGTACCCATAATTTTATTCATTGTAAGGTAGCCAAGAAATTGAATTGCTTCCTATACCCAGCACCAGAGTGTCAAGTGATGGTTTCAAACGGAGGAACTATAAATTTCTCTAGAAAGTGCCATAATATCAAGCTAACCATGGGGGAATATGTATTGAATAGTCCAATGCTCTCCATTCCAATGGGTGGTGTTGATGTTGTATTAGGATTACAATGGTTACGATCTTTGGGGATGGTAGCTTTAAATTTTCAAGGACTTTTCTTGAATTTTTTTTCGGAAGCAAGGGAAGTTGAATTATGATGTATCGTAGGGAAGCCGGAAAAGATAATAAGCTCTAATGTCATGACAAATATTATAAATAAATAACAACAAGGCGTAATTTCACAACTATGCTCACTAGAAGTTCCAACATCAAAATCCTTTATTTCTCCAAATCTCCAAAAATTCTTGGATAATCATTCCAAGGTGTTTGAAACTCCCAAAGGACTCCCACCTATTCATGATCATGATCATGCTATTCATTTTATTAAAGGAATTTTTCCTCCAAACATTCAACCTTACAGATATCCTTATGTCCAAAAGAACGAAATTGAATGTATGATTGCAGAAATGCTAGAGCCTCGTATAATTCAACCTAATCAAAGTTCTTTCTTTGCGCCGATAGTATTGGTTCACAAGAAGGATGGATCATGGTGCATGTGTCCAGATTATGGGGAGCTCAACAAGCTCACTATTAAAGATAAATTTCCCATTGATGTGATTGATGGATTATTGGATGAATTACATGGAGCAATTTATTTCACCAAGTTGGATCTTTTTTCAGGATATCATCAAATTATAATGAATACTGAAGACATTCTGAAAACAACATTTCGAACTCGTGAGGGTTACTAGCATTAATTCTTAACGCAATTGTATGAAAAGAGATGTTGAAATCAAACCTATCAAATTCGCGGAGCTGCATCGGAGGTTGTAGCATAATATGAGGTCATCCAAGCATGTGGGGGGCTACCTGAAGGGCCATTCCCTCATGAGGTCCGAAACATCTCACACACACCCAGGAATCATTGGTACAATCTATTGGATCACATGACCATCAATTATATGAATCTCAATCATGTAATAATGAGATGAGTTCAAGCTGATGAGAAACAACCAAGTCAAAGGGAAATGATGATTCCCTTTGCCTGATCTGAGGCACCGAACAAGAATGGAAGTTGGAACAAACGTACACTGTCCTCTAGACCTGTCTTCTAGAATTAATGCATTGATGTTGATAGAAGGAGGTCCGCCATAGGTGAGGCAATGAGGAATCCTAAACTAAGAGACGAGGGATCATAGTAAAGTGATTCATTGACTAACACCAGGGGTGATGAGGGAATAGGGAGGAATGTATTATCACCAAAATTTGGTCATCCAACCATTTAAAATTAGATGGATCAAAGTACACCATGTAAGACCAATTTTACCATAGTAAAATTTCTTTCATTATAATAAATAATTTAATAAAACATATTTTATTAAGTTATTTCTAGTTAAAACAAGAAACCCTGTGAGGACTAATTAAATAAATCCTTATTTATTTGATTTTCCTCTAGGAATAATTAATTAAACCATTGTTTAAATCATATTCCTGGTCATATTTAACCAAATTATGAGAAATAATTAGATAAATCATTATTTTTCTTATTTTTCTCTAGGAATAATTAATTAAATAATTATTTATTTATTATTCCTTGTTAAATTTGACTAAATCACCTAGAAATAATTAAACAAGTCATTGTTTGTTAATTATTCCTTAACCACGCTCTTGAAATGATAAATAAATAATTTATTTGTTTATTATTTCTAAATAAAGTTATTTAACCAATTTAAATACCTTTCCCTCCAACAAAATACAATAAAAAAGTTGAAGCGGTTATATCTAGATCTTGGTTAATAATATTTTATCATGCGCCCTTATCGAGGATAAATAAATATTTTGTTATAAATAGGAGGGTTTTCCATTCATTCTTCACTTTTATCACTTTCATTTTCGCGCTTTGATCATTCTCATTGCTACTACTATTTTCTTTGCTTCTTCAGCTCCCATAGAGTTCAACACATTCTAGGTTTTTTGCACCATTGAGAGAGAGAAACTTATGGATCTAAAACGTTGAGGACAACCAAGAACCCATCCCATTGAGAGGTACTGGTAACACTATTATTTTTTCCCTTCCCAGGTGTTATAATATATTCAAAATTCTTTAAATTTTGTCTTGTCCGTTGGATGCATGTAGAAATTCTTATTTCTTTTCACTATTTAACTGCTTTTACTGCATAGATCTAGTAGCATTTGTTTTAACTATCGATTGCAGATCTAAAGAAGTTAAGAAGCAATTTATGTTGTTATGGATGTTTGTCACGCACAGCTAAAGTGAGCTCTTTTCATACACTTTTGTTAAGAATTTACACTAACAAGGGTCATTATGAATTTTTGGTCATGCCTTTTGGCCTTATCAATGCACCTTCTACATTTCAAAGGTTGATGAATTCAATTTTCAAACCATTCCTTATAAAATTTATGTTATAATTTTTTTATGATATTCTAATATACAACATGTCTTGGAAGGATCATGTTCAACATGTTGACAAGGTGCTCAAACTATTGGAAGAGAAACAATTATATGCAAAAACCTCCACATGTTTCTTTGGAGTACAAGAGGTGGAATATCAAGGTCATATTATATCTCAGGAGGGTGTTAAGGTAGACCCTAAAAAAATTAAAGCCATTAAGGAATGGAAATTCCCTACAACCATAAAGAAGTTGCGAGGATTTCTCGAGTTAACAAGGTATTATCGCAAGTTTGTTAAGAATTATGGGAGAATAGCAGCACCGCTAACAACATTATTGAAGAAAGATGCATTTTCATGTAATCTTGAAGCAACTAAGGCATTTGAACATATTAAAGAGGAAATGTTCCAAGCACCAGTCTTAGCTACACCAGACTTCACAAAAACCTTTATTGTGGAATGCGATGCCTCAGGAGAGGGAATTGGTGTTGTTTTAATGCAAGAAGGAAGACCCATTGCTTTAGAAAGTCATACAAACAAAGGAAAGTACTTATAGAAAGCTATTTATGAGAAGGAAATGTTGGAAATACTACATGCACTAAAGAAATGGAGACCTTACCTAATGGGAAGACACTTAAAGGTAAAAATTGATCATGATAGTCTTAAATACTTTTTGGAACAAAGACTATCTATAGAAGAGCAGCAAAAATGGGTCACGAAGATGTTGGGTTATGACTTTGAAATCATCTACAAAAAATGGAAGCTAAATGTTGTTGCAGATGCACTCTCAACGAAGGATGAGGATGTGGAAGCATTAATTTGTGCTGTTTCTATTATCCAACCAGATTGGATAACTGAAGAAAGGGAGGAATGGAAGAATGATGAAGAAGTGTGAACACTCATTCAAAAGTTGCAGCAAGATCCCAGTACATCTAATATATTTAGTTGGAAAAATTATTCCTTATGGTACAAATATCACTTATATATTTGTAAGAATTCCCAGTTAAAACAAAATATTCTTTTGGAATTGCACACCTCTCCCTTAGGAGGACACTCGGGATTTTTAAAAAATTACCAGAGGGTGAAGAAAGATTTTTTTTGGGATAATCCGATATTCAAAAGTTTGTGGCAGAACGATTAGTTTTCAAGAAAAATAAATTTGAGACAATTAAGACCTCGGGTCTGCTACAGCCTTCATCTATTCCATATCAACATTAGGAGGAGCTTCCAATGGATTTTATCATGGGTTTACCTAAGTCTGAAGGAAAGAGTGTCATCATGGTAGTAGTTGATAGACTTACCAAGTATGCACACTTGTACATTATCTCATCCATTAAGCAAGTACATTTGCTACTATATTTATGGAAACAATTCAAAAGCTACATGGAAACCCAAAGATTTTTGTAAGTGACAGATCCCATTTTCACTGGAAATTTTTGGACGAAATTATTTTCTTGTTTAGGTAATCAACTAGCTCATAACTCATCTCATCATCCTCAATCCGATGGGAAAACTGAGATAGTGAACAAATGTTTGGAAGGATATCTTCGTTTCTTTGTATCTGATAAACAAACACAATGGGTCAATTGGTTACCTCTGTTTGAATGGTTGTATAACACTTCCTTCCACACTATAGAAAAAAAGAACCCATTTATGGAACTTTATGGATATCATCCAATGTCCATCACATCATCTTTAAGAGAAAATTCTAAGGTTCAAGCAGTGGAATATCACATTGAGCATCAACAACAAGTTCTCCAACTCTTAAAGGATAACCTAAATTTGGCATAGAATCGAATGAAACAACAGGCAGATCAACATCGCAGTGAGAGAAGTTTTGATGTAGGCAACTAGGTATTTTTACGGCTACAACCATACAAAAAAATGTCCTTCAAGCAAGATAAGAAGGATAATAAATTATCGCAAAAGTACTATGGTCCTTACAAGGTGTTGCAAAATATTGGTACTATGGCATACAAATTGGAGCTTACTGCATCTTCCCGAGTGCACCTAGCTTTCCATGTTTCATGCTTAAATAAGGTTATAGGTGACAAACTTCTAGTTCAAACAATATTGCAACAACTTGATGAGGAAGGAAAAATCATATTGGAACTTGAAGAAGTCATGGAAACAAGAACTTGACAGTTATGAAATCGATCAATTTCAGAGTATCTCATCAAGTAGAAGAACTTACCCACTGAAGATTTCACATGGGAGGATGATAATTTTATATAGAAGCATCCAGAACTACTCAAGCGTTGAGGACAACATTTTTTTGAAGGAAATGGGAATGTTAGGTGCCTATATTACTAGTATAGTCCCTTATTGTTGTTAGTGTAGCCCTCTTATTGTTAGTTTTGTGCCCCTATAGTCCCCATATTGTTATTATTGTGCCCCATAAAATCCCACTATTGTTATTGTTGTGCCCTTACATTATTATTTTTAGGTCAGCTAGCATTATATTATGACCCAATGGACACCTATATATAGAAAGGAGGTTTTTTCATTTGTATCATACAAGAATTATTCATTTATGTAATGTAAAGGAGGTTTCCCCCTCGAAGAGGCTGATTTCTAAGTCGTTGATCTATGTTTTATTCTATTTTGTGAGTTGGTTTCATAACACAGACTCACTATGATGAAAACCAACATGCTTGAGGTATTCATCCATTTTGGCATACCATGCTTTGGGTGCCTATTTAAATCCATAGCTTTGAAAATTTTACAAACTTTATGCTCCCACCCTTCAACTTCAAATCCTATGGGTTGAGTCACATAGAATTATTCTTTCAAAAAACCATTAATCTAGGCACTTTTCACATCCAATTGAGGGAGTGTCCAACCATATTGTGTAGCCAAATTTATCACCATCCTGATTGTATTACATTTTGTTGTTCGGGAGAACATTTCTTCAAATTCAATCCCTCCTTTTTGAGAAAATAATTTAGTTGCAAGTCTTTATTTGTACTTATCTACTTCACCATATGCTTTATACTTAATTCGGTAAACCCATTTGCAACTAATAGGATTTAACATTTGTTGGAAAATAAACAAGTTTCCTTGTTCCATTTGAAATTACCTAATCATATTCATCCACCATGCCTTTTTTTCATTCATTATGCATCATTGGTTCTGCAAAAGTTGTTGGTTCAGTGGAATCATGAGTGACTAAGGAAAATATTTATTGAGTTGAAGTTATATTCCCTTTTTTTTTCATCTTCATGTACATATTTTAGAAGTTGTGTGGACCATTTTGGTATGTTATAATGTCCCTATGGTGAATTTATTGTAGTAGATATGTCATGTGTTGAAGAATCATCATTTGAAGAAGAGTTATATAACTCGTGAATATTCATACTACTGGTTAATTCGTTCTCAATATAGTTCTTTTTTCTTTGAAGAATTTTTTTTCCTATCTTCTTCATCAAGTGACTAAGGAGATTATCAAGTTCTTGCATTGTTGACTTTTGGTCACATTAAATGCAACATCTCAACTAGTAATAATTTTCCCATTATATAACAACATGTATCACTTCTTTAAATCTAAATAACCAAGAAGAATGCATTTGTTATTGTGATTTATATCTTAGTCCTTTTTCCTTAGGAACTAAGGCATAACAAGTAGAGCCAAAAATTTGAAGATGATTAATTAAATGCTTAGTACTGAACCAAGCTTCATATGGAGTAATTCCATCTAAGGATGATGTGGGTGATAAATTCGTTAGATAAATTTCTCTATGAACTGCTTCTACCCAATATTTTTTGCTTATCCCCTTGAAATACAACATAGATTTGGTTATTCCCGTTAGAGTTATATTCGTTCTTTCTATGAATCCATTCTATTATGGAGTGTGAGAATTTGTAAATTTCCTTTTTATTCATTTCTCTTGGAATGAGCATTGCATTCATTTAAATTGAGTTCTCATCCATTATATAATCTCAATGTGGCAATAATTTTCTTGGTGGAATTTTCAACTAATCATTGAAATTGCATGAATTTGTCAAAGGATTTTGATTTCTCCTCCAGAAAATATATCTAATTCATCCTTGTAAAATAATTAATGAAAAGAATGAAGTAAGAGGATTCCATAGGACCACAAAATTCACTATGGATTACTTGTGGGGAAAGGATCAATCTTTTGTTTTCCAATAATACAAGATTCACACTTAGTAATCATCTTTTTGAAATAGGAAAATCCTTTAGCCATCCCATTTGTTTTAATTTTACTAAGGATATCAAAATTCAACCAGCCAAATCTATAATTCCATAATGTTAGAGAGATATGATATAAATTCACTAATATTGTAAAAAAATTATTTGTGAAGAATGACTATTCCTTGTAACTATAAAAGTTTTCCATTTTCATAACCCTTCATTATTGTTTTGAAATTTTATTTAACTAAATCGATTCTGATCCTTCTAGATTCCATGATGATCAGATGAACCCTTTATTTGATGAGCACCAAGGACAAGAATTTTTTATTTGATGTTGTAACATAACATACTTTTGAAAGTAATTCTTTTCCAATTCTTGGAAGAGTGAAGAAGATTGATCCTTTTCCTTGTGGTGTATAAGTTGGGAAATCTGCAAAGTAAATTACATTGAGCTCCATATGTTGATAAGTATAGAAATGATATTTTCTATAATATATAAGCTAAGTAGCTATTATATCAAATATCTATCCATCTTCAAATTATTTTATTAGCAGTTGATTGGTGGAAACTGAATCTTCACATTCATTTTCCTAATTTGTATTTAATATATAATCATCTTCCTCATTGAGTTGTTGAAGCAATAGACAACATTAGAATTACATTTTTTTTGCTTATTTATTTATTTTCTGGCAAATTCTCAATTCTTGTTTTGCAGTCTTCTACCACATTTCCAATGTGAACACTTTTTCTGGATTTAAGTTGAGACGTGTCTTTTGGAAATTTTTCTTGAGATATCCTAAAGTATTATTGATTTTGATTTTTTCTTCTTCTTCCTTTGATTCTACTTCTACCATGACCAAAGTATTTATTTATTGCTCTTCCTTATTACTTTTCAATGCACAAGCCTCTTCATCTTTGTAATTTCATTATAAGTGCCTCTTCCTCTTGTATTCACATTTCATGAGCCTATTAATTTGATATTTCATTGGATGAACATCTCCCTTTTGAGGTTTCTCCTTTTTATGAGTTGGTAATGTTTCTAAAAAATGTTTATAAGTGTGTGGAAAAACATTCATTAGGATGGAGGTCGTTAAATTTTCTCCCACATTTGAGTAGAGAAATGCTGGAGAATTTTCAATAGAGAGTTTGATTTGTGGAGCTGCTGCTAGAGAGATTTATGCTATGATGAGACTTGGGAACTCTGCTGGAAGGTCAATTCAAATCAGTCACTAGGTTGTAACCTCTCCTTCTATCATCAATAAAGAGTACTTCTTGTTTTTCCCTACATGCATCTATGTTTACTTTGATTTTCCATATTGCAAGATCTTAGTTGATGAATGTAGTTTATGCTTAACTGATTTAGCTAACTAGCTTGAATAGATATCTATATTATTGCATCTTATGTTGTTCCAGTGTTCTTTCTTGCAGGAAGCATTCAACCAACAAAACCGCTTGAATTTGAAGTTGTAGTGGAAGCAACAGAAAGGAGCCATTTGGAAGCGACTGAAACAAGTCAGCATCCAATCCTCTATGTGTATCTGTTCTGAGTTAGGAGAAACGGTAGTATAGTCTTTCACCTGTTGTTCTAGGCTAACACCTGCCTAGGGAAGCATAATTTATCTGTAGATTACAATTCTGGCCCAACAAACTAGCGACTCTGTTGGGGAGAACTTTTCTTGTTTCTAGGTGTTTTAGTCTCTGATTTTCTTTCTAAATCCACCCAATAGCTATTTCACATAAAGATTAGAATTTTTTAGAGCTTAATTTGCAAATTTAGTGAGCCAAACAATAGCTTTTTCTTTTTTTACTGCACCCAATGCACCCTTAGTCAGGGCACAGTGCTTTGCAGAGCACTGTCTCCCCTTAGAGACTCTGTTGAATCCAAAAAGGGACCAAATCCCCTTGAATCTGACTTTATACTTTGCTTCAGTTCTGTTTGCTGATTTTTTCTGAAAATTTTGATGCTCAATTGACCAGTAACTCTATATATTTCTTCTCCTTTGAATGAAAATTTGTTCGATGTTGTTTTTAAAAAAAAAATCATTATCATTGACAAGTTGATTTCAAAGTACTTTTTATGGTCGCATTAAGAATTGTTTGCTTTCGAAATAGGAAATTGTCGTAAAATATTCATTTCCTTGATAGGAGAAATTGTTTTGAAGTCCTCATTTTTCCTTCAAAAGAGAAATTGTTGTTTGTATTCTTCGTTTCTCGAAAGTAAAAAGCATTTCGATTATTGATCTAGTGCACCTAGTTTCTTTTCTGCATTCATAACATTAAGGAAACTGAAAAGAAAAACTTGCATTTGCATGTAGGATTATGTGTTTTTTGCAAAAGGAACATTAGGAAATCTGCATTTAGTTTGTGATTCATTGATTTTTTTTTTGTTCATTGATTTGTTTGCTCACAAATTATTTGCTCGCTTTCCAAAAAACTAGCATTCTCTTACCTTAGTAGCTAGGTTCTTCATTGAAAAAGCTGAAAGTGAAAGTTTGTTTATCATTCTTAGCTACATTTTAGGAATTTTATATACATCATCGTGGTGAACCTAAAAGGCAAACTGTTAAGCAATATCAACATAAAATAAATCTCAATTTACTTAACATCGCATTGGAACATTAACGTTAACATTTAGAAGGTCTAGGCTAGAGACGTGTTCCGGCGTCGTAAAACATAGCAGCTGTCGTTAACTTGTCTGCGATACATTCCAAGTGTGATACCTCACTCCACGTACGTAAGTATATCATAGCTCATCCATGTACTCTCGGGTATATCGGGCGGTGTTACAGTACGATAAGTATAAAGGGGTGCTCTCACTGTGTAGTTTTGCATCATACAGTGCTAATACGGATTTGGGCCTCCATGTACCTTCAGGTATATTTGGGAGGAAAATTTTTAGGTGATATCCATCCATAGTGAACCAAGTCAACCGCCCTGAAATTGTGATACACCGAACACAACATTCAGGGAGATTACCTGCCTGTACTTCTTGGTTCGCCAGGAGGTATTCTGCAATTCACAGTTTCTTGGTAAACCCTTTTGCCTAGCATTACCCATAAATCAGTAATCGTGGAAGAACACAATCCTACCCCCCATCGTTCGCGTAGATTATCTTTGAAACCACCTTTACCACCGAAAGTTATTTCTGGTAGATGAAGGCAGTCACGATCTTCTGAATCAAGTATAATTCGTACCTTTAGCGAAACATCATCATTTAAACCCGAGTTAGCTCAAATTGTTTCCACACATTCTGGTTCATCTACTGTTTTCAAAATAGAGTCTTCACAGCTATCGGTGGTCACAATCCATTCAATCGCTGAGACCATACCTCCTAGACCCAATGTTGTTCAATCACAAATTGATACAGATCCTGTCTCTTCTTTGCCAGAAAATCTGAATCCTGAACAACTGGAAGTTGTTCCTACCTTGGTCACTCCACAAATATCTGTAGCCACTGAAACTCCTATATCACACAGTCAACCGTCTGAAATATATTTTGGGCCTGACGGTGAAGTTCTTCCTCCTGGTTTAATTGCGATTGAAGAAATCTCACAACCTGATACACCTTTAAGTCAAACCCACTTTGGGGGAGACCTTTACCTGTACCAGTATTTTCCTCAATCGTTTCCATCTGCTTTTGTTAATCCCATTTCCATTCAATCTCCCGTTGATTTTGGAGAGTATACATTTGGTCATACAACCATGCCTGAACCAACATCTTCGGTTGGGTCTATTGTTCCAATTACATCAAATCCTACCCTCGCTACTCCGTCGATGTTCACAACCTCACCAGAGTCATATTTGCACGGTGGCCCTTCGGTCCCAACAGGCTATAAATCATTTTTTGGCACTTTCTTTGGTCAATCTTTAAGACTATGGTCGTTACCAATGTCATCATCTAGTGTTTTAACTGGTAGTCCTATAGTTAGTATTGAACGACTTGAATCATTACATCCATCATCAGGGCAATATCAAGTCGGTCCTTATGGGTCAATTCCTTTAAGTACCATGTCAAATGGACTCCCAGTATTTGGAGAACAATATTTTCCATCTTATTATCCTCCTTATGCTGGGGGGGAACCTATGGTCACCCAATATGACAGTACTCAGTCACATTTCGGTCAAACTAATGTTGACATGAATGTTTGTCAATGGCAGCCCACTCTGCCTATCCAACCACAAATGGTTGTCCAATCATATCAACCAATTCAACCTGTTACACCCACTTCAATACCACTTTTTCATACATCTATACCCCTGTTACAGAATCAAAATATTGTACATCAACCTTATCAGTCGAGTTCTTCAACTCAATATCAAAATCCTTTGGTTAATTTACAACAACCTGTATCAAGGATCATTTATTCACAAGCTGGTCCACCATTTTATGGGATGTCACAAACACAATCTGGTTATACATATCAACCGAATCCAACTTATACTAATTTGGGTTATAACATTGGTGGACAGACCCCTTGGCAACCACAGGCGCAAATTCCTCAAACTTCATATCAACAAGTACCATATCCAGGTTTTGGTCAATAGAACTCTCAAGCATTTTCTATGCAAAACAACCCCTATCTGGGTTACCAGCAACAAATCCCATATGTCGTTGCTCAAAGACCTGTTGCCCAAGCAATTCCATATTATCCTGGCTATGCTCAACCTAACCTTAATAGATAGTTTCCTTTTGTTGCAACCTTGGAATTACCAGATTTAAACTGGTTAACCAATGATCCTACCAATTATGCTCCTTGGTGTTCGGTGATACCACATAAATTACCCTCCAACATTCCTAAATTCAATGAAAACCCTGGAGAAGACCCATCAACTCATGTTATGACTTATCATTTATGGTGTTCATCAAATTCCCTAAATTATGATTATGTTCGATTACGTCTTTTCCAGCGAATGCTCACATGTCTGGTAGCTAAATGGTACATTGAATTACCTAGAGCTTATTTTGACAATTTCACTACCTTGGCTACTGTCTTTTTGACCCATTTCCAGTTACAGATTAGATACAAAACTAGAACGGAACTCTTGACCAACTTCAAACAAAGTAATGCTACTCACATTTCAGATCATATTCATGAGTGGCGTCACCATCGACGAATGGTTAAGACATTTGTTCCCAATCAACTCCTTGCTGAATGGTTCATCAAATCTCTATTACCATTTATAACAGAAGATGTGGCTAAAGGTGGCATCGTCACAGAAGAGAAAGTTATCGCTCGTGCCCAATATTTAGACTTGATTTATACTTAGTCTAGCATGCTCTATGAGAAAATCCCAAATGCGCTGTGATCTAATTTCAATGTTCCTCCTCAAATAAAGGACTCTCATGCCAGAGACAGCTTGATATGTACTGTAAACACACAAAACACTACCACATTTTATCCTGCTCCTACTTTCGAAATCAATGTCGTCTCATTTGACAAAGGAAAAAGTGATAAGCAACCAGGAAGTAAGAAAAAGAGGAAATCAAAGAAAAATAAAACTTCTAACCCACAGGAACGATCATCTGATCAAATGTTAGGACCACAGAAACCTCGTTGTCCATGCATAATCTATAACGAGGAATATTTTGTTAGGGATTGTCCTCACCGTGCTGAAGTCTCAAAAATCATCAAGACTTCTCATGCTTCAGTTGTGTTGACAAACCCATTTCCAAATCTAGACACAAATTTGGTTGCTACAGATCCAGCTCCTAGTTCCCAAGCGTTAATGTTATCCACTACAAAACCTTCACAAGATATTTTGGTGTCGACGTGGAATAAAGACTATGGTAGTCCGTCCACTGATCAACCTACTACCTCGAAAATGAATCCGTCTAATGAATCGGTACCACCTCCTGCTATTCCTAAATTGGTGATTAAGCCATCAAAGGGAGTAATTCATAAATTGACATATAATCCTCGAGCAAGAGCTACACAAAATTATAATGTAGTTGAAGATTTGGCTCAATCCCCTTCAGCTATGTCTGCTCTTGAGGTATTGCAAAATTGTCCCTCCCATAAGTAGGCTTTATTGTCGGCCATTGGTGGAATTGAACTGATTGATTCTAATCTTGTCGTCTTTAATCATACGGGCTATGTGCCACAATTACCAGTAGAATTGGAATTCTCCATCCAAGTAAATGTTCTCAATCACCTTGTTCATCACACTATTATTGATGAGGAAGCATCTATGTGCATTATGTCTCTAAACTGTTGGAAGTCAATTGGCTCACCACGATTATCACAATCATCAATGACGTCGAAGGCTTTTGATGGAAGAACATATAAACCTTGTGGTATTATCAATAACCTGCAAGTTGAATTAGGGCGCAAAACAGTAAGTATTGATGTTGAGGTTGTTGGCGGACACCTTGACTATAATATTTTACTCAGAAGACCATGGGTATATGCAATGAATGCTATTGTTTCTACATATTTTAGAATTGTTTCCTTTCCCCATAAAGGTACTATTACAGTCATTAATCAATTATCCTCTTATGCCTTCGCTTCGCAGGTAACTGGAAGCGTTCTGTATATTCACTTACCCCAACTAGAAATCCAGAACATTGGCATAGGACTCTTAAAGGATTCTGCTCTTATGGGAACCTTTTCATTACTGCCACCCGTGACGTCGACAGAAATTACAAGCATAGAGACCTGCTACATGATCTCTTCCACTCTATCTGGCTTAAGGAAAAATACGAGTGATTCTGATATTTCCACGTTGGATGATGCTTTACCGTTCAATCCTATTGAGCTAAAATAGAAATCAATCTATTTGGCTTGAGTAGAAAATTCTAAATCAACATCACCAAGTGTTTGGGTTGATCGTTCGTTAGATTTTGGTACTCCATCTGATCCATTTTCCTCAAAATTTTTGATCGATGAAAATATTTTGGAAGCTATGATGGCAGAAGGAGAACCATGGGAATATTATCATCATCGTTCCCATCTTCCAGATTATGAATAAAATAATCTTAGTGAACTATATCACCCATCCATTCAAACTTTCTTTTCGAATTCTTTTCCAATTAATGCAATTGAATCTGAGCGAAATTTATCAAATATTGAAGAAAGGATTTCTATCGATATTTCAACTAAACCTGGCATGGTAGAAAATATTTATGTCGATGTATCTTTTTCTCCATCAGAACTTGATTCATATCGCTCTCTTTTTCATGAATTTTGTGATGTATTCACTTGGTCTTACGAGGAAATGCCAGGCATAGATACTAGTATAGTTGAACACACCGGTGCATCAACGACTTCGTCCTGTTCATCCAAAGAAAGCCACTACCATCAAAGCAGAAGTTGAAAAAATTTTGCGTGCTAGTTTCATTTACCCTATTCTGCTAACTGAGTGGGTTTCCAATATTGTTCCTGTTATGAAAAAACAAGGAACCATTAGAGTGTGCGTCGATTATCGGGATGTTAATCAGGCTTGTCCAAAAGACAACTATCCTACTGCCTTTATCGACCAGATTATTGATGATTGTGCTAGATGTGAGATATTTTCTTTCATGGATGGATTTTCCAACTACAATCAAATCAATATCCACCCAAATGACCAACATAAGATAGCATTTATCTGTCCCTAGGGCACATTCGCATATCGGAAACTCCCATTTGGTTTAAAGAATGTTGGGGCAACTTTTCAGAGAGTAATGGATTATGCTTTCAATGACATCAAGCACATTGTTCAACTATATCTAGATGATTTACCAGTGCATTCATGAAATCAGAATGATCACCCGATGCATTTGACATCCATTTTCTTACGCTGCCGACACTACAAGATACGCCTCAATCCGCACAAATGTGTATTTTGTGTTGGGTCTAGTCAATTGCTCATATTCGTAGTCTCAAAATAAGGAATTCGAATAGATCCACTGAAGGTATAGGCCATTCTTGATTTTCCTGCACCATCAAACCTACTTTAGATACAGAAACTTCAAGGAAAGGCTAACTTCCTGAGAAGGTTCATTCCAAACTACGCTGAAATGGCTAAAGGATTTACTCGATTATTGACAAATGGGGTTCCCTTCCATTGGGACCAAGTTGCACAAGCTTATTTTGATGCTTTCAAATACCATCTTGTCCAAGCGTCATTAATGTATCCTCCAAATTATCAAAACGATTATTTCCTATATATCGTTGCGGCTGAAACGACCATCGCTATGGTTTTGGTCCAAGTAGAAGAAGGTATTGAACATCTGATCTATTATTTGATTCATAATCTCAATGATACAGAAGTTAAGTACTCGTACGTGGAAAAGCTTTCCTTGGCAGCTGTTCAAGCTGTCCATAGATTTCGCCATTATATCCTGCTCCGAAAAACAACAATAGTTTCGGATTACAACCCCATGACTTACATATTATCACGTCAATTTTTGGGGTAAATACTCAAAATGGATCGCCATTTTGCAGGAATTTGATTTGGAATTCATCAAATACAAGTCAAATAAGTCTTTAGTTTTGGCTGAGCTTCTCTGTGACCTTCCCTGTGATAGTACTGCAACTACATCAGAACCATCTATTCCATATGAGTCTCTATTTATAATCGGATCATTTGATCCCTGGTATGGATATTTCATCATTTATCTCCAAACCCAAACTTTTCAACCTAATACCTCATGCTCTGATCAGCGACGTATTCGATACCAAGCCAAAGATTATTTGATCGTCGGCGATACACTCTATCATCGTGGTGTCGATACCATTTTAAGGAGGTGCCTCACTCATGAGGAGGCCGGAAAAGTGTTAAATGATTGCCATGTTGAGGCTTGTGGTGGACATTTATCTGGTTATGCTATCGCGTAGAAGATACTTTGCGCTGGTTACTTTTGGCCTACTATTTGTCGAGATTGTATCGTCGTAGTCAGAAGTTGTCATGCATGCAAGATTTAAGACCGTAAAATCTGCAAACCGCTAGCACCAATGCATCCTGTTTTCTTTGCTTGACCATTTATGAAATGGGGTATCGATTTCATGACCTGTAACCCTCCTTCATCTAGGGGGCACGGTTATATGATTGTCGCAATCGACTATTTTACCAAATGGGCCGAAGCAATGCCTACATTCAATAACACAAGAGAAACAGCTGCATTGTTTTTCTTCAATCACGTCATTGCACGGTTTGGGGTCCCACAGGCTATAGTTATGGATCATGGGAAGCATTTTTGCGACCATATGATGTCTGAATTGATAGCCAAGTTAGGATTTTCGCATGATAATTCTACTCCTTATTATAATCAAATGGACAAGTTTAGGCTATTAAGAAAATTCTTAAATGAATGCTTCAACGAATGACAGGGGTCCATAAAAGGAACTGGCACTTGATCCTGTACTCTGCCTTGTGGGTGTATCGAACCTTAGTGAGAAACACGACCGGATTCACTCCTTTTCAATTGGTGTTTGTCTAGAAGCTATCTTACCAATCCAATGCGAAATATCATCGTTAAAACTCGCGATAGACTTGTTACCTGACACCTCAGAAGAAGAAGCGCATCTCCTTAACCTCATCCATATAGATGAAATGTGTTGTCAAGCCCAAGTGGCCAACGAAGCACATAAGAGACGTATAAAGGCGCAATACGACAAAAATATCCAGCCTCGCATCTTCTCAGAGGGTGACTTGGTCCTTCTTTACGACCAAGAAGCTGATGTAATAGGTACAGGGAAATTTGAGCCATTATGGCATGGCCCCTATATTGTCAAAAGAGTTCTTGCTAAGGGTGCCTACGAGTTTGTTGATTACGATGGAATTCCATTGGCATAGCATAGAAATGGGTTGTATTTGAAACGTTACTATGCTTAATCATGAGCGTAGTAATTTTTTGTATTATATTGTTTATATGTTGTTGATTTTCATTCACTATCTTAATTTGTTTTTTAGAGTTTTCTTGATGTTAGTACTCCACTTTAAATTTTATGGCAGATGTCTGAATCTTCGAAACTATTTGTTGGATATGTTGATGGTGCTAGTCGTAGTACGTCGAATCTATCCTTTGCAGCGTAGGCCATTTTCGCTCTGAATGGTGAGTTAGTGAGTTTTCAAGGGATTTGTATCAGTAGATCGAAGAATAATATCGTTGAGTATAGTGCATTGATCTAACTTCTCTCTGATGTCATTTCATTTGGTTTTAACCGCATAATCATCAGGTTAGACTCACAACTTGTGGTACTACAAATTTCTAATATTTATTATGTTAGAAATCTAACAATTCTTAGATTGTTCCTAAGAGTTCGAATTTTGGGGAGACATTTTGATTTCATTCAATATCAACACATTTCTAGAAATCTGAACACTTTAACTGATTCATTAGCTAATCAATTTTTAGATAGACATTTGCGACATAGGTAAAGAAAACATTCACATCATTGAATGGGATTGTGCATTAAACATAGGAAAAACTCTAAAAACATATAGATAGATAGTTATAGGTTTTTACAAAATTTGTGCCCAAGACACGTTGTTCATCTGACCTAAAAATGTATGCAAAAAGTCATAAGTAAACTAGTGTTGCTCATGGTAGCACGTTATAGATATAGAAATCCTACAGAGAAACCGCATCCAACGGTTAGGAACCCCAATTGTGTGTCGTTGCAGTCGCATGGGAAGCTCTTCGATCCGGCAATCCGGAACCCCGAAGGTCAACCCCTCTATGTGCTGCTGAAGCTCAGCAAGAGTCTCAGCCATATCAAGGTCCTGAAGGACTGCTCTCCCGACAACCCTCTCTGCTGGTGCAACTGCTTCGCGCTCTGGTTCCTCTACTGGTTGAACGCGACCAATATATGCATTACATTAAACATTTAGTTTAGTCTTGGAAATAAATCAAAACACAAAAAAATTTGTATAAACCTTATAAAAATCAAAAAACAAGGTCAAATCACTCTTACCTATTGCACCCCACTGAGCGCCTTCTAGTAAAACTAGATCTGGATCTCCTCGGAAGTCAACGCCTACATATGCATACTCATCGATGGAGACAATCTGTCGTCAGAACCAGGCGAAGAATGCAGTCGAGAACACAACGGTCGATTGGCCTGAATATCGACCCATGAGTTCTACCCATCTCTGCATTCGAGGATCTCTAGGATTAGATATATCCAATGTTACATGTTGTGGTTGCATCAATGGAATCCGTTCCAAAGCAAAAGAGATAAATATGGAGCCATAACTGAAATTTTTCTTCCTTCCTCCCTTTGCTTTATTCAGTTGTTGCTTTATCTAAGATAGAACAGCTTCAGACCAGTTGAAAACTGTTGGCTCTAAGCACTCTAGCGCATACTGTATATACGATTTGTTCGCTACATGGAGTGTAACGGTGCCAACTAGTTTAGCACTCGTGAATAGGATGGTTCTCAAAGGAAAATCCCTAACATCACGGATGTTTATTTTTCCATCTTTGCTAGGTTCTGACCCCGGATAACAATACTGCATAACATAATCCCTCACTGTTTCTCCTCCAATGGTACATCCTGTGAGTGAAATGGGCAAACCTCTCCTCGACAAACCTATGAGAAAATACACATCCTCAACTGTTATGGACAACACTTGATTTTTTATGTGAAATGCCTCTATCACCGGATCCCATGCTTGAACAAGGAACTCCAAGAGTTCTATTTGTTGCCTCATTCCCAACAATTTGAAGTACTTAAGTAGCCCGCAATCTCTTAAAACTCTTATAGTACCTAGATCATTCAAGGAAATCATATCTTGTTCTTCATGTTCTCTTTATCTCCATGTAATCGTCATTATAATCCAATGGAAACCTGAAAATCAACCATAAGATCCACTAAATACCATTCATTGCAAAAAACTAGGCAAATTTTGGACACAACATGAAAACAAAAAACTTCAACTGTGCCCAACGCACTCCCTGGGCTAAGACAGTGCATTGCACATGCAAGTACACTTCACTGTACCTACTATGCAATGCAGGTTTCGATGTTCAAGGGTGCGTTTCTCTCAATTTGAGTAGAATTTACCCTAGGGGCCTCAAAACCCTAAAAAATTGCAAGGAATGGTAATGAAATGAATACTGAAAGAAGGAGGAGGTTCATGCTACTAACCTATATCAAATGGTGATGAAATCTATCCACAGAAATGACCACAATCAATGACTGAAGTTCGGGGGAAAAATCAGGTTCAGAGTTCCAAAATGCAAATGGTAACTATGGAATGGTAAAAATGAATAGTGAAACTGCATTATATAGTCATTTAATTACTTGCAATATCAATTTATTGCTATGAATATGGTTTTATTATGTTTTTTATCATGAAACAGGTATTTTTAATCCATTTGATGTTGTTCTGAACAGGAAATACAACTGACAAACAGGTTAGTCGTGCAGATTTATTTCAAAGAAAGACTTGACCACAAAGCATACTTTTTCTCCTTATTTTTCAAGCTTTGTTAAAAACGAAAAAGGATTTGAAGCACACTTTTATCTCTTTTTCGAGCTTCTATAACAACGAAAAAGGAACCCCTGGAGTCTTCTTTCAGATCTTTTCAGACTCCGATAATGTGAAAATATTGCCGAGCACTTGTCATTTCGAGCTCGTTAAAATAAATGAATTGATATCTACTCAGTCTAATTTTAACTCTTTTCCAGACTGAGATGGATTATTTACGAAAAAGGAATACCTTGGTTAAACATGACCAAAGAGGTTATTTTAGATATCATTTTACACTTTTTCAAATCTGAGAGACAAGTTTACGAAAAAGTACTTTTGGAGTCCTCTTTCGTCCCCTTTTTCAGACTCTCTAAACATGAAAAAGGATCGAGCTATCACTGTCGTTAAGCTCGTTAAAACATAAAATAGCGACGGGCTTGTCGATCATGGCAAGAATCGAGTTTCATTCATCGCAAAACTCATTAAATTATCAAATAGCGATACTTTATTCTTTATTCACCCGAAGGGTTGAATTATAGATCAAGAAAATGTTATCCTCCTCAAGCTTGTTAAAAAATAAAGAGGTACTGGTCGACAAATGACCGGGAAAAATTTGGGAAAAGTAAGTAAAGTTTCTTTTTGGTAGCAAGTCGCTATTAACCATGACACTTCTTTCACTCCATGTCCGTGACTGTTTGGGTTGGGTAATCATCTTGACGGTTCATTGACACGTATGGTTCATCATACCTTCACTTCGGTTTTGGGTCAATGCTGCCAACTCATCACAGTGTCATCGATATTTTCAAGAGAAGTCATCCAGTGATTAAGAACTCATCCATCTGCAATACTCATAAACCTTCATTTTCATGACCGTCATCCCTGAAAATTGCTATATCAAGTCATACCCTTGTCTCCGAAATCAGTAACTCCAGTTTTGCAATAAGGTGACTTCCTGTCAACTACAAATCAATATCCAAGAAGTTCACTTAGAAACATCAGATTCCAGTACCATGAGGCTTGTTACAGTATCGACAAGATCCTCGCTTCCGAACCTTTGACCGAAAGATTTTGTTTGGTGTTCAACATCAAATCATCTATTCACACCTTACGAAATGTATTGTAGTACCTTGAGTTCCATTAACATTAATGTTGGTTCTCGTGTTTATTAACAACTTGCATTATTGGTCAGTAATCAAACGATGTCTTTCCATGTTCGACGACAAATCATATATTCACATGGCTATACTTGTACCTGAATTATCGAGTGAACGAGATAAGAAGACCCTAGATCTAGTTTCAACCATCCGAGCTGCGATTTTAGGATTGTTGTACACATCATCTGTACGATGACCTTACATACATATTTTCATCCAAACATGGGCCTATATCTATAGGTGTGTTTGCATCTGGGCAACATTCCAATGTAGACGACTTTATGAATTATGTACATGTTATTAGATTGTTTTATGTGTTAACTATGGGAATGCCTACCCTCAGCAATTATGATCAATAGAGGATATAAGATGATGTAATGTATTGTGAAATTGATGCAGGTGACCGTTCTGCTTCGTTTCCAAGCTTATCACAGTGTAAAGCATCTCAATCAAATGTTCTTATTATTTGGATCTCATGCTTTAGGGGGCAATTGTTATAGGTCAATTTGGGCACCATTCCCAATGACCTGGTTAACGGGGCATCATCTCCAGGACCGATGATCAAGGGTCTATCATTTCCTATCATCTCAATTGATATATGCCCTAAGACAGGAAACAACGTAAATCAAACAGGACCTTTATCAAGCAAGGATTTCCATGGTTTGAAGCTTATTATTTAACATGTGGGAGCTCACCAACATACGCTCTAAGGGGCCTAAGTGTGTTGCATATGTAGGTAGCCCCATTCAAGGCTGCTCTACAAAGCACTTCCCAACATTCAAAGGTACATTGGTCACATTGGGAGTGAAGTTCTCATTGTTCCGGAATCTCCACTTGGCCAGTGTCTTCTAGAAGGGTTCACATGTGTCAAGCTTTGAATCCAAGTGTCCATTTGACATCTACATGAATGGAAACATGTCTTGCCTATTTTTGGAATGAAATTTATTTCAAAAAAACCTACAGTTCATCTATAAATTGAACACAGATCTAAGTGTTTGAAGAAGAAGAATTTGAGTAGAGAAATGCTGGAGAATTTTCAATAGAGAGTTTGATTTGTGGAGCTACAGCTACAAAGATTTATTTTGTGATGAGACTTGGGAACTCTGCTGGAAGGTCACTTCAAATCAGTCACTAGGTTGTAACCTTTCCTTCTATCATCAATAAAGAGTACTTCTTGTTTTTCCCTACATGCATCTATGTTTACTTTGATTTTCCATATTGCAAGATCTTAGTTGATGAATGTAATTTATGCTTAACTGATTTAGCTAAATAGCTTGAATAGATATCTATATTATTGCATCTTCTATTTTTTCCGTGGTCTTTCTTGCAGGAAGCATTCAGCCAACAAAACCACTTGAATTTGAAATTGTAGTGGAAGCGACATAAAGGAGCCATTTGGAAGCGACTGAAACAAGTAAGCATCCAATCCTCTCTGTGTATCTGTTCTGAGTTAGGAGAAATGGTAGTATAGTCTTTCACCTATTGTTCTAGGCTAACACCTACCTAAGGAAGCGTAATTTATCTGTATATTACACTTCTGGCCCAACAATCACTTTTTACAATGACTGATCACTGAGGTACTAACCAAGAACTACTTCATGCATAAGCCATGGAAGGTTCTGTTAGGCCTCCGTAGTTTTCAAGATTGGAAAGTAAAAATGCTACAAAGCCTACATCAAAACCACTTTGGAATCAGAGGATCTAGCCATCCTAGATTTAGAGAGGGATCTCTCTATGTATGTGCTTTCGAAGGATATTACTTTGAGCTCAAGTCTGAATTTAGGCTAGTTATGAAGAACAAGGTTGTTTGTTTGTTTTGGTTGGGATGAAACTCATCAAAATGAAGGAAGTCTTATGAGGGGTAAAGGTGTAAGTAGGTTGAAAAATGGTTCAGCTGGTAGGATAAGCAAGAAACATCTTCAATCCATTGGGCTATGGAGTCATAAAGGATTTAATTGCACAACAAGTTTCAAAGGTTGTCCATGGGGCAAGTCATCTATGTCAAAGGATTCTTTAGATTGATTTGATGATATGGAAACATAAAAAGTGTTGTGAAAGAAGAAAACACACAAGAAAAAAAAGGACAACCTAAGATCAGGTACGTACTTCTAAACTAACCTACTTTTGGCATGCACTTAATAGAAACATACAAAAGTAATCTAAGATTAGGTAAGTACTTCTAAACTACCCTGCTTTTGATATACTTTGAAAGGAAAACATTGAAAACTAAGAATATCTTAAGATCAAGGAAGAACTTTGAATCTAGCATTGCTTCCAGCATATTCTTAAAGGAAAACATTCGTGATAAACATAAAATCAGCCTAAGATTAGGTAAGGACTTTGAACCTATCTTTCTTTTGACATACTCTGAAGGGAAATTTTCAGAGTAACTTTTGGAGAAGAAATCAGTGGACAGGGCTAACCATAGACTTCCCTAATTCAACTTTACTCAGTAAACTCTTCAAGAAATTTTAAAGACAATATCTCAAGCTACACTCAGCAAAACATGGGCTCACCAACATTCTTTGAATGATTACACTCTATTGAATTATCCTTAAATACACAATTCAATAGAAAACATAAAGATAAAGATTATTCAGTGAAATTTAGGGTACTTGATAGTAAATCCTAATCTATATTTTTTGTTCTTTATCAGAGAAGGTATACAACATGGAAACATGAGAAAAATGACAATTACAGTAAGAAAAACATCACCATTGACATAAACCAGGATCCCATGAATCATCTTGTGTATTTGATGTTCAAACCAGTTACAATCTTCTAGTCCAGTGGGTCTTTACAGCTTCAAACTTCTCATCTCAGCCTATCTTTCCTCTATTACAATACAGAGCTTTAGCAGCCTCAAAAGCGATTTACAATTAAAGAGTATTCAAATACCAACCTCTATATTGTCTTTTAGAGCAGTATTTTAGAATAATGAGGAGGTGGAGTGAAATAAAAGTCTATCTATTCAATTAATGCAGATTAAGAGCTTCTTGGCCTTAGAAGGGCCAAATGGAGAAGTTTTTTAAATGTATTAACTCTGCTAATTGATTATTACATTAAATTTCATCAACTTCAGTCATTTTTGTTGACTTTGAGGGCTTTTGGTAGGCTAGTAATTAATTCTGAGCTTTCTTTAGAAATATCTCTGACTGTGTAATTAATATGCATTCTTTGTAGGTGAAATCAGCTGGTAGGTGGCATTTTGAGGAGTGATAGCCTCAATGATGTGGCGTTTGGAGGCTTCCTTTTGTTAGTTTGTCATTATATGTTGCTTAAAATATTGTTTAGGCCCAAATTCTTGCTTTTGGGCTTTTATAATCATCCTCGGGCCTTGAAACCTTTCATGTTGACTGCTTTCACTTTCAAACATTGGCTCAGCCTTTGATATGCTTTAGGCCTTCTTTAAATCAATTTTTGGGGCTTTATTTACTGTGTTTATCCCTTCAAACCATGGATTAAGCCCTTTATCTGTCGGATTAACCTTTTGATCTTAAATTTCATACATTTAACCTTTATCTTGTGTTCTTTTCCCTTAAACTGTAAGATTATGCTGTTAACCTTCCACTGTGCACTTTAATTCCTTGATCTTTAACCTTTACTGTCTTTTTCTTTGTTACTATGGATAGGAGGTTTTTAGTGCATTGAAGGTTTTTTATGGCATGACCAGCGCTTACACAACACTGACCAAATCATCTCATGAAGACTGGCATCCTTTTCCCTTCGTGATTTGTGGACAAGGTTTCCGCTTCAAAAGCAATGATAAAACCTGCAAAAAACAACAAAATAGGTTATAAACACCCTGCGGTGTTTGGAAAAATTTCTTAGGAAGCTGGCGGAGCGGAGGAGAAATGCAGAGGGGGTGTTTTATGCAAGCGGAACAAGCTTCATGAAAAAAAGGCGAAAATCTGTTTCAAAACTGGATTTGGCGTGAAATTGGGCAAAGCGGGTTTAGAAATACTACTGGTGGTTTTCGCACGACCCCTGGGCGGTAAGTGGTATTGATCTGATCGAACGTGATCCAATTGTATCGCGCCACGTGTCCTCCACCACACCACTGGTTTCGTGTGATTTTGGCATGTTAAACTTTGGACAGAAAAATTGCACGATACGCGATCCACACCGTCGGATGAGGAGGGGAAAATCAGACGGTGGAGATCTGGCGCAATGAACAAGCTACACGGCAGGAGTTTGAAGTGGGGGATAGGTGTCAGGGTGTGATTGGGTGAGGAGATCGGTAGTGGGATGTGGGACTGGAGGGAAGGTTTGATGTCGGGATGAACGAGGACTGTTGATTTAAAACAAATGCACGGTGGAGATTTGACTATAGGAATGTAAGGGTATAACTGAGTCGGGAGATGGAGGAAGTGTAGGAAAAAGCAAGATCGACGGTCAAGATCGCTTGGGAAGAAAACATAGCACGGGGAATTTTTAAAATAAAAATGAATTTTATAAAGGGCACGGGGGTTTAAATGATAGTTAAGAGGAGGGGCTAGTGATAAGGTAGGGGTATGGTCCCGTGGAGGAACGAGTGACCAGGAGCGGAAGGAAAAGGGGTTTAGGGTATAAGTTTAGGCGCTTGGTTATAGCGCTCGGTCTTATGATGGAAAGGGCGGAAAGACTTAAGCCCTGAGGGGCCTAAAGGCTAAAAGGGGCGAAAAAAGGGTTTTTCAGAGGTTTTATGTATTATTTTTTTGGGGGGTTTTCATGGTTTCTTGAAATCTCGATAGCTAAAAGGGAGGGTTATTAGACCATAACAAAGGGTTTTATAGCCATAAGAGGGGATTTTTATGAGGTGAAAGGTAATTTTGAAATTTTTTAGAGTAATGAAGAGGAAAGGGGGCATTTTATGAAAATTTGGAGGAAATAAAAATGATGAAAATGGGTTTTTAGGAAACAGTTTTCTTTGGGAACAGCAGTATTTTGAAGGGAACATCAAGCTAAGGAACAGTAATAGAGAAAAACACTATTAGGGAACAACAGACTTCAAGAATGAGTAATTTTCTTATAAAAATAATCTCTTGAAGGCTCCAGACCTGTTTTAGACATCATTTGCTATGACAAAATTTATTGATGGCTGACAGTGGCTCCACTTGGGGATGGAAGCTCCTTGGAGGTGTCAAGAATTTCAGAATTTGATCTCTAGGATGTAGACCTGTGCCTTAATCCATTGAAAACCTGCTTCATATGTGGTCATACTGCTTTTAAAATATGATCACTACTTACATCAAACAGAATGATTTATTTCCCAAACAACTACCTACATAGCCTAATTCCTAACATTTTTTCTTCGAAAGGTGCATTTGGACTTGAAAACCTTAAACATCGGCATTTTATTCTTTTGAAAGTGGGGAAAAATAATCTAAAACTACCCTTATTTATTCCATGAGTTCATATTAGACTGTTGAACTAATAAATTCTCTACCTGAGCTACTATCTGCCAGGTTTAGACTGTCTGACAGATTTTATTCTCTATTTTCTAAAACAGAAATTGAAACATATTCAATTCAGGATTAGGCTGTCTGGTTTTCCATGGTGTCTATGGTTGTATGTACAAGCTGCACATAGACTTTATTTGTAGAAATTTAAAACAAAACTGTGAAGGCTTAATATCTGGAAAATAAAAAGCATCCTTCATTCCTTCTTTTAGCTCTGGTTTTGATCCTTTTGAGCTGTGCTTTTCTTTTCTCTTGGTTCATATTTTGAGCATATTAGAACCATTTATGCATCAATCTTACAGGTTCTGGTTTTCAGCTTGTTTGAACCACTGTTTTTCTATCCTAATCTATTCTACTTATAAGCCAAGATTAAACAGTTTGGCAAATCTTCTTCGCTAACCTATTAGCAGAAAATTAAAATCTATCTAGTCATGATTAGGAAATATGACTAAATAGCTGTGTTTTCTCAAGTAGTGGCATTTAAGCTTGCACACTTTCAGATTTCTTCTCTTTTTTGGTATGGGGTTGTACCTTTCTTCTCTATGTCTGCCCTATTTTTCTCTTTTTATTGTTTTTGCATTTTTGTTTTTCAAAATAAAAGCAGTGTTATATACAATGAAAAAAAGATTTGAAACTAAAGATATCAGTTAACAGAAGTAATGTTTGAGAACTCTGCCATTGACAAGACCTCCAAAGAATTCAGCTCCATCCAATTCTTTCACAAAAATGCATTGTTTCCAATGGCAGATTGGATAAGATAAGGGCCTTGCCATAAGTTATCAAATTTTCCATGTTTGCCCTTATCTTCTCTTCTTGAATCCCATTTCAAAACTTTATCACCAATCTTGAAATCACTTTCCTTGGTTCTCTTGTCAAACAGCTTCTTGATGTTTTCTTGTAGTTTTTGTGCTCTGATGTATACTTCCTCTCTGGTTTGTTGCAGATGTATAGTCTGATTTATTCTCCTTGTCACAACGTCATCTTCAGACTGTACTTCCTGGATCAGCTTCATGACTGGCACTCCTAAACTGGTTGGAAATATTGCATCAGTTCCATAAACTAGCTGGTAGGGAGACATCCCAATTGAATTTTTAACTATCAATCTGTCTGCCCATAAAGCATGTACTAGCTTATTGTGCCATGATTTCTTGTTGTCTTCCAGCAACTTTTTGATTATGTTCACCAAAATTTTATTTGAGGACTCTGCCAGCCCATTACCTTGGGGGTTATAAGCTGTAGAATGGCCCAGTATAATCTCATATTTATGACAAAATTCTACCATCATTTTAGACCCAAATGTAGCAGCATTATCAGTTATGATCTTTCTAGGACAGCCAAATCTGGACAATATATGGTTTTCAAGGAACGAAATGATGACTTAGTCTGTGACATTCCTAGAGGAGATGGCTTCTATCCACTTGGTAAGATAATCTGTTACTGTGAGGATCCATCTATGTTGGGCAGATGATGGAGGGTGGATTTCCCCAATGAAGTCTAGACCCCACTGCTGAAAAGGGGCTTCAATAGTGATTGGTTGCAGAGGTAAGGGAAGCAGTTTTATTTTGCCTTCAAAGATTTGGCATTTGTGACAGGCAATAATCATTTTATGGACATCTTGAAAGAGGGTGGGCCAGTAGTAGCCAACTCTAAGGATTTTGTTGGCAGTTGATTTCTAGTAGAGGTGGCCTCCACATTCTCCTTCATGAAACTCGTGCTTAATCTTATCTGCATCATTCTTAGGAAAACATTTAAGTAATAATCCACTAGCATTTTTCCAATATAAAAATTTATTCAAAATGCAAAAATTTATAGCTTTTAACTTTAAGAATCTTGCCTTTGTTTTAGACAAACCAGAAGGAACATTAAGATTGAGCAAAACATACAAAATGTCAGCATACCAAGATGAATTCAGAAAATTATCGTCAATAATGAGAGCGAGAAACTCCTCTTGTTCATCTAATGCATTAAACATGTTTATATCAAGAGCTTGAAAGTTGGATTCAACCATAAGTTTTGCAAGACCTTGACCTTTTATGAGCTTAGTGGGCTTGATTTTTAAGTCATATACTAAAATTACAGCAATCCACTTTCTTATTTTTCCATCTGGATCTCGGGTCAATATGTCTTTTACAACTAAATGAGGCACAAATACTACTATGTGGGAGTGTAAAATATAAACTCTGAAGTCTTTTAAGGATTTGATTAAGGCAAAGGCTTGTTTTTCCATTATATTGTACTTCAGAGGTGCATCTCTTAATGCCTTGCTGAAAAATGCAATGGGCTGCTCTTGTCCATTCAAGTTCTTTTGTAATAGGACAGCAGCTACTGTGTGTTATGATGCAAATGAAAAAAATGAAGAAATCCTTCGAAAAATTAGGACTAATGAAAACTGGTGTTTTGCTGAGTGCTTGTTTTACCAGTTCAAATGATTTCTTTGCTTCTAAGGTCCATTTAACTCCTTCTTCTCTTTTAAGCATATTTGTCACGTTTCTAAGGAGTTCAGCTAAATTGGGTATGAACCTTCTCAAGAAATTAATCTTCCCAATGAAAGACTGAAGTTCCTCGATGTTTCTAGGATAATTGATTTTTAATATGTCATCCATCCTCTTTGGGTCTATCCTTATTCCCTCTTCTGATATGATATGTCCAAGAAGTTTACCTTCTTGGAGACCAAACAGTTTTTTCTTTGGATTTAAAGATAACCCAAATTTTCTACATTTTTCAAAGACTTTTCTCAAGTGTATTAGGTGTTCTTCATCTGTTTTAGAATAGACAGTTATGTCATCTAGGTAAATCACTAGGAAGTAGCCTATTTCTTCTGAAAATGCAATATCCATGGCTCTCTGAAATGTGGCACTAGCATTCATTAAACCAAAGGGCATTTTCAAATACATGAAAGTACCCCAAGGTGTAGTAAAGGCTATTTTAAGTTGATCATCAGGGTGTACCAATATTTGATTGTAACATGAGAAGCCATCTAGCAAAGAAATTCTTCTTGAACCAACTACCCTTTGTAAGATATGATCCATTTTGGGTAAGGGGTAATTGTCCTTTAATGAGGCTTTGTTTAAGTTTCTAAAATCAATGCAAAGCCTTATTTCTCTATTTTCCTCCTAACAGATACAAGATTAGACACCCACTCTGAGTATCTAACAGGTATTATAATTCCATCATCATACATTTTTCTAATTTCTTTCTCTACCAGAGGTAATTGAACAGGGTTAATTCTGCACAATTTTTGTTTCAAAGGTTTATAGTTTTCTTTGAGCGGTATCTTATGCTGAATTATTTCTATATCATATGATTTCAGATCTTCATAATTCTATGCAAACACATAAGAAAATTATTTAAAAAGCTCAATATATTTCAGTTTAATGTGAGCTGGCAGTGTTTTGGATTGTTTGATCATTTTGGGCTTTTCCTCACTGCCTGTGTTGCATTCTTCTACTTCAGTTTCAATAGGTTCCAGTTTTGGTTTTTTAGCAGCATCATTCAAATCAAAGAATTCATCTAATGGGACTAGTCCTTTTGGCAAGCTTTGATCTTTAGATTGCAGCACTTCTAAGTCTTCATTTTCTAAATCAATGCTATTTTCTGTCATATGTTGGAGTTCATTTGTTAACAGATTTATTTCAGCAATCTCTGGAGACTTTTCTTCTTCGACAAGTGGATTTTCTTCAATAGGACAGTCTTGTTCATACTCTGAATCTGAATTTGATGTTTCAAATTCATTTTTGGACTGTAGAAAGTCTTCTATTTGTTTATCTCCATCAAAAACTTGCCAGTGTTTTTCATTATCTAGGACAGTTGGTCTATTTTGACTTGGGTGGTGCATTGCTTGGTTTCATAGGGTGTTAGACAAGTTCTAGCAGCAAAGGCTAATCCATTGGAAAGGACATTTTGGTTTCTAGGGATAAAGATAATTTGGAATTCATCAAATTTTTTTAACAAGTACATGGCATCATCTCTATAGGCTCTAAGTCTGGGATGTTTAGCACTGTACTCCCCATTTACTTGCCTAATAACCAACTCTGAATCTCCATGGACTTTTATTCTTTTGGCCCCTAATTTTTTCAATAAATGTAGGCCTAAAAGGAGAGCCTCATACTCTGCTATATTGTTTGTACATTGAAAATTTAACTTATAGGAATGCCCCTCAGCATGATTGTTTTCAGTGTTGTGTAACCTTATGCCTGCTCCTACATCACTTTTAGTGCAAGACCCATCAAAACTCATGCTCCAAAGAGGATTGTTTTCAGATTTGTGATTTATTTCATTGTTGCCCTCTCTGTCTTCTTCATCATTTTGTTCTTTACAAGGGTCTGCACTACGTTTTTTGTGTTTTGTTCCTCAAGGTTTTCAATGTTTTGAGGTTTTACTCCTTCATTTTCATGATCTATGTTATTTTTATGACTGTTTTGAACTTCAAGACCTTTAATCTGCTTGCTGTAATTTTCTGAATTAACAAAATTCCTTTTATTTTCCTCCTTACTTTCCTCTTCATCATTTTCTGCCACTATGTTCGGATGTGTAGTGACCACTACATTGGATAATGTTTCATTGACTAACTCTTGCTCATTAGGAATATCATCATTGTAAAGAATGAATGAGTCAAGGTCAGTGTGTATGGAATAGAGAGGGGAATTCTCTGGTCTTTCTTGGTTACTCACCATGTATTTCATGTGTGTTTCCCTATAGAGTCTTCTAGGTTGACTGAAGATAGGGATGGTGGCATAAGTCATATCCATCTGCATAGTACAATGTAGCTTAGCACCCCATGACCTTGAAAGGAACATGCCATATTTGGGGGGTATATCAGCCACTACAATGTCCATCACTAAGCTCTTGGCTGGAATTTGGGCTAAGTTAATGCACAGATCTTTAATTAGGCCTAGGCATCTCACCCTACTTGAATCAAAGGAATATATATCTTTGTAGGGTCTAGTTACCTCTACGCCTAATATTTCCATTATTACCTTGGGCATGAGGTTGTGTGATGCTCCTGAATCAAGCATAGCATTGTGTAAAATATTATCATGTATGTTCAAACTGATGTAAAATGGAGGGGTGGTTCCTTCTTGAAATTTTCCTTCAATTTTTGGTCCAAAAATGAGCTGTGGGTATCATCATTTAGGTTAACTGTTTCATGGACATCTTCTATGTTCAAAGCCTTCAAAATTTGAACTCTATATACATTTTGAGTGACTAACTCAATAAGTGGGACAGAGATTTTGATTTTCGAGATTTCATTCTCTAGGCTAAATGAAATCTGATTTTTTTAAATATTTGATTCAGCCTTGTTAGTCACTCCTTGTTCAGCAAAATCAGCTTGTTGATTTTTAGTATTTACAGCAGTTAAAATGGTTTTTTTAGGAGCATTGGCTGAGATGCTAGTGCTGTTGGGGTTAACACTCTGTTTTTACTTGGCTTGGGTGTTTTTCCCTTTGTTTGGATTAGAATTTACAGCCATGATTAGAAGGACTAGGGGATCATACCATGTTTCCATGATAGGAGGTTGTGGAAAAAATGTGGGGTTTACAGGTGGAGGATGTAAGATAGGAGGGGGTTGATGGGATAGAGTAGTTTGAATAGTGGGAGTATGGATAACAGAAGTGGATGGACCAGCAAGAGACTATTGAGCAGATCTAGGATAAGAGAAACCGAAATTATGAATGAAATGTAGATCAGGTGGGGTAGCTTCTCTACTAACAATGTGTTCACCACTATGTTAGGGTGAGTGTGAAGGCTCAACGTCTATTTGATCAATATCACTAAGTGACTTAGTTCTAGATGGTTTTCTTGTGAATGGTAAGTCAACTTGTGTATCTTGTAGAGCTGTAAGGTTTTTAGGGACAGAATGAGCTCTATGAATTTGTCTGACAACAGTTGCAGTTTTAGATTTAGGGGACTTCCTAAGGATAATTTTTGGATTATCAAATATCTCAGGAGGATTTGGGTCAGGATAAGCTCTAGTATGAATTCTTTTAGAAGCCACTATGTGGTGTTTTTAGACTCGATGATAAGAAAATTTCAACCAAGTATGGCAATCTTTAAAAGGCTAACTGATCTTTAGCAATAAAACTTAATCCTTAGAGTTTCCTTGACTGAATTTGTATGATGTTATGATAGAATGGGTTTCCTAGTGGAGTCTTTGGTCAACTCAGAATTGTGGAGTCGTCAGGTGGAAATTTCTAGCTTTGCAAGGAAAAATGATTTATGGTCCACCACCAATAGTTTATCTGAATACCAATATGAAATGTTTTGGGTTTTTCTGATTTTTTTACAGTCCTATGGATGTGAGAGTATCCTATATCTGTTTCAACACTTAGCTACAGTGACGAGACAAACAAAGTCTCCTTTGTGGCTCACTAGATGATTTCTTCAAGGTTTGATAAGGGTTTGTTAAAATCCTAAGGGTTACTTAGATTGCCACTGATTCAGACCAGTCCTATCATGATCACCAGTATGCTGGTAGTGCTTGAAGAAAGCTAATATTTACTTGAATGAATATTAAGTGTTTTTTTTTAAGGATTTTTACTCAAAAATTCCCCAGCGGAGTCGCTAGTATGTTAGGTCTACGTAGTTTGCAAGATTGGCAAGTACAAACGCTACAAAGCCTACATCAAAACCACTTTGGAATCGGAGGATCCATCCATCCTAGATTCAGAGAGGGATCTCTCTATGTATATGCTTTCGAAGGATATTTCTTTGAGCTCAAGTCTGATTTTAGGCTAGTTATGAAGAACAAGGTTGTTTGTTTGTTTTGGTTGGGATGAAACTCATCAAAATGAAGGAAGTCTTATGAGGGGTAAAGGTGTAAGTAGGTTGAAAAATGGTTCAGTTGGTAGGATAAGCAAGAAACAACTTCAATCCATTGGGCTATGGAGTCATAAAGGATTTAATTGCACAACAAGTTTCAAAGGTGGTCCATGGGGCAAGTCATCTATGTCAAAGGATTCTTTAGATTGATTTGATGATATGGAAACATAAAAAGTGTTGTGAAAGAAGCAAACACTCAAGAAAAACAAAGGACAGCCTAAGATCAGGTAAGTACTTCTAAACTAACCTAATTTTGGCATGCACTTAATAGAAAGATACAAAAGTAATCTAAGATCAAGTAAGTACTTCTAAACTAGCCTGATTTTGATATACTTTGAAAGGAAAACATTGAAAACTAAGAATAGCTTAATATCAAGGAAGAACTTTGAATCTAGCATTGCTTCCAACATATTCTTAAAGGAAAAAATTCATGATAAACATAAAAGCCGCCTAAGATCAGGTAAGGACTTTAAACCTATCCTGCTTTTGACATACTCTTAAGGGAACTTTTCAGAGTAACTTTTGGAGAAGAAATCAAAGGACAGGGCTAACCATAGACTTCTCTAATTCAAATTTACTCAGTAAACTCTTCAAGAACTTTTAAAGATGATATCTCAAGCTACACTCATTAAAACATGGGCTCACCAACATTCTTTGACTGATTACACTCTATTGAATTATCCTTAAATACACAATTCAACAGAAAACATAAAGATAAAGATTATTCAGTGAGATTTAGGGTACTTGACATTAACTCCTAATCTATATTTGTTGTTCTTTATCAAAGAAGGCGTACAACATAGAAAACATGAGAAAAATGACAATTACAGTAAGAAAAACATCACCATTGACATAAACCAGGATCCCATGAATCAGCTTGTGTATTTGATGTTCAAACTAGTAAAAATCTTCTAGTTCAGTGGGTCTTTACAGCTTCAAACTTCTCATCTCAGCCTATATTTCCTCTATTACAATACAGAGCTTCAGCAACCTCAAAAGCTATTTAGAATTAAAGAGTATTCAAAGACCAACCTCTATATTGTCTTCTAGAGCAGTATTTATAGAATAATGAGGAGGTGGAGTGAAAGAAAGGTCTATTTGTTCAATTAATGTAGAGTAAGAGCTTCTCAGCCTTTGAAGGGCCAAATGGAGAAGTTTTTTAAATGTCTTAACTCTGCTAATTGATTATTACATTATATTTCATAAACTTCAGTCATATTTGTTGACTTTGAGGGCTTTTGGTAGGCTGGAAATTAATTCTGAGCTGTCTTTAGAAATATCTCTGACTGTGTAATTAATATGCATTCTTTGTAGGTGAAATCAGCTGGTAGGTGGCATTTTGAGGAGTGATAGCCTCAATGATGTGGCATTTGGAGGCTTCCTTTTGTTATTTTGTCATGATCTGTTGCTTAAAATAATATTTAGGCCCAAATTCTTGCTTTTGGGCTTTTACAATCATCCTTGGGCCTTGAAAATTTTCATGCTAACTGCTTTCACTTTCAAACATTGGCTCAGCCTTTGATATGCTTTAGGCCTTCTTTAAATCACATTTCGGACTTTATTTACTGTGTTTATCCCTTCAAACCATGGATTAAGCCCTTTATCTGTTGGATTAACCTTTTGATCTTAAATTTCATGCATTTAACCTTTATCCTGTGTTCTCTGCCCTTAAACTATAAGATTATGTTGTTAACCTTCCACTGTGCACTTTAATTCCTTGATCTTTAACCTTTACTGTCTTTTTCTTTGTTACTGTGGACAGGAGGTTTTTAGTGCATTGAAGGGTTTTTATGGCATGACTAGCACTTACACAGCACTGACCAAATAATCTGATGAAGACTAGCAGCCTTTTCCCTTCGTGATTTGTGGACGGGGTTTCCACTTCAAAAACCATGATAAAACCTGCAAAAACAAAAAAATAGGTTATAAAAACCCTGAAGTGTTTGGAAAATTTTCTTATGAGGCTGGCGGAGGGGAGGAGTAGTGCAGAGGGGGTGTTTTATGCAGGAGGAAGAGGCTTCATGAAAAAAAGGAAAAAATTTGTGTCAAAACTGGATTTGGCCCGAAATTGGGCAAAGCGGGTTTAGAAATACCGCGGGTGGTTTTCGCACGACCCTTGGGCGGTAAGTGGTATTGATATGATCGAACGCGATCCAGTTGTATCGCGCCACGCGTACTCCACCATACCACTTGTTTCACGTGATTTTGGCGTGTTAAAATTTGGACGAAAAAATTGCGCGATACGCGATCCACACCGTCATATGAGGAGGGGCAGATCCGACGGTGGAGATCTGGCGTGATGAACAAGCTGCACAGCGGTAGTTTGAAGTGGGGGATAGGTGTCAGGGTGCGATTATGTGAGGAGATAGGTAGTGGGATGTGGTTCCGGAGGGAAGGTCTAATGTCGGGATGAACGAGGACCATTGATTTAAAACAAATCCACGGTGGAGATTTTACTATAGGAGTGTAAGGGAATAATTGAGTCGGGAGATGGGGGAAGCAGAGGAAAAAGCAATGACCGTTAGATCTATAAGATCGACGGTCAAGATCGCTCGGGAAGAAAACATAGCACAGAGAATTTTTAAAAGAAAAATGAATTTTATAAAGGGCGCAAGGGTTTAAATGATAGTTAAGAGGAGGGGCTAGTGATAAGGTAGGGGTATGGTCCCCTAGAGGAACAAGTGACCAGGAACGGAAGGAAAAGGGGTTTGGGGTATAATTTTAGGTGCTTGGTTATAGCGCTCGGTCTTGTGATGGAAAGGGCAGAAATACTTAAGCCCTCAGGGGCCTAAAGGCTAAAAGGGGTGGAAAAAAGGGTTTTTCAGAGGTTTTATGTATTATTTTTTTGGGGGGTTTTCATTGTTTCTTGAAGTCCCAATAGCTAAAAGGGAGGGTTATTAGACCATAAAAAGGGTTTTATAGCCATAAGAGGGGATTTTTATGAAGTGAAAGGTAATTTTGAAATTTTTTAGAGTAATGAAGAGGAAAGGGGGCATTTTATGAAAATTTGGAGGAAATAAAATGATGAAAATGGGTTTTTAGGAAACAGTTTTCTTTGGGAATAGCAGTATTTTGAAGGGAACAGCAAGCTAAGGAATGGAAATAGAGAAAAGTAGTATTTTGAAGGGAACAACGAACTTCAAGAATGTGTAATTTTCTTATAAAAATAATCTCTTGAAGGCTACAGACCTGTTTTAGCCATCATTTGCTATGAAAAAATTTACTGATGGCTAACAGTGGCTCCACTTGGGGATGGTAGCTCCTTGGAGGTGTCAAGAACTTCAGAATTTGATCTCTGGGATGTAGACCTATGCCTTAATCCACTAAAAACCTGTTTCATCTGTGGTCATACTGCTTTTAAAAGATGATCAGTACTTACATCAAACAAAATGATTTATTTCCCAAACAACTACATACACAGCCTACTTCCTAACATTTTTTCTTCAAAAGGTGTAGTTGGACTTGCAAACCTTAAAAATTAGCATTTTATTCTTTTGAAAGTGGGAAAAACTAATCTAAATCTACCCTTATTTATTGCATGAGTTTAGATTAGATTTTTGAACTAATAAATTCTCTACCTGAGCTACTATCTGCCAGGTTTAGACTGTCTGACAGATTTTATTCTCTATTTTCTAAAACAGAAATTGAAACATAGTCAAATCAGGATTAGGTTGTATGATTTTCCATGGTGTCTATGGTTCTATATGTACAAGCTGCACATAGACTTTATTTACAGAAATTTAAAACAAAGCTGTGAAGGCTTAAGATCTGGAAAATAAAAAACATCCTTCATTCTTTCTTTTAGATGTGGTTTTGATTTTTTTGAGTTGTGCTTTTCTTTTCTCTTGGTTCAGATTTTGAGCATATTAGAACCATTTATGCATCAATATTATAGGTTCTGGTTTTTAGCTTGTTTGAACCACTGTTTTTCTATCCTAATCTATTCTAATGATAAGCCAATATTAAACAGTTTGGAAAATCTTCTTCAATAACCTATTAGTAGAAAATTAAAATCTATCTGGTCATGATTGGGTAATATGACTAAATAGCTGTGTTTTCTCAAGTAGTGGCATTTAAGCTTGCACACTTTCAGATTTCTTCTCTTTTTTGGTATGGGGTTGTACCTTTCTTCTTTATGTCTGCCCTCTTTTTCTCTTTTTATTGTTTTTGCATTTTTGTTTTTCAAAATAAAAGCAGTGTTATATACAATGAACAAAAGATTTGAAACTAAAGATATCAGTTAACAGAAGTAATGTTTGAGAACCCTGCCATTGACAGGACCTCCAAAGAATTCAGCTCCATCCAATTCTTGCACAAAAATGCATTGTTTCCAATGGCAGATTGGATAAGATAAGGGCCTTGCCATAAGTTATCAAATTTTCCATGTTTGCCCTTATCTTCTCTTCTTGAATCTCATTTCAAAACTTTATCACCAATCTTGAAATCACTTTCCTTGGTTCTCTTGTCAAACAGCTTCTTGATGTTTTCTTGTATTTGTTGTGCTCTGATGTATACTTCCTCTCTAGTGTGTTACAGATGTATAGTCTGATTTATTCTCCTTATCACATCATCATCTTTAGACTGTACTTCCTAGATCATCTTCATGACTGGCACTCCTAAACTGGTTGGAAATATTGCATCAGTTCCATAAACTAACTGGTAGGGAGACATCCCAATTGACTTTTTAACTGTCAATCTATCTACCCATAAAGCATGTACTAGCTTATTGTGCCATGATTTCTTGTTGTCTTCCAGCAACTTTTTGATTATGTTCACCAAACTTTTATTTGAGGACGCTGTCAGCCCATTACCTTAGGGGTAATAAGCTATAGAATGGCCCAGTATAATCTCATAGTCATGACAGAATTCTACCATCTTTTTAGACCCGAATGCAGCAGCATTATCAGTTATGATCTTTCTAAGACAGCCAAATCTAGACAATATATGGTTTTTAAGGAAGGAAATGATGACTGAGTCTATGGCATTCCTAGAGGGGATGGCTTATATCCACTTGGTAAAATAATCTGTTGCTGTGAGGATCCATCTATGTTGGGCAGATGATGGAGGGTGGATTTCCCCAATGAAGTCTAGACCCCACTGCTGAAAAGGGGCTTCAATAGTGATTGTTTGCAGAGGTAAGGGAACCAGCTTTCTTTTGCCTTTAAATATTTGGCATTTGCAACAGGCAATAATCATTTTATGGACATCTTGAAAGAGGGTGGGCCAGTAGCAGCCAGCTCTAAGGATTTTGTTGGCAGTTTATTTCTAGTATAGGTGGCCTCCACATTCTCCTTCATGAAACTCGTGCTTAATATTATCTGCATCATTCTCAGGAAAACATTTAAGCAATAATCCACTAGCATTTTTCCAATATAAAAATTTATTCAAAATGCAGAAATTTACAGCTTTTAACTTTAAGAATCTTGCCTTTGTTTTAGAAAAACCAGGAGGAACATTAAGATTGAGCAAAACATACAAAATGTCAACATACCAAGATGAATTCAGAAAATTATCGTCAATAATGAGAGCGAGAAACTCCTCTTGCTCATCTAATGCATTAAACATGTTTATATCAAGAGCTTGAAAGTTGGATTCAACCATAATTTTTGCTAGACCTTAACCTTTTATGAGCTTAGTGGGCTTGATTTCTAAGTCATATTCTAAAATTACAGCAATCCACTTTCCTCTCTTTCCATCTGGATCTTGGGTCAATATGTCTTTTACAACTAAATGAGGCACAAATGCTACTATGTGGGAGTGTAAAATATAAACTCTGAAGTCTTTTAAGGCAAAGGCTTGTTTTTCCATTATATTGTACTTCAGAGGTGCATCTCTTAATGCCTTGCTGAAAAATGCAATGGGCTACTCTTGTCCATTCAACTTCTTTTGTAATAGGACAATAGCTACTGTGTGTTTTGATGCAAATGAAAAAATGAAAAAATCCTTTGAAAAATTAGGACTAATGAGAACTGGTGTTTTGGTGAGTACTTGTTTTACCAGTTCAAATGATTTCTTTTCTTCTAAGGTCCATTTAACTTCTTCCTCTCTTTTAAGCATATTTTTCATGTTTCTAAGGAGTTCAGCTAAATTGGGTATGAACCTTCTCAAGAAATTAATCTTCCCAATGAAAGATTGAAGTTCCTTGATGTTTTTATGATGATTGATTTGTAATATGCCATCAATCCTCTTTGGGTCTATCCTCATTCTCTCTTCTGATATGATATGTCCAAGAAGTTTAACTTCTTGGGGACCAAACAGTGTTTTCTTTGGATTTAAAGATAACCCAAATTTTCTACTTTTTTCAAAGATTTTTCTCAAGTGTATTAGGTGTTCTTCATCTGTTTTAGAATAGACAGTCATGTCATCTAGGTAAATCACTATGAAGTAGCCTATTTCTTCTGAAAATGCAATATCCATGGCTCTCTGAAATGTGACACCAGCATTCATTAAACCAAAGGGCATTTTCAAATACATGAAAGTACCCCAAGGTATAGTAAAGGCTATTTTAAGTTGATCATCAGGGTGTACCAATATTTGATTGTAACATGAGAAGCGATCTAGCAAAGAAATTCTTCTTGAACCAACTACCCTTTGTAAGATATGATCCATTTTGGGTAAGGGGTAATTGTCCTTTAATGAGGCCTTTTTAAGTTTCTAAAATCAATGCAAAGCCTTATTTCTCCTATTTTCTTCATAACATATACAAGATTAGACACCCACTCTGAGTATCTAACAGGGATTATAATTCCATCATCATACATTTTTCTAATTTCTTTCTCTACCAGAGGTAATTGAACAGGGTTAATTCTGCGCAATTTTTGTTTAAAAGGTTTCTGGTTTTATTTGAGCGGTATCTTATGCTGAATTATTTATGTATCATATGATTTCAGATCTTCATAACTCCATGCAAATACATCAAAAAATTCTTTAAAAAGCTCAATATATTTCAGTTTTATGTGAGCTGGCAGTATTTTGGATAGTTTTATCATTTTGGGCTTTTCCTCACTGCCTATGTTGCATTCTTCTACTTCAGTTTCAATAGGTTCCAGTTTTGGTTTTTTAGCAGCATCATTCAAATCAAAGAATTCCTCTAATGGGACTAGTCCTTTTGGAAAAATTTTATTTTTATATTGCAGCACTTCTAAGTCTTCATTTTCTAAATCAGTGCTATTTTATGTCATATGTTGGAGTTCATTTGTTAACAGATTTATTTCAGCAATCTCCGGAGACTTTTCTTCTTCGACAAGTGGATTTTCTTCAATAGGACAGTCTTGTTCATACTCTGAATCTGAGTTTGATGTTTCAAATTAATTTTTGGACTGTAGAAATTCTTCTATTTGGTTATCTCTATCAAAAAATTGCCAGTTTTTTTCATTATCTAGGACAGTTGGTCTATATTTGACTTGGGTGGTGTATTGTTTGGTTTCATAGGGTGTTAGACAAGTTCTAGCAGCAAAGGCTAATCAATTGGCAAGGACATTTTGGTTTTGAGGGATAAAGATAAGTTGAAATTCATCAAATGTTTTTAACAAGTCCATGGCATCATGTATATAGGCTCTAATTCTTGGATGTTTAGCACTGTACTCCCCATTTACTTGCCTAATAATCAACTCTGAATCTCCATGGACTTTTATTCTTTTGGGCCCTAATTTTTTCAATAAATGTAGGTCTAAAAGGAGAGCCTCATACTCTGCTATATTGTTTGTACATTGAAAATTTAACTTATAGGAATGCCCCTCAACATCATTTTTTTCAGTGTTGTGTAACCATATGCCTACTCCTGCATCATTTTTAGTACAAGACCCATCAAAACTCATGCTCCAAAGAGGCCTGTTTTCATATTTGTGATTTATTTCATTGTTTTCCTCTCTGTCTTCTTCATCATTTTTTTCTGTACAAGGGTCTACACTACGTTTTTCTGTGTTTTGTTCCTCAAGGTTTTCAGTTTTTTTAGGTTTTACTCCTTCATTTTCATGATCTGCGTTATTTTTATGATTGTTTTGAACTTCAAGACCTTTAATCTACTTGCTGTAATTTTCTGAATCAACAAACTGCCTTTTAGTTTCCTCCTTAATTTCCTCTTCATCATTTGTTGCCACTATGTTCGGATGTGTAGTGACCACTACATTGGATGATGTTTCATTGACTAACTCTTGCTCATTAGAAATATCATCATTGTAAAGAATGAATGAGTCAAGGTCAGTGTGTATGGAATAGAGAGAAGAATTCTCTGGTCTTTCTTGGTTACTCACCATTTATTTCATGTGTGTTTCTCTATAGAGTCTTCTAGGTTGACTAACGACAGGGATGGTGGCATAAGTCATATCCATCTGCATAGTACCTTGTATCTTATCACCCCATGACCTTGAAAGGAGCATGCCATATTTGGGGGGTATATCAGCCACTACAATGTCCATCACTAAGCTCTTGGCTAGAATTTGGGCTAAGTTAACACACAGATCTTTAATTAGGCCTAAGCATCTCACCCCACTTGAATAAAAGGAATATAAATCTTTGTAGGGTCTAGTTACCTCTAAGCTTAATATTTTCATTATTACCTTGGGCATGAGGTTGTGTGATTCTCCTGAATCAAGCATGGCATTGTGTAAAATATTATCATGTATGTTCAAACTGATGTAAAATGGAGGGGTGGTTCCTTCTTGAAATTTTCCTTCAATTTTTGGTCCAAAAATGAGCTTTGGGGTATCATCATTTAGGTTAATTGTGTCATGGACATATTCTATGTTCAAAGCTTTCAAAATTTGACCTCTATATACATTTTGAGTGACTAACTCAGTAAGTGGGATAGAGATTTTAATTTTCGAGATTTCATTCGCTAGGCTAAAAGGAATCTAATTTTTTAAAATATTTGATTCAGCCTTGTTAGTCACTCTTTGTTCAGCAAATCAACTTGCTGATTTTTAGTATTTACAGCAATTAAAATGGTTTTTCCAAGAGAATTAGCTGAGATGCTAGTGCTGGTGGGGTTAACACTATGTTTTCCATTGGCTTGGGTGTTTTTCCCTTTGTTTGGATCAGAATTTACAGCCACTGTTTTATGAATTTATGCTGTCTTTTTGGGAACATTTTCAGGGCTGTTTTTGGCAGATTAATCAGAGGTTTTATTTCTGGGAGTCTCTTGATTCTTTTTACTTCTTAGGTCATATTGTTTAGGTTATCCTATGATGGAATTTTCAGAGTCTTGTTCATAATAATCAGTTTATGTTCTTCTATCATCATAAGGTGTATATAGACCTTGTTTTCTTTCATGGAGGAAAACAGAATCCTCATTGCTTACTCCCAGCATGTTTATGTTGTCATCCTCTGTTTGTTCATTGGTTTCCTCATCCTCATTCACATAGTTTTGTTGGAAAGGAGGTCTGATATGTTGATCATCCTGTCTTTTTCTGTTTTGAGGTTTATTTCTCCTAAAGTTCTGATTTTGATTTTGAGATTGATTTCTGTTCTGGGGAGGTGATTGATTTTCTCTAGATTGTGCTCTCTCAAGTATGCTCATCTTCTTCATCATTTCCTCCATCATTATCTCCATTTTTGAACTAGATGTGGAAGGTACAGTTTCCTCCCTAAATGATACTTCCTTTTCATTCATCATCCTAGATCTTTTCTCAATCAAATTTACTTCCACAGTAAGAGCTCCCTTCTGCATGTCTTCCAAAGTCAAGGGATCTCTTTCTCTTAGCTGATATGCCATTTCAGGATCAAATCCTTTAGAAAATTTGGCTAAAGCTGAGCCTTGTGGAGGTTTCAAATCTGGGGGTAGTGCATTATAAACACTATTGAATCTAGTGCAATAATTTTGAACACTTTCCCCAGTGTTTCTTTTGAGGTTGTTGTAGTCTCAAAGTATTTGGATAGGGTTTTTTCAGACTTCCCATTTGTTTAGGAATGACTGATGGAGAGCTTGGAGGTCATTAATACTATTAGGGGTTAAACTTTTGAACCATTTTCTTGCTTCTCCCCCTAAACTTTGAGCAAACAATCTGAGTTTGACAGTTTCATCATCTATCTCATTTCTATCAAAACAATCATTCATCCTTTCCACATGTAGCGAAGCAGTAGTAGCACCACTGGCATCATATAATGGAATCTTGGACTGATAGTCCTGTGGTAGATTGACTTAAGGTAAAGGAAGGACTAGGGGAGCATACCATGTTGCCATGATTGGAGGTTGTGGAAAAAATGGGGGGTTTACAGGTGGAGGATGTAAGATAGGAGGGGGTTGATGGGATGGAGTAGTTTGAACAGTGGGAGTATGGATAACAGAAGTGGATGGACCAGCAAGATACTGTTGAGCAGATCTAGGATGAGAGAAACTGAAATTATGAATGAAATGTAGATCAAGTGGGGTAGTTTCTCTACTAATAGTGTGTTCACCACTATGTTGGGGTGAGTGTGAAGGCTCAACGTCTATCTGATCAATATCACTAAGTGACTTAGTTCTAGATGATTTTCTTGTGAATGGTAGGTCAACTTGTGTATCTTGTAGAGTTGTAAGGTTTTCAAGGACAGAATGAGCTCTATGAATTTGTCTGACAGCAGTTGCAGTTTTAGATTTAGGGGACTTCCTAAGGATACTTTCTGGATTATCAACTATCTCAGGAGGATTTGGGTCAGGATAAGCTCTAGTATGAATTCTTTTAGAAGCCACTATGTGGTGTTTTCAGACCTGATGATAAGAAAAGTTCAACCAAGTATGGCAATCTTTAAAAGGCTAACTGATCTTTAGCGAGAAAACTTAATCCTTAGAGTTTCCTTGACTGAGTTTGTATGATTTTATGATAGAATGGGTTTCCCAGTGGATTCTTTGGTCAACTCAGAATTGTGGAGTCGCCAGGTGGAAATTTCTAGCTTTTCAAGGCAAAATGATTTATGGTCCACCACCAATAGTTTATCTAAATACCAATATGAAATTTTTTGGGTTTTTCTGAGTTTTTTACAGTCCTATGGTTGTGAGAGTATCCTATATCTGTTTCAACACTTAACTACAGTGACGAAACAAACAAATTCTCCTTTGTGGCTCACTAGATGATTTATTCAAGGTTTGATAAGGGTTTGTTAGAATCGTAAGGGTTACTTAGATTGCCACTGATTCAGACCAGTCCTATCATGATCACCAGTATGCTGGTAGTGCTTGAAGAAATTTGATCTTTACTTGAATGAATATTGAGTGTTTTGTTTTAAGGATTTTTACTCAGAAATTCCCCAACGGAGTCGCCAGTATGTTAGGTCTACGTAGTTTGCAAGATTGGCAAGTACAAACGCTATAGAGCCTACATCAAAACCACTTTGGATTCGGAGGATCTATCCATCCTAGATTCAGAGAGGAATCTCTCTATGTATGTGCTTTCAAAGGATATTTCTTTGAGCTCAAGTCTAATTTTAGGCTAGTTATGAAGAACAAGGTTGTTTTTTTGTTTTGGTTGGGATGGAACTCATCAAAATGAGGGAAGTCTTATGAGGGGTAAAGGTGTAAGTAGGTTGAAAAATGGTTCAGCTTGTAAGATAAGCAAGAAACAGCTTCAATCCATTGAGCTATGGAGTCATAAAGGATTTAATTTCACAACAAGTTTCAAAGGTGGTCCATGGGGAAAGTCATGTATGTCAAAGGATTCTTTAGATTGATTTGATGATATGGAAACATAAAAAGTGCTGTGAAAGAAGCAAACACACAAGAAAAACAAAGGACAGTCTAAGATCAGGTAAGTACTTCTAAACTAACCTGCTTTTGGCAGGCACTTAATAGAAAGATACAAAAGTAATCTAAGATCAGGTAAGTATTTCTAAACTAGCCTGCTTTTGATATACTTTGAAAGGAAAACATTGAAAACTAAGAATAGATTAAGATCAAGGAAGAACTTTGAATCTAGCATTGCTTCCAGCATATTCTTAAAGGAAAACATTCGTGATAAACATAAAAGCAGCCTAAGATCAGGTAAGGACTTTGAACCTATCCAGCTTTTGACATACTCTTAAGGGAACTTTTCAGAGTAAGTTTTGGAGAAGAAATCAGAGGATAGGGCTAACCATAGACTTCCCTAATTCAACTTTACACAATAAACTCTTCAAGAAATTTTAAAGACAATATCTCAAGCTACACTCAGCAAAACATGGGCTCACTAACATTCTTTGACTGATTACACTCTATTGAATTATCCTTAAATACACAATTCAGCAGAAAACATAAAAAATAAAGATTATTCAGTGAGATTTAGGGTACTTGATAGTAAATCCTAATATATATTTGCTATTCTTTATTAGAGAAGGTGTACAACATTGAAAACATGAGAAAAATGACAATTACAGTAAGAAAAACATCACCATTGACATAAACCAGGATCCCATGAATCAGCTTATGCATTTGATGTTCAAACCAGTTACAATATTCTAGTCCAGTGGGTCTTTACAGCTTCAAACTTCTCATCTCAGCCTATGTTTCCTCTATTACAATACAAAGCTTCAGTAGCCTCAAAAGCTATTTACAATTACAAAGTATTCAAATACCAACCTCTATACTGTCTTCTAGAGTAGTATTTATAGAATAATGAGGAGGTGGAGTGAAAGAAAGGTCTATCTGTTCAAATAATGCAGAGTAAGAGCTTCTCGGCCTTTAAAGGGCCAAATGGAGAAGTTTTTTAAATGTCTTAACTCTGCTAATTGATTATTACATTAAAGTTCATCAACTTCAGTCATTTTTGTTGACTTTGAGGGATTTTGGTAGGCTGGCAATTAATTCTGAGTTGTCTTTATAAATATCTCTGACTGTGTAATTAATATGCATTCTTTGTAGGTGAAATCAGCTGGTAGGTGGCATTTTGAGGAGTGATAGCCTCAATGATGTGGAATTTGGAGGCTTCCTTTTGTTAGTTTGTCATGATTTGTTGCTTAAAATACTGTTTAGGCCCAAATTCTTGCTTTTGGGCTTTTACAATCATCCTCGGGCCTTGAAACTTTTAATGTTTACTGTTTCACTTTCAAACATTGGCTCAACCTTTGATATGCTTTAGGCCTTCTTTAAATCACTTTTCGGGCTTTATTTACTGTGTTTATCCCTTCAAAACATGGATTAAGCCCTTTATCTGTCAGATTAACCTTTTGATCTTAAATTTCATGCATTTAACCTTTATCTTGTGTTATTTTCCCTTAAACTGTAAGATTATGCCATTAACCTTCCACTGTGCACTTTAATTCCTTGATCTTTAACCTTTACTGTATTTTTCTTTATTACTGTGGACAGGAGGTTTTTAGTGTGTTGAAGGGTTTTTATGGCATGACCAGCGCTTACGTATCACTGACCAAATCATCTGATGAAGACTGACATCCTTTTCCCTTCGTGATTTGTGGACAGGGTTTCTGCTTCAAAAAACATGATAAAACCTGCAAAAACAACAAAATAGGCTATAAAAACCCTGCAGTGTTCGGAAAAATTGCTTAGGAGGCTGGCGGAGCGAAGGAGCAGTGCAGAGGGGGTGTTTTATGCAGGTAGAAGAGGCTTCATGAAAAAAGGCGAAAATCCGTTTCAAAACTAGATTTGGCGCGAAATTGGGCAAAGCAGGTTTAGAAATACCGCTGGTGGTTTTCGCATGACCCCTGGGCGGTAAGTGGTATTGATCTGATCAAATGCGATCCAGTTGTATCGCGCCACGTGTCCTCCACCATACCACTGGTTTCGCATGATTTTGGCATGTTAAACTTTGGACGGAAAAATTGTGTGATACGCGATCCGCACCGTCGGATGAGGAGGGGCAGATCTGATGGTGGAGATCTGGTGCGATGAACAAGCTGCACGGCGGGAGTTTGAAGTGGGGGCCAGGTGTTAGCGTACGATTGGGTGAGGAGATCGATAGTGGGATGTGGGTCCGGAGGGAAGGTCTGATGTCGGGATGAACGAGGACCATTGATTTAAAACAAATCCACGGTGGAGATTTGACTATAGGAGTGTAAAGGTATAACTGAGTCGAGAGATGGGGGAAGTGGAGGAAAAAGTGATGACTATAAGATCGACGGTCAAGATCGCTCGGGAAGAAAACATAGCACGGGGAATTTTTAAAAGAAAAATGAATTTTATAAAGGGCACGGGGGTTTAAATGATAGTTAAGAGGAGGGGCTAGTGATAAGGTAGGGGTATGGTCCCGTGGAGGAACGAGTGACCAGGAGCGGAAGGAAAAGGGGTTTGGGGTATAATTTTGGGTGCTTGGTTATAGCGCTCATTCTTATGATGGAAAGAACAGAAATACTTAAGCCCTCAGGGGCCTAAAGGCTAAAAGGGGCAGAAAAAAGGGTTTTACAGAGGTTTTATGTATTATTTTTTTGGGGGGTTTTCATGGTTTCTTGAAGTCCCGATAGCTAAAAGGGAGGGTTATTAGACCATAAAAAGGGTTTTATAGCCATAAGAGGGGATTTTTATGAAGTGAAAGGTAATTTTTAGATTTTTTAGAGTAATGAAAAGGAAAGGGGTCATTTTATGAAAATTTGGAGGAAATAAAAATGATGAAAATGGGTTTTTAGGAAACAGTTTTTTTTGGGAACAACAGCATTTTGAAGGGAACAACAAGCTAAGGAACAGCAATAGAGAACAGCACTATTAGGGAACAGCAGACTTCAAGAATGAGTAATTTTCTTATAAAAATAATCTCTTGAAGGCTCCAAACCTATTTTAGCCATCATTTGCTATGAAAAAATTTACTGATGGCTAACAGGTTCCATGTCTCTTTATAATCTATATATAAACAATATAAGGATTCCAATTCATTATAAATCGTTATAAATATCCTCTCATAATTCATGTGGGATTGCTAAAAATATTTATAAAGAAAAAGGCCAAGATTTATGTGGAGTAAATAAATCGTTGTTGAGTCACTTCGTGCAGATCAACTATGGCTAAGTCATGAATTTTTGGATGACGTAACTTTGAGCTTCCAAAGTCAATTTTGGGAAAATGAGAGCTTATTACAAATCTATAAGAATGAGGAATGCATGGTAGTGGTTTCCAAGGAAAAAAAAAATATATATATATATATATATATATATATATATATATATATCTCAACTTATTAAATTAAAAGAACAGTTGTGACCAACTTTGGTTCTATTACCAAATTATTAAGACAACATCATGGAGAGAGAGAGAGAGAGAGAGAGACTCAACAATCATACATGTTCAATTTCGTGAGAGTTCTTTATCTTATTTTGAAGTAGTTCCCTTCTTTCTCTCGATTCTTTGATCACCAAATTTTTGAATTGTTTTATATATTTGTAAAGTTGATCCCAGATTGTAGTTTTTGATGTTAGTCTTGTAAGTACCCTCATATTAACTAGTCCACATGAGCCCAATCCCAATCCCTTATGGATGAATTCCTTTAAATTTACATTTAAATATCATGGTTGTGTTAAGTGTTATAGGCACTTACTTTATTCAAAACTTAATATGAAAAACTATTCTTCGATTCTCACATAAAGATATTTATAAGAGGGGATGTCATTTTTGGTTTCTATACTTTTAAAGTACTGAAATATCGTGAATTTTCACCTGTGTTATTTATGATATTTAAACACATTAAATCATGTTATATCTCAATGAATATTCCAACCATATTCTCTTCTTCTTTTTATATTTCTTTTCTTCAAGTATTCCTCTTCATGATGTGTGAATGGATGCATACAATGAAATTAAAATTGAAAGTATATTTATTTCTCGTATCATTATTTTATTTAATTTTAAATTTCCAATCCACTCAGGTGCATGTTATTAATGGTTATATTTTTATAATTTGAGTTATTTTGAAGATATGAGTGAGTGAAAAGATAAGTACAACCTCTATTAAAATGTAGATGGATTGATGCAGGAGCATAAAGGTAGAGTTGACAATGTGACAAGTTGGTCACATGTTGTGGCTTGGGAAGAGGACTAGAAGTCTTAATAATTTGAAGACTTTAGTTTTAAAGTATTTTGTTTAAATTTGATTTGGGCTAACATGGCCATTGTAATTTTTAGGTTAAAAGAATAGTTAGATTAGGATCAGTTAGGCATTTAATTGAATAAACTATTCTAAAACTGAATAATATTTTCTCAACCATATGGGGATTTTGGGAAAGGCATAAAAAAAAAACCAAATCCGCCATTGTGGGGTTCTACCTTCAATAGAGAAAAAGAGATAACGAGAGGGAAATAGGTGTGAAAGAGGGTTGAACAGAGAGTAGGAATAAATTTAAAAACCAGCCAACCCAAGGCTTGGTTCTATGTATTTTCATTTATAAATTAATTCCAAGTGTTTTGGATTTTTATCGGGCTCTCTGTTTTAACCCGTTTGTTTTATTTCCTTGTCAAAATCAAGTATTGCATTTATGTGCTATTATATAGGCATATTTTTTTTCTAATGAATATACAAACTGAGCGAGAAGACGAAGTTTCTTTGAACTTCGTGTAGACACAGTTATGGCAGAGACTGAGGGATGAGAGATGAAGAACAAGCTCAAGGGGGAATCCGCGCATTTGCAGAACGCGCAAAGCTCAGGAGAGATAGCGTTGAATAATTATGAACAAACTTGGAAGGATAGCGGAGGAGTAGAGTGGAGGAAGCCGTATCGCAGAGCAACAACATTAGAAAGAAGAGAAACTAAATAAAGAACAAAATACTTAGAAGAATTCCAAAGGAGGAAATGACAGCGAGGATTGAATTGTTGAGACAAAGGTTTAAGGATTGACGGCAGAGATTAGAGTGGGAAAAAGAGGAAAAGAAGAGCCAAGAAGGTAGAGCGGATGGCTACAATTAAATTGCAGATCTGAAGACAAGAGATGAACGGTTAAGGTGAGTTGAGGAAGCGCGAAACGAACACATGTCAGCAGAGCACAATTTCGCATCGACGATTGAAGTATTTAAGAGTTAAGTATTTCGCAAAGTAAACAAGATAACTTGCGATGTGAGAAGGTTGAAGGATGCGATGCAACAAGGAGCAGCCATGTGTCGGCTTGGCGCAAATGCGCACTTTGCAAGTTTTATGGGTTAACGCATTTGTAAAGAGTTTAAATTTGCGGGCAGGTGCTTGCGATGTGTTGTGATTGGTCGAGAGCATGTGGGACCCTACGGTAAGAAGGTTCCACGTGTATGAATATGTTTTGGGTTATGTGCATTATATTATAAAGAACGTTGTTGATCGTTTCGCGTATGTATGTATTTAAATTTGATATTTTCCCCCTCTGCATATAAAGGAATTTATGTGGGTCCTAACCCACAGTTCCATGAGTATTTGTGTAATTTGCAGTTACGGCTACATCAATTGGTATTAGAGCAACAAGATCTGAGAGGCGGTGTGAAGGACTTTGAACTAAGAAAAGTTGATAAAGATTGCTCATTGATTCTAATCGAGTGAACCTTAAGAGGTAAGACTGTGGATTGAAGGCTTATGAAAAAGAATAAGAGCTACAATAGCATGGATAAAGTAGTAGCACAAACAATAAGTAGCAGCAGGAGTGAAAACATCTCAGCAAGAAGACTACAGCCTTTAAGGGCAGTGATGAAGGAAGCTAGCAAGGGTTTCTAGGAGGAAAAAGAAGTGTGGTCAGAACCTAATGTTTCAACTGAGAATGAAATATAAGAGGAAAGTAGTGTTCTCAAGTGTAGATGAGTTCTGAGGGTAAGCCTAGAAGGAGCATAGAGGAGTGCTCAAGTAGGGTTCTAGATTGAGGACCAGTACTTGCCAAAAGACCAAGCACAAAGGAATTTTGCTGAGGCAAGTTGTAGCAGGAGGCACTGTTACTGTAGATGCTAGTGCATCTCATAGAGGGTGAAAGAACTTAAGAATATGACTATTGAAATTCATAACAGAGGTTCATGAGGCAACCACAAAGTAAAGAATGAAGATGCCAAGACAAATGGCATATGGAAATAGATGACTGATGAAGAATATACGAGATAAATAGCTGATATGAGAACCCATCTTGATCTATTGATGGATTTTCTATGGAGAATTGATGAAGACCAGAAGTGTGGATGGATTATGAGGAATAAATTGAAATGGCATGGGTTGCAGATGAACAGGGAGCATAGGTTGAATGCTCAAGAAGAATAAGAAAATTCACCAAGAGATGACTTGGGACTAGGGAAAAGTACTACACTTGTTTCAGAGATAAAAGAGGTTTGTTGCAGCTCACAAGGTGGATCAAGATGATTCCACAGAAAGAAGAAGAAGAGATGACCATTGATGGTTATCTGAAGGTTCAAGGAGGAATCAAAATTAAAAGAAAGAAGTCAGCAGAGATTCCAATAAAAGACTAAGCATGGAAAAGCTTGGTGTGGTATATACAAACAGGTTGGTGGATTTAGCTTGTATAGATGGATTGTTTGTAGTCCATGATGAACAAAGAGGAGTTCATAAAGGAAATAATACTATGGCTATTGATGGTCATAGGAAAGGTTCCAAGGGATATTATGAAATATCAAGTAAGAATAAACTTGATAGAGAATTAGCTAAGATAAAAGTGCAGCTAAAAGTGTTGAGAGAGTTCATACAAGGGATTATGGAACACCCAAGGTATGATTGGGTTCTGCAGAAGAAAAGAGTCAAGTAGAGTCAGTTACAGAGTAGGCTGAGATATGACACAAGAATTCAGTTAGAAGAAGAAATCAAAGGAGTTGAGTTACATCATATGACATGTGTTGAGGAAGAGGTTTACTTATGTGAACCTAAGAAAGGGTCTATTCTTGGTGATAATAGTAATGAAGATGAAGACATGAGACCAGCTGATGGTTTCATGGATCCTTGGAAGGACGGGAACTGGCAGAAAGAGTTGATGTTTGAGACAACAAGAGAGGCTATGGATCCTTATGGTTTTGAAACAAATCATTATTATATGTTTGCAGGTGAAATCGGTAAAGAAAGACAATTTGTTGATGTTGTCATAAATGATGAAGGGGGGGGACAGAATCTGAATTATGTTTAAGAAGAAAATGAGACAAGTGAGTCTCATATACTTGCACATGCACATCTGAGTGAAGGCAATGATTTCTAGCGTACTGTGAAAGCTAAAAACAAGGAGGAATTGGCTTATGATGATGGCCAAGAACAGAAAGAGGAAAAAGATGATATCAAGCATTCATATTTTATGCTTGAGAAAGCTGAAAAGAAGACTAGTGAAGAATTTCTGAGTCCTGAAAGAGACTTAGAACATCGAGAGAAATATTTGGTGATTAGGTCATCAAATAAGACTACTGGGTCTTGTGAGTTTAATGCTGACAATTTGAATGTGTTTTCAGGTTGTGTAGAAGACAATCCATCTCTTGGAATTGTATCAAGTAAAGTTGAAGTGTATCTAGCAAAGTATAATGAGGAAGAAAATTTTCAAGCAAGGTATGATGAAGAGTGTCTTTCTGATGAAGACCAAGTTGAGTTGTTGCAGCAAAAGGAATTCATAAGTTCCTTATTTAATGAAGGGAGTAACTTTAATGGAGATGAAGTAGTAATGCCTCATGAGATGAAACTTGTTCTTGATGAGGAAAAAGAGGATTTGGCTTGCTTAAATAGCCAAAGGAAGATTGTTGGATGGACATTTAGGACTATCATAGAAATAGAGAATCAGAATTTTATTCTATTTAAAGATGAAGAAGCAGTGTCACAAAGAGGTTTTCTTAGTAACAAGGAAGAAGAAAGCTATAAATATGAAGGTGAGGCAGTTATGTCTCAAGCTAAAGGAAATTCAGTCCTAGAAGTGGAAAACATTGAATTGACTATTAGTACTAGTCAAGAAGAAGAAGGAAAACAATGGAGTGTTGTCAAGGAAGAGGAAGCGAGTTATGTTGAAACTATAATACAACATACTGAAGAGGTACTTGAAGGGAATCAAGTAATTAGTGAATGGATGAGTTGCTTGCTAAAATCATTTGAACAAGAGAAAGAGATTGCAGACAATAAGATGGAATCGGTTCAAACTGTAGTCGAAACAAAGATAGATATTAGTTTCAAAAACTTAATTTTGTTAACTAGTATACAGGAAAGAGTGAATAAATATATTACTGCAGTCAGAGAATTAGAAGGCAATTTACATTTTGACGGTAAAATTGCAAACAAGGAAAAGAAGAGGGATGTTGTAGAGGGATATATCTTGAAAGATATTCATAAATTTTGGGTGCAGCATTGTCCAGAGTAATATTTGTTGCAATATCTGAGACAAAGTGTAGTAGAATGTGTTGGAAAAGGACTGGAAATAAGATTAGATTACAGCAAAATATTGAACTGCAAGAAACCATAGATGAACCATGGGAGTAAATGCAAACACCTAAGAAGAGTTACAACAAAGTGAAGAAAGAAATCCATTGCGGAATTGTTTGGAAAGTGAAGGACAGTGAAGGTAGAAGCAGTGAAGCATTACAGTACAAAGTATGGAAGCCTAGAAAATTGCAGCTAAAGAATGGTGAAGACAATGCAGCTTATGGACAATAGCAAAACAGAGTTTGGAATCTTGGAAGATTCAAGCATTGAAGACACATGACTAGGAGGTCATGAATTCTTTTACCTCGAGAGTCTGATGTAGGAGCATTAAGGTAGAGTCGGCAATGTGACAAGCTCATCACATGTTGTGGTTTGGGAAGAGGACTAACAGTCCTAATAATTTGAAGACTTTAGTTTTAAAGTATTTTGTTAAAAGAATAGTTAGATTAGGATTAATTAGGCATTTAGTTGAATAAACTGTTCTGAAACTAAATAACATTTTCTCAACCATATGGGGATTTTGGGAAAGGCATAAAACAAAACCAAATCTACCATTGTGGGGTTCTGCCTTCCATAGAGAAAAAGAGAGAACGAGAGGGAGATGGGTGTGAAAGAGGGTTGAACAGAGAGTAAGAATAAATGTAAAAACCAACCATCCCAGGGCTTGGTTCTGTGTATTTTCATTTATGAATTAATTCCAAGTGTTTTTTATTTTTATCGAGCTCTCTGTTTTAACCCGTTTGTTTTATTTCCCTGTTGAAATCAAGTATTTCATTTATGTGTTATTATATAGGCATATTGTTTATGTTAATGAATATACAGACTAAGCGAGAAGACTAAGTTTCTGTGAACTTCGTGTGGACAACGTTATGGCATAGACCAAGGGATGAGAGATGAATAAATAGCTCAAGAGGGAATCCACACATTTGCAGACCGCACAAAGCTCAGGAGAGATATTGTTGAAGAATTTCGCAAAAACTCGAAAGAATAGCAGAGGAGTAGATTGGAGGAAGCCGTATCACAAAGCAACGTCATCAGAAAGAAGAGAAACCGAATAAAGAACAAAATACTTAGAAGAATTCCTAAGGAGGAAACGAGGGCGAGGATTGAATCACTGAGACAAAGGTTTAAGGATTGACGGCGGAGATTAGAGTGGGAAAAAGAGGCTAAGAAGAGCCGAGAAGTTTGAGTGGACAGTTGCGATTAAATCATAGATCCGAAGACAAGAGATGAATGGTTAAGGTGAGTTGAGGAAGTGTGAAACGGACACATGTCGGCAGGGCAAAATTTTGCATCGGCAATTGAAGTATTTAAGAGTTAAGGGTTTCTCAAGGTAAGCAAGATAACTTGTGATGCAAGAAGGGTGAAGAATGCGATGCAACAAGGAGCAGCCACGTGTTGGCTTGGTGCAAATGCACACTTTGCAAGTTTTATGGGTTAGTGCATTTGTAAAGAGTTGAAAGTTGCGTGCAAGCGATTGTGATGTGTTGCGATTCGTTGGGAATGTGTGGGACCCTATAGTAAGAAGGTTCTGCGTGTATGAATGTGTTTTGGGTTATGTGCATTATATTATAAAGAATGTTGTTGATCATTTCGCGTATGTATGTATTTAACTCTGATATTTGCCCCCGTTGCATATAAAGTAAGTTATGTGGGTCCTAACCCACAGGTCCATGAGTACTTGTGTAATTTGCAACTACGGCTGCATCATGGAACCTGAAAACAGACCCAAGGAGGTGGACTCTTCTCCCTGATAGGAAAGTACATCAACAAACCTAAAAAAAATTGATAGATAATTTCACTCGACTCTTATCAATGATTTTAATTACAAATTACAATTGATTCATCAAATTCCAAAATTTGACCTAATAATCTTCAATAAATGATAAACATGCCCCTCTTTAAAGTGAATAATTTGTTCAAAAATTTGATTGCAATATAAAATAAACAAGTTTTTAAGTCACAATGAAACCCCCCCCTTAATATTTTAAAAATCATAATACATAACCCTTACAAATATATTTTTGTTTAAATGCCATAACAATTATATCTTTTAGAAACATCATTTAAAATTTTATGTAATGATGCACAAGGATTTTAACACTTTCTTGGAAACCTTTTTGGAAGATCCTTCACATTCATTGCATAAATAAAATAAAAAACAGAAAAAAAATAAACTATAACAAACCCTTTTGATTACACTTTCTACAAATATGATCACATTCTGAAGCATACATAATAATTCTCAAAGCTCCACATGTTGAATGACCAATAGATGTGGAAAATAAATTGTATCCATAGTGACTTAAACAATTTTATTATTATTATTATTATTATTATTATTATTATTTCATGATTGTAACTGGAAATTCTTGTATTAAAAATCTACATAAGCATTCCACACTACCTCATATGTACATTGAAGAGCATAATGAGCCACAAAGACAAGGAGTATGGGTCTAAAACAAATCTAATAGAAAAAATTAGAAATGTTCTTCTTCATACAATTTAGAATTATCTATTGGTCTATAAGTATAAAGTTTCTAATAACTTCCTAACAAAAAACAACTTTATATTTCATTAGGAATCAGTCTATTTTTTGGATTCTATTGTTGATAATTATTTTTTGTCCTCTTGGCCATTCTCCTCCTCTACTTGCATGTTGATGTCCAGGAGCTTAGAGGAACCTCCATGTAGCCAATCAATTACTCTACTTGTTTTAATAATTGGAAAGTCCCCTTGTGCTTTTGGGAATGGTTTCTTTAAGGAATTAAACATTTAATTTTTTTGTTATTAACCACCAGGTACACTTTTGCTAATTTTACTCCTCAATTTTCTAACAAGTTAACCTTTGTGTTGTTATGTCTTAGAATATGAAAAGCTTTATAATTTCAAATTTATGAGGCAAGCCTCTTTGTTTTTGTTTTTCAAGTTGTATGTGATTCTCCAAGCTTGACATGTGGCTTCAGAAACCGCAACCTAGGGGCATTTGATCCATAAAAGTCACCTAGGGATCGCACCTGTCATGGGCCACACCAACCCTAAGCTGATTGTATTTTAGTGTGTCTCCTCCCCCTAGCATGGGTGCAACAACCTTTGTGAGTTTTGATCCTGGGTCACCTTTCTAATGAAGCCCATCCTAAACCATTTGTGCTAGTGGGACTTGACATGAGGCAAGCCTCTTATTCTTGCAAAGATAGTTTTAAATTTCAAATTATCATGGGAGGGTCATTTTTGTAAACAAGAGAAAAGGAGAGAAGAGTATCCTATTACAATTAACTTGGTGGTTTTCAATGATATTCCTTGGAGTAGGCCTTGATAAAGGTTATAGCCTTATGCTTTATTGTTTAAGGTTGAACCTAGACCCAAATAATATGAAAGTTCTATTTTTCCTCTAGGTTGACATATTAACCCCACCAACATGCATGGATTTTTCCACCCCTAGATTGAAATTTGAGGCTTTGTCAATGATTAATAGAACTGGATGACTTTTTTCTAATAATAATTCAACAAATTCCTACTTTGAAAATCTAAGCTTTCCTATCTTTTGTTATTTTTCAACTCTTGGTTTAGTTTGCTCCTATATATTAAAGCCTTGAATCCATGTTTCTTCCATATTATCCACTTCATAGGAGGAAGATGAGAAGGAATTGTAAGAATTTAATTCTTCAATTAGAAGGTAGGCAGATATGATCACAACCCCTAGAGGGAGATGAGAGTTTACTTTGAAAAATAGATTTGGTTCTAGCCAACAATAGTTTCTAACATATAAACTTAGGAGGAGCCTACCATATCCTTTTTAAAAGTGGTTTTCCTTGCAAGGAACCTACATAATGCTTACCCAACAAATCAAAGAAATGGATTATATTTTATGGCCATATAATTAGGTGGGTGATTTTTTTCAAGACACACTCCCATACCTGCTTAGAAAACATGAAATTCGGGAATATGTGGGCTATGGTTTCTTTTACTTTCAGAATTTTTTGGTGGATTAACATATAGCATAACATATTAATTTTGGAAAGGAAATCATAGTTTCGTAAGTGAGACCACATTGTTGATTTGGTTGGAATAACATTTGGAAAGAGGAGTGTGCTATACCCCTAATTTATTGTGTATAATAAATCACCCCAACCTCTATGATATTTTTCTAATGAGGATATGAGAGCATAGCTATAAAACTCAAGTACCATATCCCGCATTAGAGGTGACAAAGGAGGGGGGACCATTCCCCATTACCAGCCATTATAGCCTCTGATTTCTTACCACATTCATATATCAAATAGTTTGAATTTGCATTTTCTTTAAACCCAGTTTCTAAGAGGATTAGATCAATTAAAATATTCAAGTGAAGAATTCCTTGTAATTAATAAAGTCTAGATGTTAATATCACATCCATTTCCAAGAGTCAAATTGAGCTTCTCCTTGATTAATAAAATAGTAATAAATATTAGTCTCCAAACAATGGAACCTACCTTGATCTGATTTGGAGCTTCCAAATCGGTTCTCCTTTCAATGGGGAAATATTTATTGACTAGGAATTGCTTCCGCCAATAATTTTTTCCTAAAATAAGCCTCCAAGCAAGCCTTCCACCCATCACAAAATTCATAATGGAGGTGTATTTCATGCCCATGCCTCTATGGGTTTTTAGAGTGAATAGCACATCCCATTTAATTAAATGAAATATTTTGGAGTTTCATTTCCTGCCTTCCCAGAGGAATTTATTTATTTCTATGAGAAGGAAATTTGTAACTAATTTAGGAGCCAATAGTGAATTGAGAAAGAGGAAGAGTGGAAAGGATAGATTGGATTAAGGTAAATCTTCCAACTTGATACAACCATTGTGCTCCCCATTGAGAAAATTTTGATTTAAATTTTTCAAGTAAAGGATCACAAGAAGAAAGAGGGAATGTATTTAGAGAAATGGGGATCCCTAAGTAAAATAATGAGCACCAAGACTCTAGAACCAGAGATCCAAAATAAGATTCAAGAGTCTTTGTACATTAGGACTATTATTCCATGTGTAAATAAAGTTTTTGTTTGCATTAATTATCCCCCCTGAGGTTGTAACAAAATTTTTTAGTACCAATATGATACAATTTGCAATGGCCATTGAGGCTCCCTTCAATAGAAAAGTTCCATCAGCAAATTGAGAGGGACTTAAACTCTTTATCCCTCGTGTCAATGTGATCCCTAGTAAGGTCCCTAGTCTCGCCTTTCTTTCTCCAGATTTCTTCTGAAATAATTTTCCATAATAATAAACAACAAAGGAGATAGGCTGCATCCATGTTGTATCCTACAAGTGGCCTTGAGGAAATATACCAATCTACCATTTACTAATGGGGATATCCAAGGGTCCTCAACGTAGTTTGCTATCCAACTAATAAATTTACTATTGATGCCAAAAAATTCAAAACAACAAATATGTGAGACCCCCTTATTGGTGTTATCACCAAAAAATAATCACCTAGTCATGTCTAACTAGGTGGATCGAAATACACCATGCATAATTAATTTTACCATAGTAAAATCATTTTCAGCATGGGAAATAATTTAGTAAACCATTTTTATTAAATTATTTCTGATTAAAAAAAAAAATCCATGCGAATAATTGAATAAATAATTATTTATTTAATTTTCTCTAGGAATAATTATTAAATCATTATTTGATAATTATTCCTTGTCACATTTGACTAAATCACCTATGAATAATTAAATAAATCACTATTTATTTATTATTCCTTAATTCTATTTTTGAATAACTGTTAAAATCATTATTTAATAATTATTTCAATTTCACACGTTTCATAATCCTCACGAAATAATTAATAAATCATTTTATTTGTTAATTATTTCTAAATAAAGATATTGGGCCACTTTGAATATATTTTCCCTCTCCAAAAAATATAATAAAGTATTCCTAATGGTTAGATCTTGATTTGGTCAAAAATATTTTATTATTTTCCATTTTCGAGATCAACCCAATACTTTGTTATAAATAAGAGGGTTTTCCATTCATTTTTCACCATGATCATTATCATCGTCACCATTATCGTCTTCTTTCATTCGAGCTCCCACTAGAGTTCTATTCATTGTTTTGGGTTTCCACATATTTAGAGAGATAATTGATCATTGAAGCATCAAAGAAATAAAAAGGACTTGTCCCATGGATGGGATTTGTGGACCATTTTTGTATATATCCTTCACTAGGTGTTATCATTGAAGATTATTATTCATTTTAAAAAGTCTTTCCATATATTGGGTTATTACATTAGATATCTATTGTTATTTTTTGTTTTGGATCGCATATATATTTTTATTGCAGTTTTTTCTTGTTTTTACCATTGCAAATCTAAGGCACAAATGACCACATATTGTTGTTAGGATCACTTGTCACCAGTGACTTAAGTGAAGTGTTTTTGGTACACCTTCTGAGAAATTTCATATTAACAATTGGGGTCTAAATTTTGTATATAAAAAGAGTTTAAATTGGGTAGAATTGGGAGGTAATCTCAGATTCTCTTGGTGCTAGGATTGTGATAGAGAAACACCCAAAGTGAGTGGGATTCAAACTGAAGGACAGAATTTATTATTCTAATTTAATGTTAAGGTTGTGTTGGAGGTTACTTGAAGGACATAAGGGATTCCAAAGAGAACTAAGGACAAGTATAAATAAGAAACTAATGGATAATTTTGGAGGACAAGAAGAAAAAAGGTTCTTTCTACTTTTGAAGTGAAAGGAGGGCTAGAAGTGACCTAGCTGTAGGTAGCAAAATCAGTTTCTAGAATGGGGAATTTTGGAGAAAGCTAACTAAGTTTCTTCTACGGATAAGTCAAAAATCTAGTTGACACTGTCAAGTTGAAGGTCTAAGGACAGACCAAGCTCTGGTTAAGGTGTCCATTAGCATAAAGAAGAGTCATAAGCCATATTTTTAGGGTCAAACTGCATCTTGAACTGGACGTAAGGAACAAAAATTAGTTTGAGGCTTGAAAAAACCTACAAAAGGCTATCCAAGGAATTTTTAGGGACTTATGCAACCCAGACAAATAGGCCATGAGTAGAAAAAGAGATGGAAGAGGTTGGAATAGTAGGTCAAGGGTAGAAAAAGAGTTGGAAGAGGCAAGAAAAGGAGGTTGAGGGTGAAATAGGGAGGCTACAACAAGAAGGAAATGGTTGTGGCTCTGTGGAGTTTCTACAGCTAGAAGGTCGAGAGCTAAAGGGATAAGTCAAGGATTGGGAAGCTAACAATGGAGTTGTCAGGTAGGGAGAGAATTGACTATGATCCTAAAGAGATTTGGTTGGGAATTTTTAGGAGGGAAAGGAGTGCCCTGTGTGCTAAAACAAATAGTTGAAGGGTTTTGTGGCAAAAGAAAACCAATTATCAAGGGTAGATGAGAGATAAATGGACTTAACATTAGCCCAGGTGTTTTTTTTAATTATTTTGCATTGCATTTGACATTGTACAGGGAAGTAAAGGGCCATTATCCTTGGTATGAGAGCCAAATAAAATTTCTTGTTAATGGACTCGTAAGAAATCAAGTTTTGTGCATTCATTCTTGTGTACTATTATTTATTTGATTGCTCGTATATTTTTCTATGTAAAAGTTTGAAGTTAGAAATTTTTCAATCTGTTTATGTTTTCTATCTAAGAGCACAGAATGGACCTAGGGTGTGTGTAATTATAACATGGTATTATATCTACTTTGAAGATAATTGGATATGAATTGTGAATAATAAGTGGGTCTAATAGGGACCTGAGTTGCCTTATTTTTTAAGGAAGGACAATTAGTCTCTTGGATTTTGGGGTTTATAATAAAACAAAGAAAGTGGTTTTTGGCTAGAGAATTGAGGAATATTTGGAAGGGATATCCAACTAATGTTTTTGGAAGGAAAGAATCAAGCTAGTGTTGTTAGTGAATGATCTATTGGATTATTCCTACAACCAGATCAAGGCACCAACTAATCCGACAGATTTGGCTTTGTATAAAAAGTTTGATGCAAAGGCCAAGTTGATAATTCTTGATGGAGTCAAGGATCATTTGATACCTCATCTCACTAGAAAGAGAATTGCATGGGACAAGTGGGAAGCTCTGAAAGTGTTGTTTCATAAAAATAACGAAAAGCATAAGATGGTATTGAGAGAGAATATTACGTACACTAAGATGAAAATTTAGGAGAATGTGACTTCATATCTCGCAAGGATTTCACAAGTTTGTGATGAGCTTGCAGTTATGGGGGACAATGTGGAAGAGTCATATTTGGTGAGGACTACATTGAAGGAATTTTCAGAGTAATGCAATCCATTCATCAAAGGAGAAGGATCATGATAAAATTTTCAAATTGAGCCAAGATTATATAACCAAAGATACCAAATAAGATTCAAGTGTACTTTTACATTAGGACTAGTATTCCATGTGTGGATGAAGTTTTTACTTGCATTAATTAGCCTTCCTGAGGTTGCAACAAAATTCTCCATTAAAAATATGACATGATTTTAAATGGCCATTTAGGATCCCTTCAACATAAAAATTCCATCAGCAAACTGAGAGTGACTTAAAATCCTTACCCCTATTATGAATATGGTCCTTGGTAAGGTCCTTAGTCTCCTTTTTCTATCTATATTTCTTCTCAAATAATTCGCCATGATAAAAAAACAACAAATGAGATAGGGGCATCCTTGTCTTATCCCATAAGTGACCTTGAATAAATCTACCAATCGACCATTTACTAATGGGGGTATCCAAGAGTCATCGATGCAGTTTGCTATCCAACTAATAAATTTACTGTTAAATCCAAAAAAAAATAGAACAACAAATATGTGATACCACATTATTGGGGTCTCAAGTTAGTATATAAAAAGTGTTGAAAACGAGTAGTATCCAGAGGTACTCTCACATGGCTTGGTGCTAGGCTTGTGAGAGAGAAAAACCAAAGTGAGTGGGATTTTAACCCAAGGAAATATTTATTATTCTAATTGTATGTTAAGTTTGTGTTGGAGGTTTCTTGGAGGACACAAGGACTTCCAAATAGACCTAAGGACAAGTATAAATAAGAAATTAATGGAGAAGCTTTGAGGAAAATAATAAAAAATTATTTTTCTTCTTTTGAAGTCAAAGGATTGCTAGAAGTGACCTAACTGCAGGAAAAAAATGAGCTACATAAAAGAGGAAGAGTGTAGTAAGCTACCTGAGTTTCTTATGTGGATAAGGCTGAAGGATGGATAGTATTTTTGAGTTAAAGGTATAAGGATAGACCAAGTTTTGGTTAAGGCATCCACTAGCATTAAGAAGAGGTATGAGCCCTATTTCGACAGTTGCGTTGTGTCTTGAATTGGCTTTATGGAACTACAAGCAGGCAGAGGCCTTAACAAGCCTAGAAGATGTGTTTGTAGGTGATAGGCCACAACCTAGACAAAAAGGGAAAGGAAAAAATAAGTGCTTGCAAGGTTATAACAGTAGGCCGAGGGTAGAATAAAAGTTGACAAAGGCTATAAAATGAGGTCGATGGTGATACATGAAGGATACATCAAGAAGGAAATTGATGTGGCCCTTTGGATTTGTTATAGCTAGAAGGTCGAGTGCTAAATGGATAAGCCAAGGCTTGAGAAGATGAAAATGGAGCCACTAGGTGGGTAGTGAGTTGATTGTGAGCCTGAAGAGAGTTGGTTGGGTAGTTCCCTGTGTGCTACAAGATATAGCTGAAGGTTTGGTGGTAAAGGATAGCCAATGATCAAGTATAGATGACAGCTAAAAGGATTTAGCATTATTCCAGGCATTTTTTATAAGTATTTTGTATTTTTTTGGCATTGTACAAGGAAGTAAAGGGCCACTATCCCTAATATGGGAGCCTTGAGTTTTTTCTTATTAATGGAATGATAACAAAATATTTTTTGGAATTAATCCTTGTGTACTATAATTGATTTGATTGTTGGTACATTCTATTGTGTAAAAATTTGAAGTTAGGCATTTTTAGTGTGTTTATGTTTTCTAGCTAAGAGCATAGACTATACTTAAGGTGCATGGAATTCTAACAAAAAAAACTACTTAGAAATTTTTTCTAATAAATGTTTGTTTATTACCACTATGAAAAAAAATATTTTAAAACCATATCAAATTTTTCATTATCATATTTAACAATAAATTTTGAAAAATATTCATGAGCAATTCAAATAATATGACAATAACAATTAACAAGAAAATATCTTATTAAAGTGGCTCAATTGTGGTGTTCCTCCTAGGACCACCTAACTGAATATTCCACCTTACCAACTAGGAACAACCTATCTAGATTCTTAGCCTATGAAACCTCCACAAGTTCCCTAGCCCTCCAAGCCCAAGTCCAAACCAAAGCCATAATGTGTCTGAGTTCAATCCAAAACCTTCCCAACTCCAAAATCCCACTCCATTGTCCAGTTTATGTCTCACCTTATCTCATCTATCCCATCCCCCACTTCTTTGTGAACCCCACACCCCTCTCCATTTAAAAAAAAATTATCCCCCCTCTTCTTCATGAAAATCCCACTTATCTCCTCACATAATTTAATTCCCCCCTAACACCATCCTTGAGCCACACCCCTCTTATCTCTCCACCTATCCCTACCCCCCTTAATTAACACCTTTGGTGGTCGATTCACCCAATTACCACTCATTAATGAATAAATTAATAAGACATTTTCAATGCTAGTAAAACCTATAGATTCATGAGGATCCTAAATTATTATGTAAATCATGATAAAATATAATTCGTTAATTAATTATAAATCAAGATTAAGTGTTAATTGATTAATTAATCACTAATCAAGCTTAATTCTAATCATAAAATTGATCATTAATCAAGCTTAGGGTTAATTATAGCTTATTCATTAATTAATATTAACCATTAATTAATCATATAGCATAATAAGCTATAAAATACTAATGCATTCGTGTGAGATGTGCGTATGTAGCTATCATACACATACCTTGTACGTATATCAATAACACTAATAGGTTTTATTACATCAACAAATATCACAAAGAATAGGTTACCAACCTAATGTAGCACAATAAATAAGGGAGTGGGAATTACATACACCCCTCCTTCAAACAACTTTGTCCTAATGTTGGAGTTAAGAGGATACAATAACCAAGGATTAAAATGAAAATCAAACATAACTGAACAATGAGAAAGGTGTAGTAATGGAAACTAAATAAAATCATAAAAATAAATCACTTCCCATTTAGAGTTCAAAGCTAACCTATGTCTTCCCTTCCTCCCTAACCTACTTCTTCTCCCATCCTATATTTCCTTTATTACAACATACTATGGCATCGACTATACCAATTTAACCACTAATAGAATCAATATGGAAAAAGTGTCGACTATATAGATCTAACTTCCCCAGCAGGAAACTAGAAGTCATCATCACATGTGTAGGGGATCATGTCCATCATAGACCTCTCATGACTCTAGGTTTGTAGGTTATGTGGTGGGAAATTCCTCCACCCCTTCTCAAAGAACTAAGGTCGACACCCTAACATGTACCACAATATGGCATTTATTTTGGATGTTTTTCATCGAGTTATTCAGTCGAGTAATCATGTTACCTGAAATATGCACCTTACCCAGTGTCATAAAAGTGCATATAAATTAATATATAATATAACAGAATAATGTACATCATCCTTCTACTCATTCAATGTCTCGACATCAACCAATTAGTAGCATCAATCTCAAGCTATCATATAGCCTCCTTCCAGCCTACAAGTTAGTTCTCAGCCAAGCATCCACATATATATATATATATATATATATATATATATATATATATATATATATATATATATATATATATATATATATATATATATATATATATAATCCTAATCATCATATAGAAAACTTGGTATCCATGTACCAAACTTTCTCAATTAATATCAACATGCTAGAAGTAACTCATACATCAAATATTTTAATCAACAAACATACTTCATGTAGTGTTTTATATATATAAGTCCATATTTCCAATTTGAAATGCGGTAATATTACATGTTGCTCATAATTAATACAATATGAAAATACAAATAGGGCCTTAGTATAAGTAGTTGTCAAGGTCAAAATGTGGCATCACATGCAGTCAAAAATTGAGGGGAAGTCTCTATGAAAATTCTCTACATCCTTATAAGTAGAAAACCTTGGTCTATTTTTTTCCCAATGGACCTAAACCTAATCCACTAAGGAATTCCTAATCTATTGAACCCTATTGTCCAATATGCTAATTATTCAGCCTTAACAGTTCCCACATATGATATGTATCATTCCCTCAATTTAGCTTTTGAGTTTCATTAGAAACTTAACGTCGTGGAGCTGATAAATGGAAAACATCATGAGTTTTATGCAAGTGGGATGGCAGTACAAGACAATATAAAACTAGCCCAATTTTCTCTAATCCTAAAAGGTCCTTGTAATATTTCAAATCTAGAATAGCTAGCAAGGCATGACTAGAAAACGCATTTTCCAGTAATGGCTGCTACAGGAATTGAAACCAAGACCTAGATCCTTTAGTAAAATGTGTCTAGGTGCTAAATCCAAGAGGAGGCTCAAAAGAAATCCTTTGAAGTGGGTTAAACATATCTCCCGCACTTATATGTCCTCAAAAAGTGCCCGATGAAGGGACTACAGCAATACATGAACATGAAATGGAGCAACAGCGTTATTTTATGAAGTCTGCACACATGAAGAAGTAGATATACAACCAATGTATAATATAGCAGCAAATGTGTACAATGATTTGAGGAATCAATCACTCAAGCTGGGCAATGAAAGCCTCAATGAGACATGTACAAGACAATATAGCAACACTGCTATGAAGAAATGTCATATGGCTAAAATAGCGCAGTTCATTGGAGACACTGCAAAAAAATACATGATAATAGAATGATATGACAATATCAGCGCAAGAAATGAGGGGGAGCAAGCTCTCAACCCCTGAAAATAACAATACAACAATCCTCAAGAGGATTGGCTACAATATAGATACAAATGGAAAATCTGCAGAAATTCTGGAGTTGTTGGGTAACAGTTGCAACTCAATACTGGAATACATGGAGATGGCTGAATAGGATATACAATCTACAGCAAACCTCCTTCAATGGATCTCTCAAGTGATAGGCTAATCCTATCCCTGAAGATCTTGCCCACCAAAATGTTGGTGCAACTCCCACTGCAAATGCACTCTAGAATAACGCAGTCATGGAGTTGGACTGCACTGTAGGAGATAAGAGATACTTGGCCTAGTGCCAAATATGTGCAATCATCTCTAAAACCTCCTTCACTAACCTCCCGGAGGAATAGGATCTCCCTCCTCTGAAATATGAACCAAGGAAAGGTGTTGTGGAACCCTCCACTGCAACACCCAACAACACTATGTTATACTTCAGCAGAAATAATGCAGTGACTGATGGAAGTGGCTTTGTCCTTGAGCCAATATGTGGAGAAAGTGAAGTGAAATCCTTCAAGAGGCCTCTCAAGAAGGAGAGGAAATTCTAAGCAGGAATCCCTCGTGCTAAACAGCACTGCAACTCAGCTGAACAGTCGGAGACTGCAAATAGTCTAACCAGACAAATAATCAAATGCTCAAAAAATGTCTCACTATGGCTGCCTCTTCCTCCTTTTATGCAAGTGAATGCCTCTTTTCCCTAGACCCCATACATTATGGTTTCTTCCACAAATAATATTCCTCCCTCTCAAACTGCGTTGTCTTCTCATGCAAGCTACACCTCTTAGGCAGCGATGTTGACTTGGTCAAACTTGACCTTGTCCTCATGCAATTGCCCCCTTTTCACACTGGAAGGTGCAAAATTAAGTTTCTCCATTGATCCTTTTCACACTATGAAGGATCTTGTTCCTACTCATGGGCATTTTACCCATTTTATTCACCTCCTAGATGAAATAAGAAAAAATTAATATTCCAATTTGTTGCTTGCAAATTTTGGAATATTACAGTCCTCCCCTCTCAAAGATTGCTTGTCCTCAAGCAAGTGCAAGGATAGACTGAGTTCTCTTCTCCTCTCCCTATAGCATCCTTTTATGATGATCTCCTCCAAGTAAAGTGATGCTATCTCACCAATCAAGTCTCCACATTTCTCCTCCTTAGCATGCAAGTTAGCTATCAAGCCATCATCATGTAAAGGTGAAATACTCAAGAGGATATAAAAGTGATGTCTAGAGGTCCCTTTGAAGAATGGGATCTGAAATATAATGGGAACTATCTTTCCCATATGGATCCTCCATCTCCAAGCTATGAGCCATGCAAAATGAGTCACCTTCCAACTAGGCAACTCCTGAAAATTGTCCTCCACCTTTGGCTCTGGCAAAGTAGGTGGGATGAAATTCTGCACATGGTAGACAATTTAGCCTACCCCACGACGTCCATATCTCCACTTATTATAAGTGTAGGGAAAGTGTTGATCCTTGGTTGTAATAGTATTTCCCTCAAGTGGCAAGATGAGGAATATACCTTCAAAGATCTCTCCCCCAACGCTGCAAATCATGTTGGCCCAATTATCTCCATATATGGTGAGTTGGAAGTCATCAACATATGGCATGTCTTCTATCATATGGCTCACCTCATGTGGAAACAAATGAGTTGCTTTCGTGGCCATACCATCTCCCATTCTCCCCTTAGAACATGTAGTGAAAAAAGTGTGAGGAATTTCTCCCTCAAAGGACACATTCACCCAATGTGTCTCTCTCCCAAGCATGCCCCTCATAAAGACATAAACAGTAGAGCCATAGGGAGAAAAAATGAGGATCATACTTGCTGCCATATGCAAAAAATGAGAAGGACAATGGTCCCTAAAATGTAACCAGTGCAGCTTGACCCTCAACTGCGATAGAGACTGATAAGAAGTGTGGCTTCTCAACCACTTGCATGTTGCTCCAATCTCCTCATAAGTATGGATGAAGTGAATGATGCAAGGTGTACAATGATCATGTCCTCCATAACATATCTCTTCCCCAAGTCCTCCTAGGGAATGCCCATCAATCATGCTTATGGCCCCAACTAGACCATGAATCTCTAAAGAAATAATGCTCCTCCTTGGAGCAACATCCTGCACATGTATGGTTAAGGGACATACATCATATAAATAATCATGAAAATAATCATCACCCTTACCATATGTTCTACTCATACAAGTGGAGTGGCTCATAAGCAAGTCTCCTCTTATCTTCAAAGAGAAAAGAGGTGGCTATGCTAACTCTCTCATAGAGTCATGTCTCTCCTCCATCTCCATTTGATCCATGCATTTTCTCATATGCTGATATATATCCTCCTCAAAGACCATCCAGAAATACCCCTCCATGATGGTGTGGTATGCTCTCATAGAATAAGTGGGATTGAAAAGGAACTCCTCATGAGCTGCATGTAGCAACTTCTCCTTGAGCTTGGAAGCTCTAGCAAAGAAGATCCTACCATTATAAAATATGACCCCATATCTGACTGAATATCCCTCCTCATGCAACTGATCATCCAAGATCATGCAAGTGAAAAGATCCTTGGAATACTCCACCAACAGCTGGGAGTTCCAATATGGATCTATCCTCGATAGTGATAGCATTGATGATCTCTCATGAAGAGCATTTGTCATATGGTCATCCTCCTCTCTGACATATCCTATGCCAAATATGCAAGTTGGAAGCTGCTATCCTTCCCCTGCTGCTTCTACCACAGCGCAGAATCTGAAATGGAAGTGAGTACTGATGATGTTGAGAGAATTCTCTCTCTCTCTCCTTGAGTCTACCCAAGACTCCTAGCATTGTATCAAGCTCTCCCAAGGTTCCCAGTCCTTTGAAATCAATGAGTGGTGCCCCAACATTTGAAGCATCCATCCTCCTTTGCTGATTCAGTGGTCTCCCTGGAAAAATTTCTCCATGCAATGAGACATCCTCAACAAGAGATGACTGAATATATGAATGAAGAGAACTCTCCATGATTCCACTGCACAATCCAATCACCTTCTTAGGTGCATCAACCTCCAAGAATGAATAGGTATGTGTACTCCTCATCTCATGATGCTGGGTCTCCTCCCTACCTCTTCCTTGTGTCTCCATGGTTTCACACCTTCTCAACAATGGCACATGTAGAACATGAGTTTTGCCTTGATCTCCACACCTGAGATCCTAGGGACTTTCTTGCAAAGATGCAAGCATCCCTCTATTTGGAGTAAGAGCTCCTCCTTCCTCTGCATGAGGTGCTAGATTAACTCCAAATCTAACAGCGTTGTTGCCCTCAATCTCTGCAACACGAGTGAGAAACTCTCTAATGATTGGATCCCTTTTTGAAAAAGAGATCTCCATGCTCCTTTTCTCAAAGGTGTGAGATGAAAACCTTTCTTCCGGAAAAGTACGGTGCAAGTTTTCAGCCTTCCCCATGGTTGTCTGCAATGGTACTGTGTTCTCATGCAAGGGTTTTGTTTGAGTTTTATTGTTTAGCCCCACCATGTGTGTCTCATGAACCCTTCTATAAAATCTTTCCACTAATGCCTTGGTGAAACTTGAATAAGATGCAATGTTTACATTTTTCAAAGAAAAGGATTCAAAGATCCACCAGGCATAAGCCTTACCTCTCAAATGCAGCGCTGCAACCTTGATGGCTTCATCTTCAAGAATGTGGAGTTGCTGCAAGAAGGTCTCTAACTCTTCCACCCAAGCTTTGGCTAAACATGTAGGTGAACCCTCAAATATAGATAGAAGAAATCTATCCTGCTGCTCTTTTTCCTTCACCTTCATCTTGCAAAACTCTGAAAAACTGAGATGATCTCTGAATTTCTGAGTTTGAAACTCATGCTCTTTCAAGAAATCACTAAGGTTTTCCCTCCTAGCAACCTCTTCTTCTCTTCCCATCTCTCTTCCGGTAATCCTGGGCATGTGACTGTGATGTGTGTTATGGTGTGTAGTTGCTTGCTCACACTCCTCTTGTGACAATCTAGAGTTTGCTTTTGATCTAAACCCTCTAGGAGATTCTCCATACATCTTCCTCCTGATCTCCTTGAATTCTTCATGAATCATATGTACATATTTAGGAAGAAGATTTTTAATCTTATCCCCTTTCTCTTCTCCAAAAGATGGAGTCTTTTTCCTGCTTATTTCTTTGTCTCCTTCTCGATGAGAATAGGAAGTGCAGGGTTCTTCCTCTTCTTTCTGCTTATCCTCCTTGGGGAGGTTCTTCATGGATCTGAAATATGATGAGATAAAACTCATCCTCTTCAATCTTTTGATATTATTGGGCTGAGACTCACAGGATGAGCCAAGAAAGCAGCTTTGATACCACTGTAATATTCCAAATCTGGAATAGCTATCAAGGCATGACTGGAAAACGCATTTTCCAGTAATTTCTACTACAGGAAATGAAACCAAGACCTGGATCCCTTAGAAAAATGTTTTTAAGTGCTAAATCCAAGAGGATGCTCCAAAGAAATCCTTCTAAGTGGGTTAAACAGATCTCCCACACTTAGATGTCCTCAAAAAGTGCCCGATGAAGGGACTGCAGCAATACATGAACATGAAATGGAGAAACAACATTATTTTATGAAGTCTGCACACATGAAGAATTATATAGCCAACCAATGTATAATATATTAGAAAATTTGTACAATTCTTTGAGGAATCAATCACTCAAGCTGGGCAATGAAAGCCTCAATGGGACATGTACAAGACAATATAGCAACACTACTATGCAGAAATGTCATATGGCTAAAATAATGCAGTTCATTATAGACACTGCAAAAAAATACATGATAACAAAATGATATGACAATATCATCTCAATAAATGAGGGGGAGCAAGCTCTCAACCCCTGAAAATAACAATACAACAATCCTCAAGAGGATTGGCTATAATATAGATACAACTGGAAAATTTGCGGAAATGCCGGAGTTTCTGGGTAGCAGCTGCAACTCAATACTGGAAATACATGGAGATGGATGAATAGGATATATAATCTACAGCAAACCTCCTCCAATGGATCTCTCAAGTGATAGGTTGATCCTATCCCTGAATATCTTGCCCACCAAAATGTTGTTGCAACTCCCACTACAAATGCACTCTAAAATAACGCAGTCATGGAGCTGGACTGCACTATAGGAGATATGAGATACTTGGCCTAGTGCCAAATATGTGCAATCAGCTCTAAAACCTCCTTCACTAACCTCCCAGAGGAATAGGAGCTTCCTCCTCTGAAATATGAGCTAAGGAAAGGTGTTGTGGAATCCTCCACTGCAACACCCAACAACACTATGTTATACTTCAGCAAAAATAACGTAGTGACTGATGGAAGTGGCTTTGGCCTTGAGCCAAGATGTGGATAAAGTGAAGTGAAATCCTTCAAGAGGCCTCTCAAGAAGGATAGGAAATCCTAAGCAATAATCCCTCGTGCTAAACAGCACTGCAACTCAGCTGAACAGCTGGAGACTGCAAATAGTCTAACCAGACAAATAATCAAATGCTCAAAAAATGTCTCACTATGGCTGCCTCTTCCTCATTTTATGTAAGTGAATGCCTCTTTGCCCTGGACCCCACACATTATGGTTTCTTCCACAAATAATATTCCTCCCTCTCAAACTGCATTGTCTTCTCATGCAAGCTACACCTCTTAGGCAGTGCTGTTGACTTGGTCAAACTTGACCTTGTCCTCATGCAATTGCCCCCTTTTCACACTGGAAGGTGCAAAATTAAGTTGCTCCATTGATCCTTTTCACACTATTAAGGATCTTATTCGTACTCATGGACCTTTTACCCATTTTATTCACCTCCTAGATGAAATAAGAAAAAATTAATATTCCAATTTGCTACTTGCAAATTTTGGAATATTACAGTCCTGTAAATCAAGGTGACAAATTTGTCCCTTTCCCAAACCCAATGGTGCACTTGTGGGTTGGACACAAATAAAAACTTGGTCCCCCACTTTATATCTTTTATCAATCCATGTGCATTAGCATAACTCTTTGGTCTACCCTGCACTTCATTTAACCTTTGTAAAATCCGAATCACTTGTTCCTCCATTTCTTGTACCAATTTAAGCCCTACTATTACTCTTTCCTACAATATTTACTGACTCAATGGTGTCCTACATGGCCTCACATATAGAGCTTGATAAGGAGGCATCTAGATTGAAATTTGGTAATTGTTATTGTAGGTGAACTCTACTAATTTTATATATTTATCCCATCGAGTCTACTTATCCATAACATACATTTTAAGCATGTCTTCCATAACATTACTAACTCTTTCTATCGTATACCCATATTTTTCTACATGATATGCAGTACTTAAGTTCAACTGAGTACCAAGCACTAATTGAAAAAATCTCAAAACCATAGATATAAATCAAGAATCTCTATAAAAAATGATCTTCATGGGTAATCCATGTATCTGGATAACTTCACTTATAAACATGTGTGCCACATCAATGACATCATAAGTGTTTCTAAATGTGATGAAATGGGAACTTTTGGTCAACTTATCAATTATGACCAAAATGACATTATGCCTTTGGCATGTGAGTGGAAAACCTACAAAAAAATACATAGAGATGAACTCTCATTTAGAGACAGGGATGTCATGCATTTGTAGGAGTCCTACCGGGTGGTGATGGTCGACCTTCTATTGCTAACATTTAAGACACGGAACAACTAATTGGACCATGTCACACTTCATGCCGTCCCAAAATAAAAATTTCTTCATGTTAGCATACATCTCCTTCACACTAAGATGTGCATAGTAAAGTTCCCTATGTGACTCCTTGAGGATAGTTCTTAGTATATTATCTGTCTCAAGGATAGTTCTTCGCATGACATTTTTTGACTCCAAACAATCTATTATTTCCTTCACCCTTTATGGATCCAATGAAATCCATTCTCTCGAAATGATGTGGTTGAGATAATGAATCTCCTTCTAAAATAAAAGGAATTAAAAAATCTCCCATATAAATTATTTTTACTTAATAAATTCAACACAATCCTTAATTTCTCTTCATGCTCCTTTTCACTCTTGGAATACGCCAAAATATCGTCCAAAAAATCTTGCACGAAGTGGTTCATATACTTCCATAACATGTCATTCATGATGTTCATGAAAATTATCGGTGCATTGGTCAATCCAATTGGAACTACTACAAACTTAGTGTTCCCAAAATCAAGTTTGAAATCTAGTTTTTGGGATGATGCATTGCTTAATACTTAATTAGTGATATTCAGATTGCGGCTCAATTTTTGAGAAAATAATTGCTTCTTTCATTTGATAAAAAAGATCATCTATTTTTTGTATTAGGTACCTACTCTTTATCTTGCATTATTCAAGCCCTTGTAATCTATGAACAATATTAAGGAGTCGTCTCTATTTTTACCAAAAATCACTAATGCACCCCAATGTGAAACACTAGGTCTAATAAGTTCCAAATATAATATATCCTTTAACTATATTTGTAAATCAAAAATTAGTTGAGATGTCATCCTATTGGGTGTCTTGGATTTTGGCTCTGCACCAGATTTTAATTTGATTGTGAAATACATCTCCCTCTCAAAAGGTAACCGTAACAAATTTTTGGGAAAAAAATCCTTGATATATGACAGAACCAGTTATTGATCTAGGGAGGGTCCCTTCCTATCATTTATAGTCTCATCCAAATACAATTTATATCCTTTATTGAGGCAACATTTTACCTTCATCATTGAGATGAATTTTAGGGACATTTCCCTCTTGATACCATAGATATCAATCAATATACCTTCATCATATAAACATATCACACATATCACTTTCTATTTAAAATAGTCCACCAAAGCTCGATGAGATTCTAGTTAGTCCATGCTCATGGTTATATCATACATTCCCAGGGTAGTGACATATTCCTTCAACTTAGTTGTACACACCCCGAGGTTCACAAAACATTGGTAAAGAATAGGTCCTACCTCTTGTTTTACCCTAGAATCCATCTCAACTTATTTAAATTCAACATGCTCATAGGTTACCAACCCACATTTTTCTAATGCAACTGGTGAAATGAAACTATCTGTAGCACTAGAATCAGCCAAAATTTCAAATTTTACATGGTTTATAATACTTTAGTTTTCCACCACATTAGATTGGTTTTCAGCTTGGTGGTTATAAACCATTACATATATCTAATGGCGGTTTCCTACTCTTCTCGTTGGTGCTTCCCCTTCTCTACGAGTATTACCAGGTTTTGACTCTAGAAAGTCACGTTGTTAATGAGGTCCCCACATTCCCAACAAATGATGCAAGGTAAATGGTAGATAGGTTTCCATGAATCCCTCTAAAATGAGCTCCTTTCTCTAAATATATGCCTTTGCTTGCAACTCCATGCATATTTCCTAGAATTGTAAGAGTCCCTAAAGTTTTTGGAGAAGTTGCACTAGTAGCCATTGAAATCGCCATTGCCACTATTTTGAGTACAGCCCTATTTCCATATAGTGGTGGCCTCGAACTTCCTCCCCTCAAGAAGGCATGAGGAGCCTTCTCCACAAATCTTGGTTGTTGTGGAAATACAACTCTATTTTCCCCTTTTAATTCCAAGTGATCTTCTACATAGTGTGCATTTTCTACAACTTCTACAATTGAGGATGGTTTCTACATCTATACCATTTCCTTGATATTATGGTTCAATCAATAAACAAAGTGACAAAATTGAAATTTATTACTGTCCATGTGGGAGAAATAATTTACCAAATCTAAGAAACGAATCTCGTATTCTTCTATTTTTCAATTTTCTTGAAATAAAGCATGGAAGGATCCTACTTATTGTTCTTCGTAATATGTTGGAAGGTACTTCTTTTTTAACCTTTCCTCAAATAAATCCTTTGTGAAAGTCCCAAGAGAGAGGTGTGGCTACCAATTTAGGGCATTGTCTCTAAGTTGGAATACTTATATCCTAGCAATCTAATTGGAAATATACCCTCTTAGTGAAAAACATTTGATCAAACATTCTAGCCAAGCTTTTGCATGTTCACTAGCACAACCTCCTTGTAAACTTTGGGAGTTTAATCTCTTATATATCCCTAGTAATATCCTCTATTGGAGGTCCTTTATAATATTCCCTTGGTCCATTTGGTTTCCCACACCTAATGAAGGGTGTTATACTTCCACCTTAGCTGCTTGGCACCCTCTTTCAGTTTTGTTAATGGCCTCCAAATAGCACAAGATGAGAGTCATATCTAGTGATAGAAATGGTGGTTATGGTGGAGGTGGTCTTTGAAATAACCATACTTAGCCCAAATTTCCTCATGTTCTTACCATTTTGGACTATTTTGAATATCTATATGGAACACAATGCGCATTAGTGTAACTCAAGATAATTATAACTCTTCCTTAAATCACACATGCATACATAAGGGTAGGTGTAAGTTATCCTTTAATTATGCTTGTAAACAAGTGTTACTAATATTTAGCAAATCCTCATAATGACCTTATTGTCTTTAAGTAGGTTGTGGAGGAAGTTGGTTCAAGTGTTTATGAGAGAATATTATGGTATGGACAACAAGTTGGGTTCATCTAGAAGATGGTTTCAGAGCAAAGGACTCCTCTAATGGTGGAAAATATTTATGGCAATTTGGATGTGTTGAGCTAAATATTGTGTGAAAGTAGAGTAGATGTGAACTAACCATGTGGGTGGGATATGATTATAGCATTGCATTGTGTTATTGTAGGTGGGTCCATGCTCACAAATATAAATATGGAGATGTTGAGAAAGGTGAGGGCATATGTGAATTTCATGAATACCCATGGGAGGAAGCCTATATATGTGATTATGGTTTCTCCTATAGTTGTTCCTATCAAGAAATTATTGGATAATTTACTTCTTGTTGGTTCAAACTCTCCAATGATGATTCCTTATAAGGTTGTAAGGTTAGAGGGTGGTTGGTGCTTGTTTAAAAAGCATGGATGTGTAGTATTCGAGCCTACTTCATAACCTCTCTTTTCATCCTGTGGATCAATAATCCATGTAACTTTCAATTCTCCATTATCAATCTCTATGAATTATTGTGATTGTGGTCATAAGAAATAATTTGCAATAGAGTATTCTCTATCAGAAATCAAGAATAACATCTATGACATCGATGAGTATCAAATTTATTCTTTTAAGGCAAGGCCTTGATTTGAAGCTTATTCTCATGATTGGACTAAATTCCCCTTTGTGTGCCCTAATGAAAAATTATGCTTGAAGAAGGGGCCCTGGAAACTATCATTAAAGTTGTGTTCCTTTCCCATTTTTTCATAAAGGAATTTGTAGGAGGGATGACATTAGATTGTAGGTCACAGTTGTAATACTTGATGTAAAGTGCATGAGTGTAATATAAGATGTATTTTCAAACAGGAACAAAGTCCTTTAAAAGTCAAGAGTCATAGGAGTATATGAGTTGTCAATTCAACGTGAAAAATATTGAATAAATAAAATTAATGATAAATATCGTTTTGGAAAAACATAAGATATGGTTTAATGTTAGTGAATGCTTCAAAATATCTAGGAAAAATCCTTGTAGGAATGATCACTCTTATCTAAGAAGATTATGAAAAATATATGGTTTGATTCAAGCATGCATTTTAATATTTTAGATGAATGAACTTCAAATCTTAAAGTTGGGATTCAAAACCATGATCAACAAGTAAAATGTTGAAAGATGTATGCTTCTATGGAAGTTTCCTCACTAATATTATACAATAAAATGTAAAATTGACATGTAAACAAAGTTTCAAGAACTTACAATGTTTACATATTTAATTTACAAAATGTTATTTTAGTATAGCATTGTTGGTACAATTCATATAATGAACATTGGAAATACAAGAAAATGTTGGTTTTGGAGATTAGTATAAAACGATAAAAAATTTGTGCGTTTTCTCATATATTGGAAAATATAGTTCTTTTATGCTTATGTAAAACTTCTTCTAGATATCCTCATCCATGTTTCTACTTGACGTATACCACTATTAATATTGTTTAACGGGAACATGTGTTGTACGAGCAACCCGGTATTCAGAAAAAGATAATCTATCCAATCCTTTGCCCTATTTGTATACTTGAATAGGAAAGGGAAATGCACACTTTTGATCCAAGTTAGCCACCATGTTTTTTTCTTGGCATTAAATATGGTGGTACAACACAAAATCTTCCTCAAAATGAGTAACTATCAACCTACAGCAAGACATGGTATGTTGGAACAAATTTGATGTTATGGTGTTTTTTGGCCTTTTATGCTTAAGAGATTTACTATTATCATATTAGAGGAAATTTGATTTTAAAATGTTAACATTGAATTTCCATATCATAATGTGTAAGGCAATCACAATCAATTAAAATTCAAAAGAGATACAGATGTAACTAAGCATCAACAATTTTTTTAATAATATAATTTACCTACCTTAAGCGTGAATGGTGTTCAAGTGACCAGAACTATATTAAATATTTAAAATAAAATTAATATATTATTCTATAAAAGTTATAATATCGAGAATATATTTAATGAAAGATAAATCATGGGTTGTGTATATTTTTAGTGATGTGTAACTAATTTAAATTTTAAATTTCTTTTTTTAATATAAATTTTATTAAATTTTGTGATAATAAATTAATTTAAATACAAAATATATACAGATATAGTTATTTTATTAAAAGTGCATTTATTTAGATAATTTACTATTTAAATTTAAATTTGGGTAATTTAATTTTCAATTTCCTTTTTAATTTAAATTCTATTAAATTTTGTGTGTGTGTGTGTGTGTGTGCGGTTATTCTAATCAACATGGCATTTATTTGAGTAATTTTGATAAAAGTAAAATAATAAAAATGATATATTAAAAAATTGTCTACATAGCATTATTTTATTAATTTTTGAATGTTTTCTTAGGTGGCTATTTTTTGGTTGAAATTTCCTCTGATAAGTTAAAATTCCATCCCAAGTCATAATCACCATGTAATCTATTTATAACATATATGCACATTAAAGGAAATGGCTTATGATATGAGCTTGCAAAATTATTTTTGTAGTGATTAGCTTTAAAATCCCCTCATAGTTGTGCTAGTAGATTAATAACTTATAACAATTCCTTTGTATGGATTTGATATTTATTTTTATCAGTATAATAACTCGATAAGATAGAAATGGACTTTGTTATGTATGGGAGAATAAGTGAGGAAGGTAAAACAAACTTTCCTTTTTTTAGGATAAACAAACTTGGATTGGGTGTAAGAGGAAAATAAAAAGAAGGAAATGAAGCCATGGAGTAGTTGCAATGAGATTTGATGGTAAAAAAATATTTTATTGATTACAGTTTGATTCGGGTAATTTTCTATTCTTCCTTCTTATATAAGAGATTTTCCTTTATCTATGTTATATATAGATTCAATTAAAAACACAATATTTTTTTATTCATTTAATTAAATTTTGTGAAACCAGCTCCAAAAATAGAAGGAAAGAGATATCAACGCCTTAGAAATAAGCCACTTCGAGAGGGGGCAACCTCCAATACATTACATGAATGAATAATTCTTGGATGATACAAATTACAAAACCTCCTTTCTATATATAGGAGTCCATGGGGCCACAATGTAATCCTAGTGGGCCACAATGTAATCCTAGCTGACCTAACAATAATAATTTAAGGGCACAAGAATAACAATATGGGGGTTACAGGGGTACAATAATAACAATAAGGGGGTTACACTAACAACAATAAGGGAATATACTAGTAATATAGGGACCTAACATGCCCTTCTCCTTCAAAAAGTGTTTTCCTCAACACTTGAGTAGCTCTGGGTGCTTCTATATAAAATTTGTATCCTCCCATGTAGAATCTTCAGTGGGTAAGTTCTTCCACTAGATGAGATACTCTAAAATTGATCGATTCTGTAGCTGTCGAGTTCTTGTTTCCGTTACCGCTTTAGGTTCCAATATGATTTTTCCTTCCTCATCAAGTTCTGGCAATATTGTTTGAACTGGAAAATGTTCACCTATAACCTTCTTTAAGCATGAAACATGGAAAATTGGATGCACTCATGAAGAAGCAGGAAGCTCCAATTTGTATGCCATAGTACCAATCTTTTGCAACACCTTGTAAGGACCATAGTACTTTGGCGATAATTTATTATCCTTCTTAGCTTGATTGAGGGGCATATTTTTGTATGGTTGTAGCCGTAAAAATACCCAGTCTCCTACATCAAAACTTCTCTTGCTGCGATGTTGATCTGCCTGTTGTTTCATTCGATTTTGTGCCAAATTCATGTTATCCTTTAAGAGTTGGAGAACTTCTTGTTGATGCTCGATGTGATCTTCCACTGCTTGAACCTTTGAATTTTCTCTTAAAGATGATGTGATGGAGGGTGGATGATATCCATAAAGTGCCATAAATGGGGTCATTTTTGCTACAGTATGGAAGGAAGTGTTATACCACCATTCAGCGAGAGGTAACCACTTGACCCATTGTGTTTGTTTATCAGATACAAAACAACGAAGATATCCTTCCAAACATTTATTTACTATTTCAGTTTGACCATCAGATTGAGGATGATAAGATGAGCTATGAGCTAATTGAGTACCCAAACAAGAAAATAACTCCGTCCAAAAATTTCCAGTAAAAATGGGATCTCTGTCGCTCACAATAACCCTTGGGTTTCCATGTAGCTTTTGAATTGTGTTCATAAATGTAGTAGCAACTGTACTTGCTTTAAATGGATGAGATAATGCAAAAATTGTGCATACCTGGTAAGTCTATCAACTACCACCATGATGATACTCTTTCCTTCAGACTTAGGTAAACCTGTGATAAAATCCATTGAAATCTCCCACAATGACCTAATTATGGAATGTTTCCATAGATCAAACTTGTATGACTTTCCATGTGTCACTATTTCGTCTTTTAGCTCTGAAATTGATATCAAAGAAACTACAGTCCGTGTACTTGTGGCCACTTTTTACGGCACTCCAATCTGATGCTCAGAGAGAGAGAGTTATGAAGCTTTTCCCATGATCACCTCTTTGCGATGAAATTCAAGAGCCTAAAAAAGCACTACCTTCCACAGATCATATCTCCGAAAATATTGCAAACCAAGCTCTGAAATTTTGCTACGAGTTTCCTCAGGATTTCATCTTCGCGCCCTAAAAATTTCAGATTCTGAACCTTTGTAGAAAAAAGGTTATAGTGCAAATTCCACGATGACTTGTTTAGATTAAATTGAGGAGCCTGCAAAAATACCTAACTTCCACAGATCATATCTCCGAAAATATTGCAAAAAATGCTCTGAAATTTTGCGACGATGTTCCTCTGGATTTTTGCTTCACACCCTAAAAATTTCAGCTTCTGAAACTTCATAGAAAAAAAGTTATAGCGAAAATGCCACGATGACCTATTTGGAGGAGTGAAACCCTAGAATCCAAAGCTCTGATACCAAATGTTGTGAAACCAGCTCCAAAAATATAAGAAAAGAGATATCAACACCTTAGAAATAAGCCACTTCGAGGGGGAAACCTCCAATACATTACATGAATGAACAATTCTTGGATGATTCAAATTACAAAACCTCCTTTCTATATATAGGAGTCCATGGGGCCACAATGTAATCCTAGCCGACCTAACAATAATAATTTAAGGGCACAATAATAACAATATGGGGGTTACAGGGGTACAATAATAACAATAATAGGGTTACACTAACAACAATAAGGGACTATACTACTAATATAGGTACCTAACATTAAATGTGAGATATTATTTACACCGGTACATTCATAAAAAATATTACTCCATACTATTGAACCCACAAAACTTAGGTGAAAACAATGCCTACTAGTGTCCTATTCTCAAACACTTATGCAATTTGATACTCATGAGCTCTTTGAACAAGGTTTTGATGATGGTGCAATTCTCACCTCTTCACACTTCACTTCCACGGCCTTTAATTTTGGATGTTGGAGACCACAATTAGTTCCATTTCACGTTGTGTCCATGATCACACGAATCTAGTGCCTATAGGTTGCCTTAAAAAATAGATATGAAATATGTGTGTGTGTGAGAGGGGGGTGGGGGTGGGGGTGGGAGGTGTTTCACAAAATTTGTATGTATCTCACAAGAAATTTCATAATTTGGGTACATAGCAAAGATGTTGTGTGTGTTTTACCAAGGGAAGATAAGAATATGGAGCATAAAAAATAACTACATATCCTCAAATAGTTGTGTATCATCAGCACAATAGGAGTCCCAAAATTGATTATGGCTAGTGGGATTTATGAATAATACTCATCATACATAGTTTATCAATACCTTTACTATATGTTGATCTATTTTTTATTACTTTTTACCTTATTCGAGATATTTATGTTGAACCAAGAGCACTAAGGTGTTTTCACATTCCTCATGGACCAAGTGTGTGAAGGGTCTAAATGAAAATGGGGAAAGGGAAAATGGAATATAATATAAATCATCATATGTCATGTTACTCATGTATGAATACATGTGGATTTCAATCCCTTTCTAAATTTAACATGTCCGGATTAGATGAATATATGTTAATATCAACCCCAACCCCACCAAAAAACACTTGTTTGTTGGATCTACGTTCTAAGTTAAGCTTACTGATAAACAAAATGGAGAATGAATTAAGTGTGAAGATTGATGAGAAATAAGCTCAAACAATGAAGCACTACTCTTGGAAGGGGAAGTCAGGCAGTTTGTATTTTCTTTGTAGGATCTACGTTAATTCGTAACAATTACATTTAATAGAGGTAAATATAAACTTGAAAAATCCTATTGCATTGAATATTTTCATACAAATACATACAATTAGTGAAAAGTGTGATTTTTGTTTTGCAAGTAAGGATTAATAATTGTTCGATTGGGTTTTAGGGTCCAAATTTTAAACCTAGTTCTGATACCACTTTTGACACCCCCTTCTTGGGGTCTCAATTTTGTATATATAAAATGCATCTCAACAAACAAACAAAAATTGTAAATGTTTGTTTATTAGTACTACATAATATTTTTCTATTCAATCCATAACACATTTTTCATTAGCACATTTAACAACTTATTCTAAACAAGATATCCTAAGGGGATTTGGATTGACAATGAACGAGTGTCATGCTAAGAAACTCCTTATGAAAAGGTCACCAGTTCAAATCCCATATGGGTGTTTACCTCAAAAAAAAAACTTATTATGAACAAGATTCATGAGAAATTTAAATAAGATGACAATAACAATTAACAAGAAATTAGCTTGTTAGAGTGGCTCTATTGAGGTTTTCCTCTTGGTACTACTCGGCTTAATATGCCAACCTACCAACTAGGAACAACCTATCCGACTTCTTAGCCCAACAAACCTCCTTAGGTTCCCTAGCACTCCAATTCCAAGTCTAGACCGTAGCCATAATGTTTCTGAGTTCTTAATCCAACACCTTCTCAACTCCAAAAATATACTCCATTGTCCAGGTTCCCTCTCACCTTCTATTATATCTCCCTTCCCCCACTTCTCCGTGAACCACCCCCCCCCCTCCCGCCCCGCCCCCCGCAAAAGACAAAAAACAAAAAAAAATATCCCCCCTCTTCTCCATGAAAATTCCCCTTATGTCCTCTCATCATTAAATGCACCTCTGACAAATTCCTCGAGGCACACCCCCCTTATCTCTCCAGCTACCCCTATGCCCCCTTAATTAAAACCTTTGATGGTCGATTCACCCAAATATCCCTCATTAATGAAAAAATAATAATAATATATTAAAAATTCTATTCCAACTTATAGATTCTTAAGGATCCTAAACTATTAAGTAAATAATGATAAAATATAATCCATTAATTAATTATAAATTAGGATTAAGGGTTGATATGTTAATTAATCACTAATAAAGCTTAATGATTATTCAAGCTTAAGGGAAATCATAATCTTTATCATCAATCAAGCTTAAGGATAATCATAGCTTATTAATTAATTAAGCTTAACCATTAATTAATGACCTAACATAATAAGTTATAAAATACTAATGTATCCACACAAGGTGTAGATATGTAACTAGCATCTGCATACCTTGTATGTATACTAATAACACTAACTGGGTATAGCACATCAATAAATCTCATAATGGCTAGGTTAGAAACCTAACATAGCACAATAAAATAAGGGAGTGAGAATTACAAAATAGGAAGGAGTGTCTTACTCTATCGAAGGCATTAGCCATGTCTAACTTGATGAGCATTGTTTTTTATTTCCTGCCTTTGTTTGAGTGAATAAATTCTTGCACCAAAATGATGTTATCCACTATTTTTGTTTCTTACAAAGCCTCCTTGGTTTTCTAAATTAGCTTAGGCAATAACATCTTAAGGCGCAATGCAAATTTTTTTGACAATTTTATGAGAAACAATACAAAGAGAAATAGCTTGAAACCTCGAAAAGGAAGAGGGATTGATCTCTTTTGGCACCAAGGTGAGGAAGGTGAAGTTCGTCCCTCCTCCCATATTGAAGTGGTGGAACACATAATCAATCATCCTACATAAGTCAACTTTGATAATCTATCACTGCGTGCTAATGGAAGCGAGCTAAAAATCCATATAAACCGGGATCTTTATCTAGGCTGAAAGATTTTAGAACTATCCAAATTTCCTCTACTATAATTGGCTTTAGTAATAACTTATTATCCTTTTGAGTCACTATAAGAGGGGTATTTTACAACATTTATTCTAAAACCTTAGGAAGAGTGTGACAACCCCACCTGACGATCCCTTGCAAATGGCATCATAAATATTGTGTGACGAATTGAAATCAAAATGGGGACTAAGATAGGGACACAGATTCCAGAGTTTGGATGTGATTCACTTGCTTGGCATGTATTTCTTTATTGTGCAAGAGAGAAACCTGAAATGCAAGAAAACCATTAAAGACATGCAGGTGCCAAAATTGACGAAAAGATCTCTTGAAATTAAATGAGTAAAACAAAGAGGTATGCAGGCCCATGTCTCTTGGGAAGCAACCACAAGAAATAAGGGATATAAATTTGTGGAAATGTATGGTGCATTAAATTCTAGAGATTAAATATAAGTAATTATGATCGAGGAATAAACTAAGAAAAGGTTGAACACAAAAGAGAGGAGAAATAGCAACAAGGGACAGAGGGGAAGAGATGATAACACAGGAGAAATGGTGTGGAGAGAAGGAAAATTTTGACACAAGATCTCTGTAGGAAACATCGAAGAGACTAGAATAGAAGATAATGGGATTGGCTATTGATCCTTGGATGTTTCAGGTTGAGATGCTAGTCTCTGGAGCCCTGTAACAACTCAAGATCCCTGGAGGTTGCAGGCTGAGATAAAATCCCATGAGCCCTGTAACATCTTGGGTCCTTGGAGGCTATGGGTTGAGACAGAGGACTTTGGATCCCTGTTATAGCTTTGGTCCCTGGAGGATGTGGATTATTATAGAATATATGAAGCCCTATCACATCTTGGGTCCCATAGAGGTTGTGGGTTGAGATATAAAACTTTGGAGCCTTGTAACAACTTGGGTAGAGGCCATCATGAAGCAGAAGTTGAGGAAGACCATAATGAATACTAATGGTTAATGCTCGAATGGAACAGTGGATTTTGTAATCCCCAGAATGAGGTGAAACATTATGTGAGCACCTATGGATGAGGAGTGGCACCTCTAGTGGGATTGAGGAAGGAGGTCCTTTGGAGACCGAGAATTCAACAACAGATTGGTGTTTTAGACCCTGAAGTGAACATCCCCCCCACAATCTGGAATATATGTTGGGGGTGACAACTATAAGTAATTGTGACTACATATGTCTACGGTTAGGTGGAGAGTCCTTGTCCCAGAATCAGTTTCCCCTCCTATTCCAAGATAAGTAACTGTGTATTATGTTTAACGTATGATGAATGATGCTATTGTGTTTATGGATAATGGTTTGAATGTGGGGACTACATTGTACTAATGAATTCTCACTTACGCATTATATTACTTTGTGTTGTGTGATATATTAAATGGTCACGTCTATGTATGTATTTTTGTGAATTATGTGTACGAATGCTAAAAGTTGAAAATATGTTAACAACTGTTAAACAACAAGCATGAAATAGATAGTACATAAAAAGAATAATTTTCGCATAATAACTCAAACTAAGTCATAATACAACATCAAGCCATGAAATATTGGGTTAAAAGTGGGCTCTGTGACCCTTTATTAATATAATATTGCAAAGAGAGAGACATTCTGCATAATAGGGTTTGTATTCCCTCGTGAGTAATTCGTGGTCACATTACAAATCATTGTGTTGCTCGACAAGCACGACTTTAACATCCACGGGAGTTTTCCCTTGTATCAATTGAGCCACCAAATTTACCTAAATGTCCTTTAGCCTTACATTTTAAGTAGGTTGTATACCTATTATTAGCATCGTAAAGCAATGACCGAGGCACCTAATAGATCTGCATATCGACATGTAGCTTCCTGCAGGCCCGACACAAGGTCTAGAACCATCGACGTGTGGTATGTGAGGTTGGATCCACTCTATATTCTATTCCAAGTTCGTGGTAGGTGATTCACATAGGAGTTCCTACGCCTCCCATGGGGGCATTTCCTCCTCATGAAATGGCTAGACTTACAGACCAGGAACGCGTTGGAGAACCAATCGCTCAAGCTCAAGAGGGATAACGTCATAAATTGACCTAGAAACCAAGATCATCATAGTGAACCCATAAATATCATTTGGAGTTCTACCAGACTCTTGAGAGAAATTGATAGTCAATAAGGATATTTTAGGAAAGTTTGTGCAGCAGGAAAGCTTGGAGTTAGGAGGGCTACCAAGTCCTCCTTTTAAAGCATCGCATAACGTGGAGTCGAAATCCTTCAACCAAGTCATGGAAGGAAGGATTAGGAAAACTTTTTTGCAACACAAGGGTAGGAAGCTATGAAATTATAGGAAAATTTGGGTCAATATTATCCTCACAACGATCAGAACTAGAGTCAAAGAAGACTCCTGATTGGTGGAAGTAGATTCCCTTCATGACATTATTCAGAATGACAAGGTAGAAGGTCGTAGAGCTGAAATCCAAAAGGAAATTTAAATTAGAAACTGGGGACTTAGCGATGAGAGAGTGTCATTGTTCTCTCAAGAGATGGTGATGGAAGTTCTTCCGTTACCCAAACCTTTGGGTGAGGGAAGGCTGTCGTGAGTTGGGGCCACCCCAAAAATGTGGAATGTCAGAATCTCTAGGAGTTGTGTGAATGATTCCTTATTGTATCTTGGGCTCGTGGTTCCTACCACTCATAGGGACCCAGTACGAAATCATTTTCTAATGGTTTCCCTTTCCTTTGGTATGGAGACCATAATGGCACAATGTCTTGAAGACACATGGTCAGCAGAGTGACATCCCGAGTGTCCAATGGGAGAATTATTTTAGGTGGGGCCCAGCGCATGATTAATGCCACCTAGGCAAGGTCAGACCCCAGGGGTTCGGAAACCCCGTAAGGACGATAAGTTCTAGGGAATTACCCGCGATGGATAGCGCAAAGAATGACATGGAAGTTATCATTGAGGTGGTGAACTATCAACTAAGAGATCGGGTTTCGAGGAGGAGGCTCATGTCAATAACCTGAAACACCATGACGTCTCAAAGGCATGACATGTTAACTAGGTGGATCATTTCTCAGGGAAGCCATATGTTGGAATTTGGGGAGTCGAGAGGCCCCGGAGCCGCTACAATGTGTGTGTGTGTGTGTGTGTGCGCGCGCGTGTGTGTGAAAATGTATATACATGTATGTACAAAAAAAAAATAACATATTACATACTACGGTGAAAGAAAGTTCACCTAAAATATTTACCCCATTCCTCCAATGTAATTGAATGGGTCGATTTATGCTACAAAGTGGTTTCAATGCATCCGGGTTCAATACTTAGACTAGATTGGCGTCGTCATGGGAAAGCCTAGGAATTTTTGTTACGTGATTATAGAATTCCGATTCAATTAGACTGTGCTCACTAACTGATTACTAAGTTATGAAAGGATATGTTAGTTGATGGCTAACAACTCCATGGGAGAAATAATTATGATTGTGAATGTGATTTTTCGTTAATGATGTACCAACTACATGATTAAATGATTGTTGCATGTAATTCTAAATGGATTTTATATTAACAAGATTGTTTTGTTATCACAGGAACTACATGATAATCCGTAAATGCAAGCTCATGATATTGATTATGTTTAAAATTTGTTTCTGAATGTATAACAATGTGTGTTATTGAAAACATGTCACAATAAGCATAACATAAAAAAGATACAGTGAAGAGAACCTGAATGGTTGAATATAGTTCTGATCAGTCCTAGCATGGAAGTGATGGAGTCAAAACTAATGATTAAGTGATATTGGTTGGGTGGGAAGAGGAAATAAATCCCTATATTGGATGGACACTTTGAGAAGCCTTCGAGATGAGGTGAGAAGTTTTAATACCAATAATGAGAGGTTGGTAAGATCCCAAGAGAGGTAGGTTGAGATTAATGTTATCATCTTGCAAATTCTCTCGGAATGGAAAAGGAAAAGGCAATCTGAAGTAAGGATTAGTCATAGAGACAGGATCAACCCTCGAGAGTCAAAAGATAATACTAATGGGGCAGATGATAGCAGATCACAAAAGAGGCTCAGGCAGGGTAGTGAGGAAACTGTGCTAGGGGTAGAATATTTAATTACTCCCAAGGGAAGGGCTAGAATGCAGGCACCCCACTCAAGAAACTCATCTAGTTCTGCCATCTGAATATGTCATCACTCTCATTACCACCATCGCTCAGGGAATAAGGAGAGGGAGCTTATCCCTGAGGAATTTAAAAGGGAAAATACACCCACATTTGATGGGGATGTGAAGTAAGAAAAAGACACATAAGCATGGTTGTTAGGGATTAAGAAGTTCTTTATAATACATGAATACTTAGAGAATATGAAATCCAGAGTTTCATTTTTTATTTTAAAGGGGAAAAACGATATATGGTGGGACGACTTGAAGAATACTAGAGCCATCACTGAAGAACAGATTACATGGGATGATTTTAAGAAGCTTTTCAGGGAACAATACATGTTTGAATACTACTATGACAATATGGAAAAGGAATTTTATGAACTTTGAATGGGACAAATAAGTAGCGAGGAGTTTGTCACCAAGATTTTGGGGCTATTGAGATATGTTCAATATCTCAAAGACGAGAAGGTCAAAATCCATAGGTTCATAAGTGGATTTCCTATGGTATTTAGAGATAAGATTGAATTATTGGAACCCCTGACTCTGAAGGACGTTATTAAGAAGCTAGAGAATTGTTATGAGAAAGTAAGGCATAGGCTCGAGGCCAAGAGTAATTGGATAGCCAAGAGAACTACCAGGAAAAATGTGAGTTTCCTGGGAAAAACCATAAGGAAAAGAGAGGAAACACCCAACTCATGCAAGAAAGTCTCAACAAAAGGCCAACATGTTGTTAAAGGGAATGTACAACAGTTGACATCAGTGAAACTTAGGATTGAAGATCGGGAACCACTTAAGTGTTGGACCTGTGGTGGGAACCATAGCAGTAGGGATTTTCCTCATCAACAAGAGGTTGGACCCAAAATCTACAGTGCTCAGGAAGTGAACATGGTGGGAAAAGTAGCCCGGAGTATGTTGAGGATTTATGCAACATTGGACAACCACCAAGCAGATTACCAGGCATCCATCATTGAGATGGAAGGTAAGATACAAGAGCAAGTCATTTCTAATTTGATTTATCTAGGTTATAATAATATCTATGTTAGCCCAGAGCTTGTCAAAAAGTAAAAATTGGAGAAGTAATTGCACCAAGAACTGTGGTTGGTTTATTTGGAAACATGGACAAACAGAAGGATCAACCAATGGGTGAAGTCATGTGTATTCGAACTCATTGGCATGATCACAACCGCTCACTTTAATGCAATGTCATTGGGTGGGTATGAAATATTGTTGGTAATGGAGTGGTTGTACGTGCATCGGACCAAGGTGGATTGCTACAAAAAATAAACAAAATTCTTGGATGAGGAAGGAACAAAGAGAATACTGCAAGGCAAGAAAATCATATATTAGTGAGGTTGATCACTACCATGTAGGATAAACACATTTGTATGAATGGATGTATGTTGGTCACGGTACAAGTTTCCAAACATGAGAGAGTCGACAAAGAAACAGAGAATGAGGAAGTTGAGTTTCTCTAGAGGTACCCAGTCTTGCGACAGTATGTGAATGTATTTTCAGTATAGGTTCCTTGATTACGCCCTCATCGAGATACAAACTTATCTATTGAGCTAATAGCTAGAGAAACACTAGAATCTAAGGCCCCATATAGAATGAGCACTTTGGAGTTGGTTGAGTTGAAACAGCAGCTGGAAGAAATGTTGGACAAGGTGTACATAAGGCCAAGTGTGTCTCCTTGGGGAGAATTGAAATTATTTGTGAAAAATAAAGACGAAACCTTAAGGCTATGAATTGATTATAGATAATTGAACAAGTTAATCATCAAGAACAAGTACCCATTGTTAGGGATTGATGATCTCTTTGACCAGCTAAGGGGAGAAACAATCTTCTCCAAAATTGACTTGAGTTCACGCTACCATCAAGTGAGAATCAAGGAGGATTACATTCATAAGAATTCTTTTAGAATGAGATATGTGCACTACAAATTCCTAATGGTACCCTTTGGGCTCACTAATTTTCCTACCACATTCTTGTGTCTGATGAAGGAGGTGTTGCAATAGTACTTGGATAAGTTTGTCATCGTATTTGTGGACGATATATTGGTATTTTCCAAACTAAGAAAGAGAATGAGAAACATCTAGTGGTTTTGTTATAGTTGTTGAGAGATCACAAGCTCTATGCAAATTTGGATAAGTGTGATTTCTTCCAAACAAAAATACACTACTTGGGGAACATTGTATCCAAGGAAGGCATATCGGTTGATAGGGATAAGGTCAAGGCCATAAGGGAGTGGCCAACTCCAAAGAATGTGGATGAGATCAGGTCATTCATGGGATTGGTAGGATATTATAGGAGATTTATTCAAAATTTATCCAAAATCAAGCATACCATTACAACCTTACCTAGACAAGGGAAGAGATTTGAGTGGAACACAGTGTGAATACAACTTCGAGCAGTTAAAGAAATTTCTCACCAGCGCACCAATGTTGAGAATTGAGGATCCAGATAAGGATTTTGTAGCATGTATCGATGCTTTCAAGGAGGGACTCGATGGAGTCTTAATGCAGGAAGGACATTGTGTGTGCTATGAGTCCATAAAATTGAGTGTGCATGAGGAAAATTACGTGACCCAAGACCTAGAACTAGCTACTATCATTCATGCTTTGAAAATGTCAAGGTGTTACCTCCTTGGTCGGAAGCACACTCTCATGACGGATCATAGTGGGCTCAAATACTTGTTCGGAAAACTAAGGTTAAATTTTATGCAAGCCAGATGGCTTTCCATGCTCAGCGAATTTGACTTAGATATTAACTATAAAAGGGGAAAGGAGAACAAGGTTGTTGATGCGTTGAGTCGGAGGATATAAGTGAACCATTTTGCAATTGTAAGCCCATGTCTAACAAAACAAGGTCAAAATATAAAAATTATTGAACAGTAGGATTACTACAACCCATCCCCATTCTTAAATGGAAGTGGGATGTAATCTCTATGGATTTCATCATAGGATTAGCCAAAATAGCGAAGCAGCACAACACAATCATGGTAGTTTTGGAAAATCTTATCAAGGTAGCTCATTTCGTGGTGATAAAATCTACCCATTATGTTAGCGAAATAACACAAATCCTCATAGGAAATATCATGAAGTTGCATGGCATCCCCAAAAATATCGTGTCTAAGATAGATGTTAAATTGCCTTCCAGGTTTTGGAAGGAACTGTTCACGGGATTGGGGACAAAATTAGCATTCAGCATTGCATATCATCCACAAACTGATTGGAAAACTAAGAGGACCAACCAGATCCTTGAGGAAATGTTAAGGATATGTATGATGCATCATCTCATAAAATGGGAGGAGTATCTTCCACTTGTGGAATTTGCATACAAAAATGGACACCAAGAATCCATAAGGATGAGCCCCTTTGAAGCATTATATGGAAGGAAATGTAATACTCCTATTAGCTGGAGTGGCCCGGTTAATAGAGTTCATGTAGGACCTGATATGCTTAAATATATGGAACAACAAGTTCATATCATAAGGAAAAATATGAAGGTGGTGCGGGATAGACATAAGATCTATGTAGATAATCACAAGATCGGCCACAAGGAGTTCCAAGTTGAAGAACACATTTATATTAGGGTTAAGCCCAAAAGGAGTTCCCTAAGGGAAGAGACATGTGCCAAGTTGGAAACACAATACTGTGGGCCATTTGAAATACTTGAGAGGATAGGAATTGTAGCATATATGTTGGCCTTACCTCCATCGGTTATAATTCATGATGTTTTTCATGTTTCTTTACTTAAAAAGTATGTGAAAGATTTTAATCATGTGATCAATGATTGGTCTATGCTACAGACGGAAGCAGAAAGAGAGTTACAACTAGAAGCAATGTGCCTTATGGACTGGAGGAGTCTCATGTTCCGGAACCAAGCTATAGAGAAAGTAAAGGTGCAGTGGAAGAAATTTGGGCTAGAGGAGGCCATGTGGGAAATGGTTGATGCCATGAAAGATAATTATCCTTTTTGGTTTTACGGGTAAAACAAGTATGTATAATTGTAAATATTGTATAGATTTATGAGTATAAATCCCCATAAAAATAGCATTTGTTGCATTTTTATTATGTGATTTATATGGAAAAATTAACACTGAGGACGACGTTCCCTCAAGGGGGAGGAGACTATAACAACCCCGCCCGAGGATCCCATGCGAATAACATTATAAATTCATTGTAAATATTGTATGATGAATTGAAATCAAAATGGGGACTGAGTTAGGGACACAGATTCTAGAGTTCGAAGGGAGTCACTTTCTTAGGACGTATATCTTTCTTGTACAAGAGAGAAACCTGAAAACACAAGACAACCATCAAAGTCTGGAAGGTGCCAAAATTAAAGAAAATATCTCTTGAAATTAAATGAGTGGAATAAATAGGTATGCAGGCCCATGTCACTTAAGAAGCAACCAAAAGAAATAAGGGACAATAAATTATTGAAAGGGACAGCACAGTCAGGCCAGGGAGGATGCATCAATAATGATGACCGAGGAAGAAATTGAGAAAAGGATGAACATGGTGTTGAGATTCAACAAGATGATGAGCTTAGTGAAAAGAGTTGCCTTCACTAAGTGGGCCTTCAGGATATTTTTGGCGCAAGTCTATTTTTAGACATGGTGATCATATCTCAGAAGTTGCAGGATGCTATTTGTGGATGGTTGGTCAAGTTGGAAAAATAGATGGAATTCTATTTTTAGAATATTGGGCAAAGTCTATTTATAGATCGTCGATCTAAAAATAGAAGTGTCGATTATTATTGGCTCTTAATAATAATCTGACAATAAATAGCAACTTATTCTCTTGGAGCACTTGGTTTCAGTGCACAGATTTTTCAAATCAATGGGCTGAAGGAATTACGCAATTCCTAGGGTTTACTGGTGTTTCATGCATGGAGGACTCAATCAGAAATGAAGTGGAAAAGTTATAACAGAGTTGGAAGAGTAGTTCATGGAGTTGTATTCAGTTTAACTCAGTTAAAATGAGTTAGACTCGGTTGAGCTAGTTGTATCTAGTCTAACTGAATGATACATTAGTGAGAGTGGAGTGAATTAATTAGTTAATTAATTCACAAATAATAACTCATTAATCAATTGAACAATACAGCAGTTAACTACAGTGCATGGTAGTTCTAGTGGAGACCCAGTGGAGAGATAGGTGAAAGGGAAAGATGGACTATTTGTTGTGACTATAGTGATGCATTGATTGCACCACACACACATTGGAGCTGCCAATGAGGATTGTGCAATCAAGGCAAGGGTAATTCGAATTCACTCAGAGCTATTCTTCAACAGGGATTGCGCAGTGGAGGTAGCCTAGCAAGAAGGCAGAAATCGGTGCATGGATTTGCATATTTCTTCTATGTTAGTGTGTGACGATTGATTGTACTGAGAGCTTGATGTACTAAGCTTTGTATGAGATTGTTACATGATCTCCATGATACATAATATATGATAGTTGAGGTTTTTAGCTTCAAGATTTCCTATTAAACAACTATGTTATGTGTGATTGTTTTTATTTATGCTTCACATGTGTTTGCAATTAATTTTCCACAAAAGATTAACAGTGGAATGATTATGTATTTTGCAAGAAGTTAAATATTGTGAGATCAGGGGAATATGGATGTATGCATGCTTAGTGTATACTAATTTATACATGGTATCAGAGGAGTGTTAATTCTTGAAGATTGCAATTGTGAAGAATTGTTGAGTTTGTGTTGGTGGACAATTCAAATTTGCTACAGAAAATTCTTGGTGCAGAAGTTGAGTATACATTGAAATGTCTTTCAATGGGTTGCGATTAGAGTATGCCCTTGATGGGAGCTTGAATTACATAGCCTAGAAGGATAGGATGGAGGTGGTGCTGGAGGATAATGGACTGAAGGAGTTCATCGATAGCGATGTTCCTAAGCCGGGATCTAGCGATGCTGCATTACTTGACACACGGCAAAAGAAGGTAGCGAAGACAAGAAGAATTTCGTTGGAAGGTGTGAAGGACCATATTGTGTCCAACCTTTACGAGAAAGCAACTCCATTCTTAATGTGGAAGGCTTTGATAGATTTATTCCAAAGCAGCAGCGACCAAAGGAAGTTTGTGCTGAAAGATAAGCTCATAAAAATAAAAATGGAGAAGGGCGACAATATTCCAAAATATCTCATGAAGTTTCTCCACTATAGAGATGAACTGGGAAGTGTGGGGATTACTGTTGATGGTGAAGACTTGGTGAGCTTGGCTCTCCTTGGGCTTTTGAAGAGTTGGCATAGCTATGAAGACTCTGTCAATGGATGGGAGAAACTGCCAGGATGGGAGTGACTTTGGCTGGATCTTGTGCAGGAGGAGATAAGGCGGGGTACGAGGGATGGCTCTTCATCGAATAATGAAGATGAAGAGAATTGCACTTTGGCTACCAAAGCAAGGAAAGGGAAGGGTAAGAAATTTCCTTCAAAATCCGATGCTAAAGTCAAGAAGCAATATTTGTCCAAAGTGAAGTGTTTTCATTGTCACGAACATGGGCATTTCACCACTAACTGCCCACAGAAGAAGAAGAAAAATAATGTTGTTGGAGCTGCAGCTGGAGAGGCCTTAGCCTCGCAATTTGAACTTGATTTCTCTTTGATCGTATGCTTGGTTTCAAGCTATATGGGATCAGTGTGGTATCTTGATAGTGGTGCATCTTTCCATATGACGGGAGACAAGGAGTTGTTTAGTGACTTGGAGGAGAAGGACCTCCAGATGCATATAGAGAAGGGCGATGATGGTCGATACAATGCGACCGGAATTGGGACCATTACCTTTGAGATGGAGTCCGGTAATCCATTCTTGTTGAAGGATGTTATGCATGTTCTAGGTCTGAAGAAGAACTTGGTCTCGGTCGCAATGTTGGAAGACAAAGGTTATGATGTTGTTTTCAATGAGGGAAAATCCTTCCTTCGACATAAAAAAATTGGTCAAAACAAGAAGATAGGGATTTGAGTTAAGAATCTCTACAAGCTATAGGTAGATGGTTGTGCTGCAATGGTGGGAAAAGCAGAAGAATTGGTGAGACGGGATGAGGGCGAATTATGGCACAGAATATTGGGCCATCTTCACCATGGCGCTTTGAAGATTTTGTAGTAGATTTATACTGGACTTCCCAAGGGTACTATTGCACAGTCAGATCAGTGCAAGGGATGTACTATGGGTAAGTTTGTGAAGACCACCTTTCATGAGAAGGAGAACCGTGCTTCAGTGATCCTGGAGAGAATTCACACAAACGTGTGTGGTGTTAGTGTCATTCTTTTCAGCCTTCCTCCAGTGATCAAAAATTCTCTTACAAAGTGATTTTAAGGTGTCAAGGTCAAATTTTTTCATTTCAGTGAGCCTTCAAGAAAAATTTGGTCACTAGGTATTAGGTCTAGGGTTTGCTTTCACTCCTTCCAGAGTTTTCCAAATGTCGGTCCATGTCACCATTCAGCTAAGTGTACCATCATTCAGAGGATTTTCATCATCATGTCAAGTTCCATTGGGTCATTTTACAGCTTGTTCATGCTTCAGTTGTGCCTAGGTAAGGTTCATTTCCCTCTCCTAGGGTTTTGGAGGTAATTTCTCTTGGATGGTCAAATCATCAATAAAAATTCTATCCTGATGTTCATACACCTTTCCCTATCCTTAATATACCTTATTAAACACTTCCCATCACTGAGATTCCCCAAATTCCTCATTTTTGCACAAACCCTAGTTTCTTGCTACAACTTGGCAATTTTCTAGGCTAGGCCTGTGTTTTTCACTTTTGGACCCCTTGCCCTCACTCAATCTCTGAAATTCCACTTTCCCCTACTTCCTAACATCCCTCCCTACTTCCAAAAATTTTCTTAATGATTTAGAAGCCCCTTTATCCCCTTCATTTCGCTTCATTTCGACAAATCCCTTGTTCCACACATCGGGATAGATTTCACTCAAATGATGTTTATGAGAAATAAAAGATGAAATTGGAACAAATGAGAGAGGTTTTTGTCCAAAATAGGCCCAGGAATAAAAACCTCCTTCACATTTTACACAGGTGTCATTTTTTTAGAGAAATGTCAAAAATATCGTTGCCTCAGGAGAATTAAATGCACCTCTGAAGTGACCTTGGGAAAATCAAGATTTCTCCTAGCTTGGTTGGCCAAATGACTTGCTTGATGAGTCAAATGATAACTAGACACAAATATATTTCTAATGACCTATCATGAGCTCAATTTGGAGTTGAGGAAGACCTTCAAAAGTTGACTACAACAGCACTCTGCCTTGAGGCAGCCTCATTCTGCTCATTTTGACCAGTCTTGGGAGATTTGATTTTTGACAAATCCAATGAACTCAAATTTGCAAAATTATACTTGGGTTGGAAATTATACTCAATAAGCTTTCCAATGGGCTATCACACGCCCAATTTGGACATCGGGAAGGCCTCCAAAAGCCTCCTACAAAATGGCGCAGCGCATAGAAGAGTGGGCGCAGCGCATTGGGCTGATGCGCGGCACATTGGGCCAGAACACAAGATTTTTTCCATTTCTTTCACCCATCAAATTTTTCTCAGTCTCTCCTTGTTCAATTAAGTCAAAGCCACTTCCTCATTTCTCTTAACAAGTGTTTGGTGTTGGTATGAAAATTTAAATGCAAAAAACTCAAAATCCTATTCTCTTATTTTAAGATTGCTCCTAGGGTTTTAAAACTTGTTTTGTGCCAAACACTTCCATTATCCACCTTGTTTTTTCCACCCCCTCACTGTTATCTTATCATAGCAGCTCATCCCCTATTCCCTAAATCCCTAAAGTTACTTATACCCATTTCATTCCCTTCTCCCTACATCTCTAAAACTCACTTACTCCTAAGCTCCATCTCCCTCTCCCAAGTCATTTCATTTCCTCTCATTCTCCTTTTCCCATTTCATGTGTAAAAATTCCCAAAACCTCAGTTTCCCAAGCATTCAGCGGCTCTCCCCTCTCCCAAAATTTGTCAAATTCTCAAAGGGCAAACTACCACTTGACAAGACTCCCTTGTTCCCACTGTTATTTCTCCCACACTCCATTTCCCTTTGGCACATTTGGCATTGAAAACATACACCAAACTCTTATTTTCACCACATATATATCAGTATACACTTGACATACACATTTAAACACCATGATGGACACCGACACATCCAATGAACGAGACAGTGATTCTGCCACTAAACTGCATGCACCAGGTGGGCACTGAAACGTTGCAAAACGCCTGATCCACTTCAAATATTGGCCGAAACTTCTTTGGCTGAGAATGGTACTTGATTGGGGACCTACAGCCCAAATTTCAAGGAATTTGGAGAAAATTTTGTCATTTTTGAATTTTTGGTCACAAAACAGATTTTTCCACCCGACGCGTCGCGCCACTTGGCGCGCGCTTATGTTTGAGAGATCTTCTGGAGGAAAACTTGATATTTTTGGGTTTTTTATGATAAATTATGCATTTTCAAAAATGGCTGAGAGATTTCATCAAGTTCTGGATGGTCTTAAGGGTCAAAAACACTCCAAAAATGGCCTTTCTGCCACCTTTTGCACCAGCAGGAACCAGTCTTGGGAGATTGCAGTTTTGGAGGGAAAATGAACTCCAAATTGAAAATTTCCACTTGGGTTGGATAGTAGAAAGGCCGGGATTTCCAACGAGATATCATGAGCTCAATCTGGACTTCGCGAAGTGCCTCAAAAACAGGCTAAAAGTGGCACGATGCATTGAGTTTTTGGGCGCGACGCATAGAGAAATTTGGCCTCATTTTGACTCTTCAGCTGAGAAATTCGCCCAGTTTTAACTAGTTTCACTTTTTGGTGTAACTCTTGATCTATCTTGATGTAATTTGATGACCATGATGTAAATTTAGCACATTTTTTCTTGTTCTAGAGGATTCATTCACTAAAAAGTGAAAATTAAATGAATGGATCAGTTTCCTAGCATATAGAGGCAAGTTGTTTGATTGCCTAGATTTCAGTTCCTTGTTTAGAATTGGTTGAAACAGCTCCTAGAAGGATGCGCTCGACCCCTAGAGGCATGGGAAGGGGTTATACTGGTCTATATTATGTATTTTCTGAGTCATTTTCAGGGTTGGATACTTGGGAAAAGTTTGGCACTTCATTGTACATACATTTCTGCATTTTTTGGCAAAAGGAAAGACCAGGGTTTTTGCAGCACTTGTTGGGATCCTTGTGGCTCTGATTTTTCATGATGTTTTTCTTCATGTATCTTTAAGTTTCATTAATGTTATATGTATGCCATTTCCCTTCTCTTTGCTTCTGAAATAAACAAATGAGTAACTAAGGTAGAATTCATTAGTTTGCTGGTGCTCTGCCTTAAAATTTTGTTTAGTTTTATATGTTTTCGTCAGTTTGAAGAGGATCCTTGCACCCTCTTGCCCTCTTCAGCTCCTCAGCAGTCTTTTCCATTCATTTATTGAATCTAAGACATCAAAGTCATTGCCTACCCTGCCCCACCTTGAACTCTGTAAGAATTTGGCCTCATCCCCAAGCCCAAAATTGCCTTTCCCTTTTTCCAACAAAAACCCCTAAAAAATAATTCCAAAATCCTTGATTAATATACCTAGCCTAAAATTAGCACTCATTTCAGTCATCTCAAGCCCTATTGATACATTTTTCCTGAGATTGACCCGGAGAGAGCCCTCTCCTGCTCTGGTAGGGCTAGCTACCAGACTGAGCATGGTTTGGTGTTACCCTGAATCCCGCCTTCCTTCAGCATGAGGTGGATTTGGTCAATAACATAGTGGAAACCATACTGGGGGCAAAAATGGTTTTCTTTTTGGTGTTAATTGTTTTATAAGCTACAGACGGAGCCTGAAGTTATGCCAGATAGCCTTCGAAACGCTTTTTCTTTGCATTAGCGAAAGTAGATAAACGTTCCTTCAGTCAATCTCCGGTCTAGCTTGTGAACGTAACACTTGACTTGTAGATTGTCTTGCCCCAGTACATGTATCAAGTTCAGATCTGATGGTTGATGGTGGACAACGATCAGACATAAGAAGGCTGAAATCATTCACCTGGTGACTCCAAACTCAATTTACAGACTCCACTGGAGGACTAACTCTTTCTCTAAGAAAATGGAAGGATCTTACACAAAGTTCAGGTATCCAAAGTGGAATGTTATTTAGGATCTAGTCTGCTTTCTTGTAAATTACTTCTTTTCTATTCTTGAAGCTTTCCTGAAAGTTTTTCAAAATCTTCACTCGACCCATTCAAAAAGTGTAAATACTGAGTTTCCCTTTGATCCTGGCCTCCTTACTTTTCCCACATCTTATGATGACTCTCTTCAGAGTGATGAGCTTAAAGAAAACCAAACTAATCACGTTGCTCTTGTATATACTCCTACACCTTATATAGTCCCAGATAGGTATAAACCTCTTGTTTTACCTTATGTTCTTCATGCTTTCCCTAAAAATTATAACCTATATCTACCAAGATTTGACGGTGAATGCAACAATGTCAATGCTAAGCAACATGTGCAGAATATTGAGACTTTTCTAGACCTTTTTGAAGTTGATGAAGAAGATGTTAGTATTAGACTTTTTGCTCTTTCTTTTCAAGGCCAAGTGAAGAGTTGGTTCAAAGCCCTGCCTGATGCGAGCATCTCATATTTCCAACAGTTCGTCGAAGTTTTCCTCGACAGGTGGGTGATCAAACAGAACCTTTTCTTGATTATAGAAGAGTATAACCAGCTGAAAAGACTGTTGGGGGAGACAGTACAACAATTTTCTGTCAGATTTAACCAAGTATATTTTTCGATGCCAGCTGATATAAGACCTTCTCCTAGATCTGCTCTCTTGCACTACCCGGGTGCCTTTGATCCGGAAATGGAGTTTCAGTTGAGATAAATGAATATTTCAACACTTGAAGAGATGCAGAACAGTGCAGTAAATGTAGAGGCTCATTTTATGATCCGAAGGGCAAGGTTGAAGGAAGAAGAGACGAAAAACATAGATCCGGAGAAATCGACATCTCTAGAGGTAAAGCTTGACATGTTGGTAGGTGCAGTAGAAGAGATGATGCAAAAGAACACCAGAAGGAATGAGTATAATGTTCACGCCCATGATTTGTTGATTGAAGAAGAACCAGTGGCTGATCCAAAACATTTTGTTTCTTATCCCAGTTGTCATAGTAATTGTTTTATAGATCATTTTGAAGAAGAGAGAGTTGTTGATATGACATGTATGCTTGATGATGTGTTGTATACTAATGATTTGCCTCAGTTTGATCAGTATGATGATGATTATGTTCTCCAAATAGAAGCTAACCTTGCAGACAAATCAGCAGCTAGTTTGTGGAAGGAGGAATTTCACTTTTAGTAGCTCGAGTACAGTGATCAACCGATGCATATCAGCTATGAAAATGATGAGGAAAGTGCAGCAAATTTTGAAGTGAAGGATCTTTGCCTTTTTGTTTTGATTCGTTTCAGTTCATCAGAGACAACTTTCATACAATCAGAAATCAAATGTCAACAAGTCTTGATCTGGATCATCTTGAGGGCAATGAAAACCTTGTTCAAGATTTCTCATATTTAGATTTACAGCCCCCAAATGCCATTGATTGTCAAGTTGCAGATGAAAACATGGAAGCTGGCACATATGATCAAATGCTACAAGGTGACTTTGTACCATTCTGTTTTGAATCATTCCAGTTTTTTAAGGGTAAATTGCATAGTAAATCTTCAAATGAGCAGCCTGTAAGAAATCAGAAATCTCTCAGTGTTAATGTTGAGGATGAGACAGATAACGAAATTCTTGAGCATCCTGTAGCATCAGATTTGCAGCCACCAAATGAAATTGAAGGTCAGATTACAGATGAAGTCGTGGAAGCTGATATACATGATTTAATGATGCAAGAGGATTTTGTACCCTTTTGTTTCGAAGCATTTCAGTTTATAAGGCAGAATATTCGTAATATCTCTCAAGAAAAAGATGAACAGCCAATAGGATGTCAGACAGTTTCAATGGATACATCACAGTAGTCTTCTCAATTTTTTGATGATCCTATTGCTGATGTGTTGGATGATGTTTGCAGTCAAAGTATTTCTCCATTGACTTTATGTAAGGTTGAAATGTGTGCTGATATAGACTTGATCCGGCAGCCAGTCTCTTTTTCATTTTTAGCAGGAGTCTCGTCACAAATCTCATCACAAAGCTCAGATCAAATTTTGTGTTCATGGTATGAGGAGAATAGAAGTAATCCATTGGATGAGCTAAGTCCTAGTGTGCATTTTGAGATACTTATGCAGCATGAATTTCAAGATCCTTATGCAGTGTTTTTGGAGACGGATAGAGAATCCATAGTATTCAACAGATCTGTTCACAAGTTTTCATGGGAGTTGCCTTTCAGTAGTTCTCACTTGTTGTTCATAAACGAGCACTTGCGGAGAATCCAAACAGCAGCTGCAATACTTACATGGTTGCATTGGTTGTTTCATTTCACTTAATCAGGTGATGAATGAAATTGTTAGAGTAGGTTGTATTGAATAAGCTTCATATTGAGCATATTTCCAGTTTGTCAGTTGTGTTTAAGTATCGAGTCAGTTCTTAGTTGAGTGAGAGTAAATTTGTGTCGTCAAGTCATCAGTTTTCAGTCATGCATTTCAACTTGAGTTTTTGACTCCATTGCCCAATGGATGAAGGCACTGTCTGCTTTCCAAAGATTTGTCGTTCTTGGCACCTCCAAGGAGCTACCATCCCCATTGGAGCCAATGTTAGTGTCAGTCTTTGCAGCCTTCCTCCAGTGATCAAACATGCTCTTACAAAGTGATTTTAAGGTGTCAAGGTCAAAATTTTTCATTTCAGTGAACCTTCAAGCAAAATTTGGTCACTAGGTATTAGGTCTAGGGTTTGCTTTCACTCCTTCCAGAGTTGTCCAAATTTCGGTCCATGTCACCATTCAGCTAAGTGTACCATCATTCAAAGGGTTTTCATCATCGTGTCAAGTTCCATTAGGTAATTTTACAGCTTGTTCATGCTTCAGTTGTGCCTAGGTAAGGTTCATTTCCCTCTCCTAGGGTTTGGGAGGTAATTTCTCTTGGATGGTCAAATAATCAGCGAAACTTGTATCCTGATGTTCATACACCTTTCCCTATCCTTAATATACCTTATTAAACACTTCCCATCACTGATATTCCCCAAATTCCTTATTTTTGCACAAACCCTTGATCCTTGCTACAACTTGGCAATTTTCTAGGCTAGGCCTGTGTTTTTCCATTTTGGACCCCTTCCCCTCACTCAATCTCTAAAATTCCAATTTCCCCTGCTTCCTAACATCCCTCCCTACTTCCCAAAATTTTCTCAAGAATTTAGAAGCCCCTTATCCCCTTCATTTCGCTTCATTTTGACAAATCCCTTGTTCCACACATCGGGATAGATTTCACTCAAATGATGTTTCTGAGAAATAAAAGATAACTTTGGGAAAAATGAGAGAGGTTTTTGTTCAAAATAGGCCAAGGAAGAAAAAATTCCTTCACTTTTTACACAGGTGTCATGGTTTTAGAGAAATGTCAAAAATATCGTTGCCTCAGGAGAATTGAATTCACCTCTGAAGTGATCTTGGGAAAATCAAGATTTATCCTATCTTGGTTGGCCAAATGACTTGCTTGATGAGTCAACTGATAACTAGACACAAAGATATTTCCAATGAGCTATCATGAGCTCAGTTTGGAGTTGAGGAAGATCTTCAAAAGTTGACTACAACAGCACTCTTCCTTGAGGCAGCCTCATTCTGCTCATTTTGACCAGTCTTGGGAGATTTGATTTTTGAAAAATACAATGAACTCAAAATTAAAAAATTCCACTTTATTTGGAAAGTATACTTAATAATATTTCCAACGAGCTATCACACGCCCAATTTGGACATCGGGAAGGCCTCCAAAAGCCTCCTGCAAAATGGCGCGACGCATAGAAGAGTGGGCGCGACGCATTGGGTTGGTGCGTGGCACATTGGGCCAAAACACAAGATTTTTGCCATTTCTTTCACCCATAAAATTTTTCTCAGTCTCTCCTTGTTCAAGTAAGTCAAATCCACTTCTTCATTTCTCTTAACAAGTGTTTGGTGTTGGTATGAAAATTTAAATGCAAAAAACTCAAAATCCTATTCTCTTGTTTTAAGATTGCTCCTAGGGTTTTAAAACTTGTTTTGTGCCAAACACTTCCATTCTCCACCTTGTTTTTTCCACCCCATCACTGTTATCTTATCTGTTTAAAATGCAACAAGATGATGGAGCTTAGTGAAATGAAGTCGCCTTCACTAAGTGGGCCCGCAGGCTATTTTTGGCGCAAAGTCTATTTTTAGACTATGTCTATTTTTAGACATATGGAGCATGGTCTAGGAGTTGCAGCATGCTATTCTTGGATGATTGGTCGAGTTGGTAAAAATAGATGGACCTCTATTTTTAGACATACAGGTCGAAGTCTATTTTTATACTGCCTGTCTAAAAATAGGTCAGTCAAATATTATTAGCCCTTAATAATATTTGGACTCTAACTCACTTATCCTCGTTAAAGACTTTGGAATAGAGCTACCGATGTGGCCCATGCATCCGACATAAGGAATTACGTTATTCCTAGGGGTTTGGTGAGCTCACAGCGATGGCTGACTCTGTGCTAGAACCCGAAGTGGCGGAGTTTGGTGGAGTTAATAGATGGTTATGGAGTTGTGTTCGTTTAAATTAGTTGAACTAGTTGTATTTAGTTTAACTTCGGCTAATACACCAAGGATGAGTGGAGTGAATTAAATATTATTTAATTCACTAATTATTAACTCATTATTCAACTCAAGAACACACGCTTACTACGTTGCATGGACAAGCCCGAAGAAGACCCGGAAGAGGTAGAAGGTAGATGAAAGGGTGAGTTTGCTATTAGTTGCGACAGCAGTTGTGCATGAGATTTGCACAAGCGTTGGAGGAGATTTCCCATGAGGATTGCGCAGTTGAATCCAAGGAGATTCGAACTTGGATATCTCATTGAACCAACTTGGATTGCGCAGTAGAGGCAGGAAATTAGTGGATGAGTTTTGAACCTGTGACTTGTTCAAAACCGAGCTAGTTTGTGTGTAATTTTTGGAGACAGTACTGAGTACTTGTGAGGAGTATTGTACTGAGATTGTTACATGTTTCTCTTCTATTATAATATACAAATAGCTGGGGGTTTTCAGCTATAAGCTTTCCCCATTACATATTGTGTTTATGTACGCATGCGACTGTTTCTATTTCCGCAAATTGATGATTGATTGTAGAAGAGATTATGTGTTGCATATGAATTTGAATTATTATGTGATCAGGATAATCTCGATGGATAAATCTTCATTATTCAGCAAATTTCTACATGGTATCGGAGCGAATTGATCATCGGGATCTATTGCAGTGATTACAATATTATTTCGGTAAACAGAGTCTGTAACGGGCCAGGTAGCCTCTGGATCCATCCTTTCTCTGAAAGGTGATATATCCAATAAATGCCCTTATAGTCGATCTCTGTGCTTGAAATAATTTGTTCTCACAGATCCAGAAGCAGTTGAGTTTTTGAGCTTGGAATTCGAATTTTGCAGCAGATTGTTTTCTTGGTGCCGGAGTTGAAATGTCTTTCAACGGTTTGCGACTCGAATATGCCCTTGAGGGCAGTTCGAATTATGTTGCATGGAAAGACCAGATGGAGGCGGTATTAGAAGATAATGGGCTGAAGGAGTTCATATATATGGATGTCCAAAAGCCTACTGATGCTGCTGAAGTTGAGGCTTGGAAAAAGAAGATGGCGAAATGTCGATGGATTCTGTTTGAGGGCGTGAAGGATCACATTGTATCCAGCTTGCATGGAAAAGCTTCTCCATATTTGATGTGGAAAGCATTGAAAGATCTATTCTAGAGCAAGAGTGACCAAAGGAAGTTGGCGCTCAAGGATAAACTCAGAAACATAAAAATGGAGAAAGGCGACAGTATGCCCAAGTACCTCACGAAGTTCATCCAATGTAGGGATGAGTTGGGAAGTGTGGGGGTTACTATTGATGATGAGGAATTGGTGATCTTGGCTCTCCTTGGGCTTCTAAAGAGTTGGAATTCCTATCAAGACTCTGTTAATGGTCGGGAGAAATTTCCAGGATGGGAGCGACTTTGGTTAGATCTTGTGCAGGAGGAGATAAGGCGGACTACCAGGGACGGATCTTCATCAAAGGTATCTGATGAAGAAAATTGCGCTTTGGCTGCCAAAGCAAAGAAGGAGAAGAGAAAGAAAGCTTTTCAGTCTAGTGCGAAATGCAAGAAGCAAGACATGTCCAAAGTGAAGTGTTTTCATTGTCACCAGCACGGACACTATGCCACAAATTGTCCGCAGAAGAAGAAAAATAAGAAGGCTGTTGGATCTGCAGCGGGAGAGGCATTGGCCTCCCACTTCGAACTGGATTTTTCACTGATCGCATGCTTGGTCTCAAGTGTGATGGGATCAGTATGGTTCTTGGACAATGGTGCGTCATTTCACATGACAGGAGATCGGGATATGTTTTCAGATCTGGAGGAAAAAGATCTTGGAGTGCACATCGAGATGGGCAATGATGGTAGATACAGTGCGACTGGTATTGGTACCATTTCCTTTGAGAGGGAGTTTGGTAAACCCTTCGTATTGAAGGAAGTATTGCATGTTCCAGGATTGATGAAGAATCTGATCTCTGTGGCGATGTTGGAAGACAAGGGGTATGATGTGGTCTTCAGCGAAGGAAAGGCTTTCCTGCGCAGTAAGACAACTGGAGAGACCCGGGAGATAGGGGTTCGAGTTAAGAACCTTTATCAGTTGCAAGTAGATGGCTGCGCAGCAATGGCATGCAAGGCGGAAGAAGTGGTGAGCCGGGATGATGAGGGCGAGCTGTGGCACAGGAGATTGGGCCACCTTCACCATGGCGCTTTGAAGATACTGCAATAGATTTCTACTGGGCTTCCTAAGGGCACTCTTGCGCAGTAAGATCAGTGCAAGGGGTGTACCTTGGGAAAATATGTGAAAGCCACCTTTCACGAGAAGGATAGTCACGCCACGACGATCCTTGAGAGAGTTCACACAGACGTGTGGCTGGTCCTTTCTCGGTAGCTTCGGCAATGAAAGCACGAAGTCTTTTATGTGATCTTTGTTAATGATTTCTCTCGGAAGTGTTGGATCTTCTTCATGCAGAAGAAGAGTGAGACATACTCAAAGTTCTGTGAGTTCAAGGCGTTGGTTGAGATGGAATCGGGGAAGCATGTGAAGGCTCTTAAGAGCGACAATGGTGGTGAATTAATCTCTGCTAAATTCAAGGACTTTTCCAGCGCAGAAGGGATTCGGAGAGAACTCATCGCACCCCATAACCCACAGCAGAACGGGGTTGCTGAGCAGAAGAACAAAACGATCGTGGGTGTTGTACGGGCGATGTTGCATGATCGGGGCCTACCCCTTCACTTGTGGGCGAAGGCATGCAATACTGCAGTATATGTGCAGAACCATTGTCCTCAAAAGATACTTGGCATGAGTACACCGGAGGAGACATTTTCTAGTAAGAGACCTGATATTTCCCATTTGAGGATTTTTGGTTCACCTGTCTACTTGCATGTGACGAAGGATGCCAGAAAGCGGGTAGACGCGAGAGGTTGGAATATTTGTGGGGTACACTGATACACCTCACAACTATCGGGTGTATTTTCCAGACAGTCGCAAGACTGTTGTGCGACGGGATATCAAATTTCAGGAGGAGAAAGCCATGCGGTGTTCGCTTGAGAGGGAGCCACACTTGCATGTAGATGAGGAGCTATTAGTTCCTAAGGAGGAGCTTACGGATGTGGATCAGCCACAAGAGGAAGTTCATGAGGTGGAAGAGACCATTCATGCAACGCCAACCATCAGAGGGCGCAAGCGCACTACAGAAGCTGAGCGACTGGCTCAAGATGCAGAGAAGGTTGTAGGACCACCTACAGCACAGCGCAGACAGAGGCAGTCACCGGACCGGTACACTGGATACATGGCTCTTATGAGCATATGTGTCGTGTGAGCCGCCATCCTCTTTCGGAAAATTTGTGGAGGAACCCGCATGGGTAGATGCCATGGTGGAAGAGTATGATTCGATTGTCGGAAACAATGCATGGGAGATTTTCCCAAGGCAGAAGGGGAAATCAGTGGTGGGTTCGAGATGGATCTACAAAGTGAAGCAGGCGGCTAACGGGAGTGTGGAGAAGTACAAGGGAATATTTGTTTCCCGAGGCTTCTCATAGATAGAGGGGATCGATTATGAGGAGACCTTTGCACCTATTGCAAGGTACTCTTCCATACAAATGATCCTAGCTCTCTCAGCGCAGATGGGGTGGCACATTCATCAGATGGATGTGAAGACTGAGTTCCTCAGTGGGATGATTGAGGAGGAGGTGTACATAGAGCATCCTGAAGGTTTTGAGATCTTCAGCAGCAAGTCGCATGTGTGCAGGCTCAAGAGAGCATTGTATGGTTTGAAACAAGCACCTCGTGCTTGGTACACACGGATAGACGGTTATTTCACCAGACTTGGATTCTCCAAGAGTGAGGCGGATCCTAACCTATACCAGATTGTGGTGGAGGGTAAGTTGCTGATCATTGTACTTTATGTAGATGATCCGATTTTGACGGGTGATGAGCTGTTGATACTTTCATGCAAGGAGGATCTTGCTAGAGAGTTTGAGATGAAGGACTTGGGCCTCCTTCATTATTTCCTGGGATTGGAGATTTGGCAGTGCAGTGGTGGACTGTTTGTTTCTCAGGGTAAGTATGCCCGGGAGATACTAGAGAGGTTCAACATGCATGGCTACAAGCCTGTTGATACTCCTCTTCCTGGTGGTTGGAGGAAGGAGGATGCTACTTCAGCGGAGGTAGTGGATGCCACTGTCTATTGACAGTTGGTGGGGTCGCTTATGTATGGGTCGCTTATGTATCTGGTCAATACACGACCCGATATATGCTATGTTGTTAACCAGCTTTCGCAAGCTATGGTTAAGCCTACCAAGCTCTTCTGGAAGGTAGACAAGCATGTATTGCGTTATCTTAGTGGCACATCGGGATATGGTCTATGGTACAGACAGGAGGATGGAGCGAAGCTTAGCGGCTTCACTGATGCAGATTGGGCAGGGAGCCCAACGGACCAAAATAGCATATCTGGAGGAGTTTTCGATGTCGGGTCGGCCATTGGTTTCTCGAGTACGGAGGAATCGGTCCGTGGAAATCGATTCCAGCGATAAGTACATGGCAACTAGCTTGGCTGCATGCGAGGCTATTTGGATGAGGAAGATCCTCGTCGGATTGTTTGGGTCGCACTTGGAGCCTACTGTGATTTATTGTGATAACCAGAGTTGCATTAAACTCTCGGCTAATTCAGTATTTCATGATAGATCCAAACACATCAACATCAGGTACCATCATATTAGAGATTGTGTGCAGCGAAGAATCATGTTACTTTCATATATTCCCACGGAGGATCAGGATGCTGACATCTTGACGAAGGCGCTCACCAGGAGCAAATTCGAATTCCACAGAGATAGGATGGGGTTGCAGATAATCCATATCTTGCTGAGAGGGAGTGTTGAAGATGCAGCAAGATGATGGAGCTTAGTGAAATGAAGTCGCCTTCACTAAGTGGGCCCGCAGGCAAATTTTGACGCAAAGTCTATTTTTAGACATATGGAGCATGGTCCAGGGGTTGCAGTATGTTATTCTTGGAGTATTGGTCATGTTGGTAAAAATAGATGGACCTCTAATTTTGGACCTATAGGTCGAAGTCTATTTTTAGGCCACACTTTTTTGTCTAAAAATAGGTACGTTAATGATATTAGCCCTTAATAATATTTGGACTAAACTTCATCTTATCCTCTTGTGACACTTCATTTGGAGCTACAGATGTGGCCCATGCATTTGACAGAAGGAATTATGCTATTCCTAGGGGTTTGGTGAGCTCATGCATGGTTGACTTCAGTTAGAACTCAAGTGGCGGAGTTTGGTGGAGTTGATGAGACAGTTGGTGGAGTTGTGTTATGTTTAACTTAGTTGAACTAGTGGTGTTTAGTTTAACTAGCTAATACACTAGTGATGAGTGGAGTGAATTAAATATTATTTAATTCACTAATTATTAACTCATTATTCAACTCAAGAACACATCATTTTACTACAGTGCGTGGACAGTTCAGTGAAGACCAGTGGAAGAGGTAGATGAAAGGGTGAGTTTGCTATTAGTTGCGACATCAGTTGTGCATGAGATTTGCACAAGAATTGGAGGAGATTGCCCATGAGGATTGCACAGTTGAAGCCAAGGAGATTCAAACTTGGATCTCTCATTACACCAACTTGGATTGTGCAGTAGCGGCAGGGAAATAGTGGATGAGTTTTGAACCTGTGACTTGTTCAAAACTGAGCTAGTTTGTGTGTAACTTTTGGATACAGTACTGAGTATTTGTGAGGAGTATTGTACTGAGATTGTTACATGTTCTCTTCTATTATAATATACAAAATAGATGGGGGTTTTCAGCTATAAGCTTTCCCCATTACATATTGTGTTTGTAATAGCACGTATTTGTTTCTATTTCCGCAAATTGATGATCAATTGTAGAAGAGGTTATGTGTTATGCACGAATTCGAATCAGTGTGTGACCAGGATAATATTAGTGGATAAATCTTCATTATTCAGCAAATTTCTACATTTTCATAGCAGCTCATCCCCTATTCCCTACATCCCTAAAGTCACTTATACCCATTTCATTCCCATCTCCCTACATCTCTAAAACCCACTTACTCCTAAGCTCCATCTCCCTCTCCCAAGTCATTTCATTTCCTCTCATTCTCCTTTTCCCATTTCATGTGTAAAAATTCCCAAAACCTCAGTTTCCCAAACATTCAGCGGCTCTCCCCTCTCCCAAAGTTTGTCAAATTCTCAAAGGGAAAACTACCACTTGACAAGACTCCCTTGTTCCCACTGTCCATATTTCTCCCACACTCCATTTCCCTTTGGCACATTTGGCATTTAAAACATACACCAAACTCTTATTTTCACCACATATATATCAGTATACACTTGACATACACATTGCAACACCATGATGGACACCGACACATCCAATGAACGAGACAGTGATTCCGCCACTAAACTGCATGCACCGGGAGGGCACTGAAACATTGCAAAACACCTGATCCACTTCAAATATTGGCCGAAAATTATTTGGCTGAGCATGGTACTTTATTGGGGACCTACAGCCCAAATTTCAAGGAATTTGGAGAAAATTTTATCATTTTTGAATTTTTGGTCACAAAACAGGTTTTTCCGCCCAACGCGTCGCGCCACTTGGCGCGCGCTTACGTTTGAGAGATCTTCTGGAGGAAAAAGTGATATTTTTGGGTTTTTTATGATAAATTATGCATGTTCAGAAATGGATGAGATATTTCATCAAGTTCTGGATGGTCTTAAGGGTTAAAAACACTCCAAAAATGGCCTTTCTGCCACCTTTTGCACCAGCAGGAACCAGTCTTGGGAGATTGCAGTTTTGGAGGGGAAAATAAACTCCAAATTGAAAAATTCCACTTGGGGTGGATAGTAGACAGGCAAGGCTTTCCAACAAGCTATCATGAGCTCAATTTTGACTTCAGGAAGTGCCTCAAAAACAGGCTCAACGTGGCACGACGCATTGAGTTTTTGGGCGCGGCGCATAGAGAAATTTGGCCTCATTTTGACTCTTCAGCTCAGAAATTCGCCCAGTTTTGACTAGTTTCACTTTTTGATGTAACTCTTGATCTATATTGATGTAATTTGATGACCATGATGTAAATTTAGCACATTTTTTCTTGTTCTAGAGGATTCATTCACTAAAAAGTGAAAATTAAATGAATGGATCAGTTTCCTAGCATATAGAGGCAAGTTGTTTGATTGCCTAGATTTCAGTTCCTAGTTTATAATTGGTTGAAACAGCTCCTAGAAGGATGATCTCGACCCCTAGAGGCATGGGAAGGGGTTAGGCTGGTCTATATTATGTATTTTCTGAGACATTTTCAGGGTTGGATACTTGGGAAAAGTTTGGCACTTCATTGTACATACACTTCTGCATTTTTGGCAAAGGAAAGACCAGGGTTTTGCAGCACTTGTTGGGATCCTTGTGGCTCTGAGTTTTGATGATGTTTTTCTCCATGTATCTGTAAGTTTCATTAATTTTATATGTATGTCATTTCCCTTCTCTTTGCTTCTAAAATAAACAAATGAGTGACTAAGGTAGAATTCATTAGTTTGGTGGTGCTCTGCCTTAAACTTTTGTTTAGTTTTATATGTTTTCCTCCGTTTGAAGAGGATCCTTGCACCTTCTTGCCCTCTTCAGCTCCTCAGCAGTCTTTTCTATCCATTCATTGAATCTAAGACATCAAATCCATTGCCTTCCCTGCCCCAACTTGAACTCTGCAAGAATTTGGCCTCATCCCCAAGCCCAAAATTGCCTTTCCCTTTTTCCAACAAAAAAACCCCTAAAAATCATTCCAAACTCCTTGATTAATATACCTAGCCTAAAATTAGCACTCATTTCAGTCATCTCAAGGCCTATTGATACATTTTTCCTGAGACAGACCCGGAGAGAGCCCTCTCTTGTTCTGGTAGGGCTAGCTACCAGACTGAGCGTGGTTTGGTGTTACCCTGAATCCCGCCTTCCTTCAGCCTAAGGTGGATTTGGGCAATAACATAGTGGCGACCATACTGGGGAAGAAAATGGTTTGCTTGTTGGTGTTATTTGTTTTATAAGCTACAGACGGAGCCTGAAGTTATGTCAGGTAGCCTTCGAAACGCTTTTGCTTTGCATTAGCGGAAGTAGATAAACGCTGCTTCAGTCAATCTCCGGTCTAGCTTGTGAACGTGACACTTGACTTGTAAATTGCCCCAGTACATGTATCAAGTTCAGATCTGATGGTTGATGGTGGACAACGATCAGACATAAGAAGGCTGAAATCATTCACCTGGTGACTCCAACTCAATGTAGAGACTCCACTGGAGGACTAACTCTTTCTCTGAGAAAATGGAAGGATCTTACACAAAGTTTAGGTATCCAAAGTGGAATGGTATTCAGGATCTAGTCTGCTTTCTTGTAAATTACTTCTTTGCTGTTCTTGAAGCTGTCCTGAAAGTTTTTCAAAATCTTCACTCGACCCATTCAAAAAGTGTAAATACTAAGTTTCCCTTTGATCCTTGCCTCCTTACTTTTCCCACATCTTATGATGACTCTCTTCAGAGTGATGAGCTTAAATAAAACCAAATTGATCACGTCGCTCTTGTATATACTCCTACACCTTTATAGTCCCAGATAGGTATAAACCTCTTGTTTTACCTTCTATTCTTCATGCTTTCCCTAAAAATTATGACCTATATCTACCAAGATTTGACGGTGAATGCAAAAATGTCAATGCTGAACAACATGTGCAGAATATTGAGACTTTTCTAGACCTTTTTGAAGTTGATGAAGAAGATGTTAGTATTGGACTTTTTTGCTCTTTCTTTTCAAGGCCAAGTGAAGAGTTGGTTCAAAGCCCTGCCTGATGCGAGCATCTCAGATTTCCAACAGTTCGTCGAAGTTTTCCTCGACAGGTGGGTGATCAGACAGAACCTTTTCTTGATTATAGAAGAGTATAACCAGCTGAAAAGACTGCTGGGGGAGACAGTACAACAATTTTCTGCCAAATTTAACCAAGTATATTTTTCGATGCCAGCTGATATAAGACCTTCTCCTAGATCTTCTCTCTTGCGCTGCCCGGGTGCCTTTGATCTGGAAATGGAGTTTCAGTTGAGAGAAATGAATATTGCAACACTTGAAGAGATGCAGAACAGTGCAGTAAATGTAGAGGCTCATTTTATGATCCGAAGGGCAAGGTTGAAGGAAGAAGAGACGAAAAACATAGATCCAGAGAAATTGACATCTCTAGAGGTAAAGCTTGACATGTTGGTAGGTGTAGTAGAAGAGATGATGCAAAAGAACACCAGAAGGAATGAGTATAATGTTCAAGCCCATGATTTTCTGAATGAAGAAGAACCAGTGGCTGATCCAAAACATTTTGTTTCTTATCCCGGTTGTCATAGCAATTGTTTTATAGATCATTTTGAAGAAGAGAGAGTTGTTGATATGACATGTATGCTTTATGATGTGTTGTATGCTAATGATTTGCCTCAGTTTGATCAGTATGATGATGATTATGTTCTCCAAACATAAGCTAACCTTGCAGACAAATCAGCAGCTAGTTTGTGGAAGGAGGAAGTTCACTTTCAGTAGCTCGAGTACAGTGATCAACCGATGCATATCAGCTATGACAATGATGAGGAAAGTGTAAAAAATTTTGAAGTAATTAAAGTATCTTTGCCTTTTTGTTTTGATTCGTTTCAGTTCATCAGAGACAACTTTCATACAATCAGAAATCAAATGTCAACAAGTCTTGATCTGGATCATCTTGAGGGCAATGAAAACCTTGTTCAAGATTTCTCATATTCATATTTACAGCCCCCAAATGCCATTGATTGTCAAGTTGCAGATGAAAACATGGAAGCTGGCACATATGATAAAATGCTACAAGGTGACTCCGTACCATTCTGTTTTGAATCATTCCAGTTTTTGAAGGGTAAATTTCATAGTAAATCTTCAAATGAGCAGCCTGTAAGAAATCAGCAATCTCTCAGTGTTAATGTTGAGGATGAGACAGATAACGAAATTCCTAAGCATCTTGTAGCATCAAATTTGCAGCCACCAAATGAAATTGAAGGTCAGATTACAGATGAAGTCGTGGAAGCTGAAATACATGATTTAATGATGCAAGAGGATTCTGTACCCTTTTGTTTCGAAGCATTTCAGTTTATAAGGCAGAATCTTCATAATATCTCTCAAGAAAAATATGAACAGCCAGTAGGATGTCAAACAATTTCAATGGATACATCACAGTAGTATTCTCAAGTTTTTGATGATCCTATTGTTGATGTGTTGGATGATGTTTGCAATCAAAGTCTTTCTCCATTGACTTTATGTAAGGTTGAAACGTGTGCTGATATAGACTTGATCCGGCAGCCAGTCTCTTTGTCATTTTTAGCAGGATTCTCGTCACAAAGCTCAGATCAAAGTTTGCATTCATGGTATGAGGAGAAGAGAAGTAATCCATTGGATGAGCGAACTCCTAGTGTGCATTTTGAGATCCTTATGCAGTGTTTTTGGAGGCGGATAGAGAATCCATAGTATTCAACGGATTTGTTCACAAGTTTTCATGGGAGTTTTCTTTCAGTAGTTCTCTCTTGTTGTTCATAAACGATCACTTGCAGAGAATCCAAACAGCAGTTGCAATACTTACATGGTTGCATTGGTTGTTTCATTTCACTTGATCAGGTGATGAATGAAATTGTTAGAGTAGGTTTTATTGAATAAGCTTCATATTGAGCATATTTCCAGTTTGTCGATTGTGTTTAAGTATCGAGTCAGTTCTTAGTTGAGTGAGAGTCAATTTGTGTCGTCAAGTCATCAATTTTTAGTCATGCATTTCAGCTTGAGTTTTTGACTCCATTGCCCAATGGATGAAGGCACTGTCTGCTTTCCAAAGATCTGTAGTTCTTGGCACCTCCAAGGAGCTACCATCCCCATTGGAGCCAATGTTAGTGTCAGTCTTTTCAACCTTCCTCCAGTGATCAAACATTCTCTTACAAAGTGATTTTAAGGTGTCAAGGTCAAATTTTGTCATTTCAGTGAGCCTTCAAGAAAAATTTGGTCACTAGGTATTAGGTCTAGGGTTTGCTTTCACTCCTTCCAGAGTTGTCCAAATGTCGGTCCATGTCACCATTCAACTGATTGTACCATCATTCAGAGGGTTTTCATCATCATGTCAAGTTCCATTGGGCCATTTTACATCTTGTTCATGCTTCAGTTGTGCCTAGGTAAGGTTCATTTCCCTCTCCTAGGGTTTGGGAGGTAATTTCTCTTGGATGGTCAAATCATCAGAAAAACTTGTATCCTGATGTTCATACACCTTTCCCTATCCCTAATATACCTTATTAAACACTTCCCATCACTAAGATTCCCCAAATTCCTCATTTTTGCACAAACCCTAGTTTCTTGCTACAACTTTGCAATTTTCTAGGCTAGGCTTGTGTTTATCCCTTTTGGACCCCTTCCCCTCACTCAATCTCTAAAATTCCACTTTCCCCTGCTTCCTAACATCCCTCCCTACTTCCAAAAATTTTCTCAAGAATTTAGAAGCCCCTTATCCCCTTCATTTCGCTTCATTTCGAAAAATCCCTTGTTCCACACATCGGGATAGATTTCACTCAAATGATGTTTCTGAGAAACAAAAGATAAATTTGGAAAAAATGAGAGATTTTTTTGTCCAAAATAGGCCAAGGAAGAAAAACCTCCTTCACTTTTTACACAGGTGTCATTGTTTTAGAGAAATGTCAAAAATACCGTTGCCTCAAGAGAATTGAATGCACCTCTGTAGTGACCTTGGGAAAATCAAGATTTCTCCTAGCTTGGTTGGCCAAATGACTTGCTTGATGAGTAAAATGATAACGAGACACAAATATATTTCCAATGAGCTATCATGCGCTCTATTTGAAGTTGAGGAAGACCTTCAAAAGTTGACTACAACAGCACTCTGCCTTAAGGCAGCCTCATTCTGCTCATTTTGACCAGTCTTGGGAGATTTGATTTTTGACAAAGAAAATGAACTCCAAATTGAAAAATTCCACTTGGGTTAGAAATTAGACTCAATCATTTTTCCAACGAGCTATCACATGCCCAATTTGGACATCTGGAAAGCCTCCAAAAGCCTCCTGCAAAATGGCGCGACGCATAGAAGAGTGGGCGCGGCGCATTGGGTTTGTGCGCGGCGCATTGGGCTGGTGCGCGGCACATTGGGCCAAAACACAAGATTTTTGCCATTTCTTTCACCCATAAAATTTTTCTCAGTCTCTCCTTGTTCAAGTAAGTCAAAGCCACTTCCTCATTTCTCTTAACAAGTGTTTGGTGTTGGTATGAAAATTTAAATGCAAAAAACTCAAAATCCTATTCTCTTGTTTTAAGATTGCTCCTAGGGTTTTAAAAATTGTTTTGTGCCAAAAAATTCCATTATCCACATTTTTTTTTCCACCCCCTCACTGTTATCTTATCATAGAATCTCATCCCCTATTCCCTACATCCCTAAAGTCACTTATACCCATTTCATCCCATCTCCCTACATCTCTAAAACTCACTTACTCCTAAGATCCATCTCCCTCTCCCAAGTCATTTCATTTCCTCTCATTCTCCTTTTCCCATTTCATGTGTAAAAATTCCCAAAACCTCAGTTTCCAAAACATTCATCGGCTCTCCCCTCTCCCAAAGTTTGTCAAATTCTCAAAGGGAAAACTACCACTTGACAAGACTCCCTTGTTCCCACTGTCCATATTTCTCCCACACTCCATTTCCCTTTGGCACATTTGGCATTGAAAAAATACACCAAACTCTTATTTTCACCACATATATATCATTATACACTTGACATACACATTGCAACACCATGATGGACACCGACACATCCAATGAACGAGACAGTGATTCTGCCACTAAACTGCATGCACCAGGAGGGCACTGAAACGTTGCAAAACGCCTTATCCACTTCAAATCTTGGCCGAAAATTCTTTGGCTGAGCATGGTACTTGATTGGGGACCTACAGCGCAAATTTCAAGGAATTTGGAGAAAATTTTTTCATTTTTGAATTTTTGGTCACAAAACAGGGTTTTCCGCCCGATGCGTCGAGCCACTTGGTGCGCGTTTACGTTTGAGAGATATTCTGGAGGAAAACTTGATATTTTTGGGTTTTTTATGATAAATTATGCATTTTCAAAAATGGCTGAGAGATTTCATCAAGTTCTGGATGGTCTTAAGGGTCAAAAACACTCCAAAAATGGCATTTCTGCCACCTTTTGCACCAGCAGGAACCAGTCTTGGGAGATTGCAGTTTTGGAGGGGCAAATGAACTCCCAATTGAAAAATTCCACTTGGGTTGGATAGTAGACAGGCAGGGATTTCCAACGAGCTATCATGAGCTCAATTTGGACTTCGGGAAGTTCCTCAAAAACAGGCTCAAATTGGCGCGACGCATTGAGTTTTTGGGCGCAGCACATAGAGAAATTTGGCCTCATTTTGACTCTTCAGCTCAGAAATTCGCCCAGTTTTGACTAGTTTCACTTTTTTATGTAACTCTTGATCTATCTTGATGTAATTTGATGACCATGATGTAAATTTAGCACATTTTTTCTTGTTCTAGAGGATTCATTCACTAAAAAGTGAAAATTAAATGAATGGATCGGTATCCTAGCATATAGAGGCAAGTTGTTTGATTGCCTAGATTTCAGATTCTTATTTAGAATTGGTTGAAACAGCTCCTAGAAGGATGAGCTCGACCCCTAGAGGCATGGGAAGGGGTTAGACTGGTCTATATTATGTATTTTCTGAGTCATTTTCAAGGTTGGATACTTGGGAAAAGTTTGGCACTTCATTGTACATACATTTCTACATTTTTTGGCAAAGGAAAGACCAGGGTTTTTGCAGCACTTGTTGGGATCCTTGTGGCTCTGAGTTTTGATGATGTTTTTCTTCATGTATCTGTAAGTTTCATTAATGTTATATGTATGCCATTTCCCTTCTCTTTGCTTCTGAAATAAACAAATGAGTAACTAAGGTAGAATTCATTAGTTTGCTGGTGCTCTGCCTTAAACTTTTTTTTAGTTTTATATGTTTTTGTCAGTTTGAAGAGGATCCTTGCACCCTCTTGCCCTCTTCAGCTCCTCAGCAGTCTTTTCCATTCATTTATTGAATCTAAGACATCAAATTCATTGCCTACCCTACCCCACCTTGAACTCTGCAAGAATTTGGCCTCATCCCCAAGCCCAAAATTGCCTTTCCCTTTTTCCAACAAAAACCCCTAAAAAGTCATTCCAAACTCCTTGATTAATATACCTAGCCTAAAATTAGCACTCATTTCAGTCATCTCAAGCCCTATTGATACATTTTTCCTGAGATTGACCCGGAGATAGCCCTCTCCTGTTCTGGTAGGAAAAGCTACCAGACTGAGCGTGGTTTGGTGTTACCCTGAATTCCGCCTTCCTTCAGCCTGAGGTGGATTTGGGCAATAACATGTGGAACTTTCTCGGTTGCTTCAACAGCAAAACATAGGTATTATGTTATATTTTTTTATGACTATTCTCATAGATGTTGGATATTCTTCATGCAAAAGAAGAGCGAAACGTTCTCAAAGTTCTGTGAATTAAATGAATTGGTGGAGGAGTCGGGGAAGCAAGTGAAAGCTCTACGGAGCGATAATGGTGGTGAATACATCTCGGGTGAATTCAAAGACTTCTGTATCAAATAAGGAAATTGAAGAGAACTCATTGCGCCTCATAACCCACAGTAGAAAGGGGTCACGAAGAGGAAGAACAGAACAATCGTAGGTGCTACACAAGCGATGCTGCAAGACCAGGGCCTACCGATGCACTTGTGGGCGGAAGCATGCAACACTATGGTTTATGTGAAAAACCATTGTCCTCATAGAGTACTTGGCATGAGTACACCTGAAGAATCTTTTATTGGTAAGAAGCCTGATATTTCTCATTTGAATATCTTTGGCTCATATGTTTACATTCATGTGACAAAGGACGCCAGGAAGAAGCTGGAGCCGACTACAGAAGTTGGGATATTTGTGGGGTTCACAAAAACACCCCATAATTATCGTGTGTATTTACCAGACATTCGGATGACTATGGTGCGATGGGATATAAAATTCAATGAGGTGAAAGCCATGAAGTTGTTGCTTGAGAGGGAGCTACACTTGCATGCAGAGGAGGAACTTATTTTTCCCAAAGATGAGCCTCTAGATGTGGATCAGCCACAGGAGGAGATTCATGGAGTGGAGAAGTCCACTCATGTAGAACCAAACATCAGACAAGGTAGAAAGCGGACCACAGAAGCTAAGAGACTAAAGCTTGATGTGGCACAAAATGTAGGAGTCCCTACATCACATCGCAGATAGAGACAGTCACCTGACCGATTTACTAGATACATGGCTCTGATGAGCAAGTGTATCGTGATAGAGCCGTCTTATTTTGAAGAAGCAATGCAGGAGCCCACATGGGTAGATGACATGGTGGAGGAGTATGACTCCATTGTCAGAAACAGTGCTTGGGAGATTGTTCCAAGGCCAGTGGGAAAATCAGTTGTAGGATCAAGATGGATCTACAAGTTAAAGCAAGTTGTTGATGGGAGCATCGAGAAGTATAAGGCAAGATTTTTTGCTAGGGGCTTCTCACAAATCGAGGGGATTAATTATGAAGAAACCTTTGCACCTATCGCACGGTATTATTCCATAAGGACCATCCTTGCTCTCTCAGCACAGATGGGTTGGCACATTCATCAGATGTATGTGAAGACTGCGTTCCTTAATGGGATCATTGAGGAAGAGGTGTACATTGAGCAGCCTGAAGGATTTGAGATCTTCAACAGTGAGTTACATGTGTGCAGGCTCAAAAGAGTGTTGTATGGGTTGAAGCAAGCACCACGTGCTTGGTACACATGGATCGACAACTATTTCACTAGACTTGGCTTCACCAAGAGTGAGGCGGATGTAAACCTGTACCAAATTGTGGTGGAGGGTAAGTGTAATATTCCCGATTAGCAATAGCTAATTGGAATATTCGATTTTGGACAATTTTGTTTTAAGTAGTTATTTTATGAATAAACGTGAGTAAAAATACCACGACTCACTCTAAAATAAGACACACGTGGTAATTAAGGAGGGGGGCATGCAGCAAAAAGGGTATTACCATGGTATCATGGGTGGAAATGCACACAGCAAAGGGACATTACCATGGTATCGTGGGTTGAGGCGGCTGTAGGATTCGAGAGCGGCCAATGCTATATAAAGAAGATAATTTCCTCATTCGGGGATCATGGAGAATTTATGCATTTTGAATCTGGTCATTGCGACTATTAAGCACCCTGGCTGTTTAGCCTGTCTGCAGCACTGTTTAGCGCACTAAGTGTCTCTGTTTGGAGATCTCACCCTCAGCCCCAGGGGACTTCGAGTGCCTTCTCGAGTGAGGTAGTTCCGCCAGCGTCTTTATAGGAAGATCGATCCACTATATTGTGGAGGAGCAGTGCGTTATTAACTGCACAGCACCCGTGAAGGATCCGTGCATTTATTAGCTGCGCAAAAGGATGTAGCCCATATTTGGGAAGCTCCGGTTGTATTCTGGAGGATCGTGGACAGGAGATTAAGCGCAGAAATAGCAGTGCGTCTATTGGGGGAATTTCTGGATCGGCGGGTGATCATATTACTGCAGATCCCGGATAGTGGAGGCGTGATCAATTGGAGGAGAAAACAGATCCGCAAGGGGATATGTCTGGGCAGCGACACAGTTGTTTTCATTAGCTAGAACGTAGATCTGAGGCACAGTCGTCCCATGCAACGCAGATCTGAAATAAAGTCGTTCCATGCAGCATTCTAAGATTATATCTTAACTTTCCTTGTGCCAGATTTAGATGCTATCACTTGATCACCGATTGTACTCCTCTGTATTTATCATATTAATAAAATGGCTCAACATTCTCTTATTTCTTGATTATTTGTGCATGCTATTATATGACTGCAATCTGTTATTTCTTCCCTTTTGCATCTAGATTTATATACCACTTGCTGTGTTTTTCCCACACTCTTAGACAGAGCCTGGAAAGGGCCAGATAGCCTCTAGATCTCATCCTCTTTCAGAGGTGAAATATCTGGTAAATGCCCTCCCAGTCCATCTCTGGTTAGAATTGCCTTTGTTTTAGAAATATTCCTAAAAAGGAATATTACAGTGGAATCAGAGCATAGATTTGGCTCAGCCTGTGGAGCTGGTAGTCTATGTCATCAGAAGAAAAACCCTACATCTGCCACAGAGGTAGGAAGTACAGAGATATTGAGCGTAGGTTGAAGAACACCTACGGAGAAGGAGACTACATTCAGGTGGTGGACACAGAACAGGAGGAGCCTGCGGTAGAAGCAGAGAAGAGAGAGCCCATGGCGGATGATAGAGATGCAAAACAATTTGGGGAAGCACTCCTCAAATCAGTGTAGGATCTGGCAAGACGGATAGAAGTTATGGGCCAGAGTTTCATGATTGTGGAGGCTAAACAGCGTGAAATTCCAAAGGGTTTCCATGTTGATGAGGGATTGGACACATCCCACCATGTGCAAGAGAAGGTTGTCGTTCCGCACCAGGCATCACATGTCCCCATTCGTGCCACTATGCCCACTTTTCTAAGTGCAGATACGGTGACAGGAGCACAAGAAAAACCAAACCTCATAAGTGAATATTTTGCTGAGTATCAGGTAGTAGGGCAGGAGTTCAGGGATGCCATTTTATTTAAATACTTTGTTCAGATCAAGCGGGACAGCAGACCATGCGACCATCACAAAGGACATAGACATTATCATGAGGGATACACCCAACGCATAATGAGCCGATTCCATTTGCCTACGTTTTATGGTTCATCAAACAGTTTGGCAACATCTTGGGTGGAGAAACTGGATGTATATTTCCAGCTCAACCAGATGGCAGAAACAGAGGCCATCAAGGTAGCCATGCTATATTTGGAGGGTGAGGCTCAGGATTGGTGGTTCCATGGAAGAGTGACACTTTGGCACTCTGTCGTGGCTACTTATGCCGAGTTCACTTGGAGACTAATAGAGAGGTTCGACCGGAAGGAACCGGAGGAGCACTTTGTTGAGCTGACAAGGCTCAAACAGACCGGGAGTCCTGAGAATTATATTACAGATTTCCTGAGGATTTCAGTGATGGTGCCAGATATATTTGCAACACGGATTATCTATATGTTTGTGAAAGGGTTAACAGAGCCACTTCAAGGTCTAGTCAGATCCACTAGACCACCCACACTCCAGGATGCCATTGGCAGGACTCGGGATTTGCAGGATGCCTTACCCCGGACCAAGACATCTTACCCCCAGAAACAGGCTTTTCAGCCAAAGGGGAAGGATTTGAGGATTCCGCCTCCAAAGGGGAATCAGGGTAGGGTACAACTCGATGATGATGCTCAGAGGGAGTTGAAGAAGAAGAGGTTGTGTTTTACCTGTCAGGAACCGTGGGCACCAGGTCACAAATGTGCTTCTGGAAAAGCACATTTCACTGAAGTCTTCTCCGAGAGTAGAAGGGAAGAGGATGAATATGAGGATGGAGAGGCGGGAGACAGTTAGACAGATCAAGATCATTTTCCACCTCCACCTCCAGGGGCAGGAGGTGCAGCTTTTGCACCCACAGGGGGGACCCTTGCAGCATTGCGAGGAGTACCCAAGTATTTGACGTTGCGGGTCCGAGAGACAGTATGTGGGAAGCGATTTTCAGTTCTGGTAGATAGTGGGGCAACCCACAACTTCATCAATGCACAAATGGTTGAAAGGAGAGGCATACCGACAAATAGCTTCGATGGATTCTCAGTATTGGTCCCAGGGGATCAGACGATGCAGTGTGCCAGGTATGTTCCAGAGCTGGCTGTGATGATGGGAACCTACACAGTGACCGACCACTTTTTCGTGGTTAACATACCAGACACCAATGTGGTATTGGGTGTACAGTGGCTGATTACTTTGGGGAAAGTCACCACAGACTGGGAGGCCTTGGGGATGGAATGGGATGACAAGAAGACTGGGAAGCATGAGAAGATACGTGGGATGCACACTTACCCACCTCAGACTGTTTCAGCTCACCGGATGGAGGTAGACTTCTAGAAGGGAGACATAGAATGGGCAGTTGAGTTACGGGCATCATTGGCAGAGGCTACTGGGGAGACAGTTCATCCGGATATACAAGCCATCCTCGATAGGTATGAGATGGTATTTGGAGAGATACCGCCGGGACTGCCACCAGATCGGGGCTTTGAGCACACTATTGAGTTAGAACAGGGCATCCAGGCCGTTATTACCATACCCTATAGGCACCCCAAGGCCTATCGGGATGAGATTGAGTGGGCCATCCAGGAGTTGTTGTCTCTTGGACATATTAGGCCTAGCACCAGTCCTTTTGCTTCTTCGGTGGTGTTGGTAAAGAAGAAGGACGGCACATTAAGAATGTGCATTGATTATAGGGCCCTAAATAAGAAGACCCTAAAGAACAGGTACCCCATACTGCGGGTTGACGAGCTGCTGGATGAGCTAAGAGGAACCCAGTTCTTCTCAAAGACCGATTTGAGATCTGGGTACCACTAGATTCGCGTGAGGGAACAGGACATTCCCAAGACCACTTTCAGGTGCCATTATGGCCAATTTGAGTTTTTGGTCATGCCTTTCGGGCTAACCAACACCCCAGCTACTTTCCAGTCATGCATGAACGATATCTTCCGCAGTCATCTGAGGAAGTTTGTGTTGGTATTTTTCGATGATATATTGATATATAACAGGACTTGGGAGGAGCATCTCCAGCATATAGAGGCAGTACTACATATTTTGGAGGAGCAACAGTTCTATGCTAATCTCTCTAAGTGTGATTTTGGGATGACGAAGATGTTGTATTTGGGACATATCATAGGGGTGGACGGAGTGAGGGTCCACGAGGAGAATATTAGGGCCATCAGAGACTGGTCGAAACCGATAAATGTGACGGAGCTTTGAGGATTTATTGGCATTTGTACCTATTATAGGAAGTTCGTCAAGAGTTTCTTTTAGCTTGCGGTACCCCTTACAGATCTGACAAAGAAGGGGGAATTCTGTTGGTCGGATACAGCGCAGCGAGATTTTTACAGGCTCAAGGAGGTTATGAGCAGCTGCCCAGTGCTTGCATTGCTAGATTTTACGCAACCTTTTGTTTTGGAGTGTGATGCATCAGGAGAGGGGATCGGCGTAGTCTTGATGTAGGGAGGCCACCCTATAGCCTTCGAAAGCAGAAAGCTCCTTCCTCATGAGTGGTTGTATCCTATATACAACAAGGAGATGTTGGCCATTATGCATGCATTGGCCAAATTCCGGCAGTACTTAGTGGGCAATAGGTTCCGGGTAATGGCTGATCACAACAGCCTCAGGTTCTTTTTGGAGCAGAAACAGCTATATGAGAGGCAGCAGAAGTGGATCAGCAAGATCCAGGCTTATGACTTTGACATTGAATATGTCAAAGGGAATAATAACGTGGTAGCCGATGCACTTCCACGTAGGCCAGCCACGTTGTCTTTGATGAGCTTGGATACAGATTGGAGGGCTCGATTTTTGGTGGAGTACTCCAAGGATAGATTTGCCTATGAGGTCTTGGATGGTCAAGTGACAAATGACAGATATAGGGTGATAGATGAAATCATCTACTACAGATTTAGGATCTTCTTGACAGAGGGCTCCCAGCTCAACGAGAAGATACTTCAGGCATCTCATGACTCACCATTATCTGGACATCAGGGTGTTAACAAAACCTATCGGGCCATCAGAGAGAGGTTCTCATGGAAAGGCCTCAATGGGGGACGTGCTCCGGCATATCAGGGAGTGAAAATTTTTCCAGAGAAACAAGGGGGAGATGAAACATCCCGTAGGCTTTTTACAGCCTCTTCCCATTCCGGAGGGGAAATGGGAGAGCATTTCGATGGATTTCATCACAGGGTTGCCCACGGTGCAGGCAAGCACTGCATATACGTCTTCGTTGATCGGCTGACAAAGTACGCACACTTTTTTTCCATATCTGCACACTATACAACAACATAGGTGGCAGAGCTGTTCTTTAAGGAGATTTTCAAGTCGCATGGTTTTCCCAAGACCATCATCAGTAACTGGGACAGTCACTTTATGGGCAGATTCTGGCAGGATATTTTTCGGCTGGTAGGAACGGAGCTGACACCAGGCACCAGCTTTCACCCACAGACAGATGGGCAAGCTGAAATAGTTAACAAGTGGTTGCGGGGCTACTTGTGTAACTATGTTAGTATGCAGCAGAGAGTGTGGCTAAGGTGGCTGCATCTGGGGGAGTATTGTTACAATAACACATATCATATGTCCATCGGTATGACACCATTCTATGCTTTGTATGGGTACCATTATTTATCTTTTTTTGATATTATGTTGGGTGCTAGCAAGGTTCTGAGAGCTAAATATTGGATCCCGGAGAGTCAGGACATTCTCCGCGCTCTCAAGGATAACATGGCTACAGCGCAGAACCAGTAGAAGTGGTATGCCGACAGGGGTCGGATGGTAAGACAGTTTGAGGTAGGAGACTTGGTCTACCTACGTTTATAGCCATACCGATAGTCATCACTAAAATAGAAGGGAGCTGAGAAGCTCAAGCCTCGTTTTTATGGACCGTACAGGGTGATACGCAGAGTGGGACAGGTTGCGTATGAGTTGGAGCTACCCCAAGGCAACAAGATTCATAACATTTTCCATGTGTCTTTTCTAAAGAAGGCATTGGGGCAGCAGGTGACAGTGACAAAGGAGCTGCCACCTACAGATGACGAAGGGCATTTGGTATTACAGCCCGAGGAAATTATTGATACCAGGGAAAGGCAACTGCGGAACAGAACAATCCGGGAGTTCTTGGTGAGGTGGAAGAATTTGCCGAATGAGGATGCAACTTGGGAGAATGAGAAAATCTTGCAGCATCCATCCCTACAGTTGCTTGGGGACAAGCAACATTCTGCCGGGGGAGATTGTAATATTCCTAATTAGTAATAGCTAATTGGAATATTCGATTTTGGAAAATTTTGCTTTAAGTAGTTAGTTTATGAATAAATGTGAGTAAAAAGACCACGACTCACTCTAAAATAAGACGCACATGGTAATTAAGGAGGGGGGCACGCAGCAAAAAGGGTATTACCATGGTATCATAGGTGGAGACACACACAGCAAAGGGACATTACCATGGTATCGTGGGTTGAGGCAGCCGTAGGATTCGAGAGCAGCCAACGCTATATAAAGAAGATAATTTCCTCATTCGAGAATCATGGAGAATTTATGCATTTTGAATCTGGTCATTGCGACTATTGAGCATGCTGGCTGTTTAGCCTATCTACAGCATTGTTTATTACTAAGTGTCTCCGTTTGGAGATCTCGCCCTCAACCCCAGGGGACTTCGAGTGCCTACTCGGGTGAGGTAGTTCCGCCAGTGTCTTTATAGGAAGATCGATCCACTATATTGTGGAGGAGCAGCGCGTTATTAACTGCACAGCACCCGTGAAGGATCAGTGTGTTTATTAGCTGTGCAGAAGGACGCAGCCCATATTTGGGAAGCTCTGATTGTATTCTGGAGGATCGTGGAGAGGAGATTAAGTGCAGAAATAGCAGTGCGTCTATTGGGGGAATTTATGGATCGGCGGGTGATCGTATTACTGCAGATCCCGGATAGTGGAGGCGTGATCAATTGGAGGAGAACACATATCCGCAAGGGGATATGTCTTGGCAGCGACACAGCCGTTTTCATTAGCTGGAATGCAGATCTGAGGCACATCCGTCCCATGCAACGCAGATCTAAAATACAGTCATTCCATGCAGCATTCTGAGATTAGATCTTGAATTGCCTTGTGCAAGATTTAGATGCTATCACTTGAACACCGATTGTACTCCTCTGTATTTATCAGATTAATAAAATGGCTCAACGTTCTCTTATTTCTTGATTATCTGTGCATGCTATTGTATGACTGCAATCTGTTATTTCTTCCCTTTTGCGTCTAGATTTATATACCACTTGTTGTGTTTTTCCCACACTCTTAGACAGAGCCTGAAAAAGGCCAGATAACCTCCAGATCTCATCCTCTTTCAGAGGTGAAATATCTGGTAAATGCCCTCCCAGTCCATCTCTGGTTAGAATTGCCTGTGTTTTAGAAATATTCCTAAAAAGGAATATTACAGTAAGATTTTAATCATTGTTCTTTATGTTGATGATTTAATACTAAAGGGTGATGAGCAATTGATACACTCATGCAAGGCAAATCTTGCAAAGGAGTTTGAGATGAAGGATTTGGGCCTCCTTCATTATTTCTTTGGATTGGAAATATGGTAGCGGGAAGGTGAACTGTTTGTGTCTCAAGGCAAGTATGCCCGGGAGATATTGGAGAAGTTTCACATGAAAGGCTACAAGCCTATCGACACTCCTCTTCCAGGAAATTGGAGGAACAAGCATGCTACATTGGTAGAGGTAGTGGATGCCACTGTTTATCGAAAATTGGTCGGTTCACTCATGTATTTAGTTAATACAAGACCGAACATATGCTATGCGGTGAACCAGCTTTCACAAGCGATGGTTAAGCCTACCAAGCTCTTTTGGAAGGCAGACAAGAATGTTCTGAGGTATCTCAAGGGCACATCTGAGTATGGTTTATGGTATAGATAGGCGGATGAAGTGAATTTTCATGGCTTCACAGATGCAGATTGGGCAAGCAGCCCAACAGACAGAAAGAGAACATCAGGAGGGATTTTCAGTATTGGATCTACAGCAGTTTCTTGGTACAGCAGGAAACAACGCTAGCACTCAGTTCAGGGGAAGCATAATACATGGTAGCAATTCAAGCTGCATGTGAGGCTATCTGGATGAGGAAGATCCTGGTTGGTTTGTTCGGTTCACATTTAGATCCTACAGTGATACATTGCGATAATTAGAGTTGCATTAAAATCTAGATTAATCCTGTGTTTCATGATAGATCTAAACATATTGATATCCGGTATCATCATATCAGAGATTTTCTACAGCGGAAGATCATGTTGCTTCAGTACATTCCTACGGAAGATCAGGATGCAGATATTCTGACGAAGGCGCTCACCAGGAGCAAATTCGAATACCATACAAGCAGGATCGGGGTGAAAGATAATCCCTATCTTGTTGAGAGGGAGTGTTTAGATTCAACAAGATGAACTTAGTGAAAAGAGTCGCCTTCACTAAGTGGGCCCGGAGGCTATTTTTGGTGCAAGTCTATTTTTAGACTATGTCTAATTTTAGACGTGGTGATCATATTTCAGAAGATGCAGGATGTTATTTGTGGATGGTTGGTCAAGTTGGAAAAATAGATGAAATTATATTTCTAGAATATTGGGCGAAGTCTATTTATATATCGTCGATCTGAAAATATAAGTGTCGATTATTATTAGCTCTTAATAATAATCTGACAATAAACAGCAACTTATTCTCTTGGAGCACTTAGTTTCAGTGCACAGATTTGTCAAATCAGTGGGCTGAAGGAATTACGCAATTCCTAGGGTTTACTGGTGGTTCATGCATGGAGGACTCAATTATAACTGAAGTGGAAAATTTATGACAGAGTTGGAAGAGTATTTCATGGAGTTGTATTCAGTTTAACTCAGTTAAAGTGAGTTAGACTCAGTTGAGCTAGTTGTATCTAGTTTAACTAAATGATACACTAGTGAGAGTGGAGTGAATTAATTAGTTAATTACTTCACAAATAATAACTCATTAATCAACTGAACAATACAACAGTTAACTACAGTGCATGGCAGTTCCAGTGGATACCTAGTGGAGAGATAGGTGAAAGGGCAAGATGGACTATCTTTTGTGACTATAGTGATGCATTGATTGCACCACACACACATTGGAGCTGCCAAGGAGGATTGCGCAGTCAAGGCAAGGGTAATTCGAATTCATTCAGAGCTATTCTTCAGCAGGGATTGCGCAGTGGAAGTAGGCTAGAAAGAGGGCAGAAATTGGTGCATGGATTTGCATATTTCTTCTATGTTAGTGTGTGATGATTGATTGTACTAAGAGCTTGATGTACTAAGCTTTGTATGATATTGTTACATGATCTCCATGACACATAATATATGATATTTGGGGTTTTCAGCTTCAGGCTTTCCCATTAAACAACTGTTTTATGTGCGATTGTTTTTATTTATGCTTCATATGTGTTTGCAATTAATTTTCCGCAAAAGATTAACAGTGGAATGATTCTGTGTTTTTCAAGAAGTTAAATATTGTGAGATTAGGGGAATCTGAATATATGCATGCTTAGTGTATACTAATTTCTACACATGGAAGACATGAGCAATAGCATAAAGGGAGAGAGAGAAATGGAAGAGAAAGGAAGAGATGGAAACACAAGAGAAACAATGTGGAGAAGAGGAAAATTACGACACCAGCTCTCGGTAGGCAATGCCGAAGAGAAGAGAAGAGAAGGGGATTGGCTCTTGATCCCTGGAGGTTTTGGTTTGAGTTGTTAGTCTCTAGAGCCCTATAGTAGCTTAGGGTCCCTGGAGATTGTGGGTTGAGATAGAATCCCTGGATCCTTGCAACAGATTGGGTCCCTGGAGGTTGTGGGTTGAAACATAGGTCTCTGAAGCCCTATAACAGCTTGGTTCCCTGCAGGATGTGGGTTGGGATAAAATCTCTAGAGCCCTGTAATAGCTTGGGTCCCCTAGAAGCTGTGGGTTGAGATAGAAAACTCTGAAGCCCTGTAACAACTTGGGTAGAGGCCATCCTAAGTTAGAAGTTAAGGAAGACTAAAATGAAGACTAATTGTTAATGCTCATATGGGACATTGGATTATGGACTCCTTGGAAGGGGATGAATCACTGTGTGAGAACTTGGTGGTGAGGTTGGGCACCTCTGGACTCCTGGTGTCAACCAAGCAAGAATCTTCCAGCTAGTGGGATTGAGGAAGGAGGCCCTCTAGAGACTCGAAATTTAGCGATAGATTAGTTTGTTATTCCCTGAAGCGAGAATCCCCACAGAATCTAGAATTTTTCTTGGAGAGTCCTTGTCCCAGACTCATTTTCCTTGACTACTCCAAGATAAGTAATTATGTATTATATTTAACGTATGAGAATGATGTTAATCGGTTTATGGATAATGGTTTGTATGTGGGGACTACATTGTACTTATGAATACTCGCTTATGTTGAAAAGGAACCAAGAAATGGAACCAAAAGGGGGCTTCTGATTTAATTTTCCCTTAATTAAATTGGAAGAGAGATTGTAATTTCATCTCATGATAGCTTGTATTAGTTAACTGATTTAGGAAGACTTAATTAGCTTAGGAAATTCAAGTTGAGGGTCAGAGAGGAGGCATGTATATTTCTCCCATGATTTTAGGGGGTCTAGTTATAGTTATTTGTGCGTTGTGATTAGTTAACTCAATTAATTGAGTTAAAATCAGTTTAACCAGTTCTAACTGAGAAATGAGCTAGTGAGGGGTCTAGTGAATTAAATCTGATTTAATTCACAATTAGTGATCAATCAGATAACTGATAATTCACTATAAATAGTTGTTGCATGTCAGTTCTAAGGAAGTCCCAATTGTTTTTGAGGTCAGAGGGAAGATAACTATCAGTTGTATAATTAGAAAATTGTACAAGTCATGTATGAGGTCATCAAGAAACCTTGGATGAATTTCACAATAAATTCTTTGGAATTTCCTATTTAATAGGGCCACCATTCCCCCTAGAATGTGTGAGCAAGGTTGGTCAAACATCGGCTAAGAATTGGTTAAGTATTTGATTAATTTTTCCTAGATCAGAGTGAGACAGTCAGTAGAGTGTAGAGGTTTTTCAGTGAGAGAAAATCATTGTATTGTTTCATGGTCTTGACTTTATACAATATACATATAGCATGGTTTCAAGCAGTTGCTTTCCCCATATACATCTTACGTTGTGCGATTGATTATTTATTTCTCTTACTTGTTATGTGATTTTGTGATATAATTTGGTTTCCGAAAATTGGAGAAGGATTCAATATTTTTTTTTAGTACATTACAAGATCAGATTGAATCTCTTTAGATAATTTCTACATGGTATCAGAGTAGGAATCACAATATAAGAGAAAAACCAGAGTTTGTTTTAAACAGGTACATAGAATTTGTAAATTTATTTTTTAGGACCAGCAACAAATCAAGATGTCTTTCAATGGCTTGAGACTTGAATATTCCCTTGAGGTAAATTTGAATTACATAGCATGGAAGGATAGGATGGAGGTAGTGCTCAAGGTCAACGGACAGAAGGCATTCATACACAATGATATTCCCCATCTCGCATCATCATATGCTCAACTTCTTGATGCATGGAAGAAGAATGTAGCAAAGGGGAGAAGGATATTGTTAAAGGGAGTTCAAGATCATATTGTCTCAAGTATCCATGGGAAGGAAACTCCATATGCTATGTGGAAGGCCTTGACAAATCTATTTCAGAATAGTAGTGACCACAGGAAGTTGGCGCTGAAATACAAGCTCAGAAAGATCAAGATGGAGAAGGGCAACACGATCCAAAAATACTTGACGAATTTCACTCAATGTCTAGATGAGCTTGGAAGTGTTGGTATAATAGTTTCCTAGGATGATTTGGTGAGCCCATCTCTTCTAAGCCCTCCCAAGAGCTGGAATAGCTACGAAGACTCTGTGAATGGGAGGGAGAAGCTACCAAACTTTGAGCGATTATGGCCCGACTTGGTAGAAGAAGAGATTCGGCGGAGCACCAAAGATGGATCCTCATCAAAGACTGATGATGAGGAGAACTATTCCTTGGATGGAAAGGCGAAGAAAGTAAATGGGAAGGAATACCATTCCAAATCAGAGTCCAGAAAGGTAGGAAAGAACCAAGACTTTTCAAAGGTAAAATGTTTCAACTTTCATGAGCATGGACATTATGCCATAAATTTTCCACAAAATAATACCAACAAGAAGGCCTCAGGAGGAGGAGCAGGTGAAGGACTCGCTTCACAGTTAGATTTATATTTCACTCTCATCGTATGCATGGTGTCATCAGTGATGGGTTCTATGTGGTACTTGGATAGTGGAGCTTTGTTCCATATGACCGACAGCAAATAATTCTTCAGTAGCTTGGAGGAGAAGGATCTCCAAATGCACATCGAGATTGGAGGTGACGGGAGGTATAGCACTATTGGTGTAGGTACAGTTAACTTTTAGATTGAGTATGGTAATCCACTCACATTAAAATATGTCATGTATGTTCCTAGTTTAAAGAAGAATTTGGTTTATGTTGCTATGTTTTAATATTGTGGCTATGATGTGATATTCAATTAAGGAAAGGTTTTCCTTCGTCACAAAGCCACGGGATAGGTGAAAAATATTGGGTTCGAGTAAAAAACATCTACAAATTGGATGTAGAAGACTGTGTTGCCTTAAGCACAAAAGCATAGAAGGTGGAGAGCCAAGACATCGGTGAGTTATGGCACAGGAGATTGGGTTGTCTACACCACATTGCTTTGAATATCAGGTAAAAAATTTCTACATGACTTCCAAAGGGTGCACTTTCACAAAGAGATACATGAAAATGGTGTACATTGGGGAAGTATACCAAAGACACATTTCACGAAAAGGAAATTCGAGCAAAAGGCGATCCTTGAGAGAGCTCACTCAGACATGTGTGGACCGTTCTCGACAGCTTCCACAACAAAACACAGGTATTATGTGATTTTTGTTGATGATTTTTCAAGAAAGTGTTGAATTTTCTTAATTTAGAAGAAAGATCATACGTTCTACAATTTTTGTGAGTTCAAGGCACTTTTCAAGAAAGATTCAGGGAAGAAGGTGAAGGCTCTGAGGAGCCACAATGGTGAAGAATGAATCTCTAACTAATTCAATATTTTCTATGCCTCAGAAGGAATTTGAAGAGAATTGATAGCACCCCATAACCCATAGTAGAATGGGACTACGGAAATAAATAACATAAATATTGTGGGAGTGGCATAAGCTATGTTGAATGATCAGGGCTTACCATTGCATATGGCGGTGTAATAATGCAATACAATAGTATTTGTGCATAGCATAAGTCCTCATCGGATACTTGGGATGAGTACATAAGAGGAAGTGTTTTTAGGTAAGAGATCAGATGTGTCGTATTTTGAAATTTTTGGTTCATCTGTTTATTTCCATGCAACCAAAGATGCCAGGAAGAAGCTAGAGCCAACAACAGGATTGGGGATATTTTTGGGGTACACTAATACAACTTACAACTATCAGATGTACTTTCCATCACACAGGATGACAATGGTCATAAGAGATGTGAAATTCGATGAAGAGAAAGCCATACAATTTTCCCTTGAAAGGGAGCTTGAGTTGCATGCAGTTGAGGAGCTCTTGGCTACAAAAGATGAACCTTAGGATGTGGAACAGCCACAAGCAGAGGAATAGAGAGTGGTAGAAACCACTCATGCAGATCCATCCACCAAATATGGAAGGAAGCACACTAGAGAGGCTGACATATTATTGCTAGGTGCAAGAGAGAATGTGGGAGCACCCACATCACAGCATAGGAAGAGAATGCCCCCAGATAGGTACACTAGATACATGGCTCGTATGATCGAATTTATTGAGATAGAACAATCCTCTTTTGAGAAAGTAGTGCAACAACTAGGGCTGATGCCATGGTTGAGGAGTATGACTCCAATATCGGAAACAATGCATGGGAATTTGTCCCAAGACCAGAAGGGAAGTTAGTTGTAGGATCCAGGTGAGTCTACAAGGTGAAGCAGGCAGCAGATGAGAGTGTGGAGAAGCACAAGGCCAAATTTTTGGCTAGAGGGTTCTTTCAGGTGGAAGGGATTGACTATGATGAGACTTTTTCATCAGTCTCAAGGTACTCATCTATCAGATCCATCCTTGCACTCTCAGTGCAGATGGGATGGAAGATACATCAGATGGATGTAAAGACAACCTTTCTCAATGGATTTATTGAGGAAGAGGTGTATATTGAGAAACCATAAGGTTTTGAGACCTTAGACAGGGAGTCACATGTGTGTAGACTCAAGAGAGCATTGTATGGGCTGAAGAAGCACCTCGTACTTGGTAAACTAGGATTGAAAACTATTTCACCGAGTTGGGCTTCACCAAGAGTGAAGCGGATGAAAACCTTTATCATATCAAGGTATATGGTAATATTTTTATTATTGTACTTTATTTCTATGATATGATACTGACAGGTGATGAGAAGTTCATAAAGTCTTGCAAAGGGGATCTTTCAAGAGAATTTGAGATGAAGGACATGGGGCTGTTACACTATTTCTTGGGATTGGAAATATGGAAAGAGATGTGGAGCTATTTGTATCTCAAGGAAAGTATGCCAATGAGATCCTCAGGAAGTTCCACATGGAGGGAAACAAACCCATGGAGACTTATCTAGTAGGAAAATGGAGGAATGAGGATGCTACTTCAGGCGAAGTAGTGGATGTTATTGTTTATAGGCAGCTTATGGGTTCACTCATGTATTTGGTGAACACATGACCGACATATTCTATACATTTAACCAACTTAGTCAATCTATGGTTAATCCTACCAAGCTCTTTTGGAAGGAAAACAAGCATGTGTTGAGATACCTCAGAGGCACTACAAAGTATGGGCTATGGTACAGACGAACAGAGGGAGTGAAGCTTCAAGGCTTCACCGATGCAGATTGGGCAGGTAGTCCATCTGACAGGAAGAGCACATTAGGGGGCATCTTCAGCATAGGATGAGAAAAATTTTCCTAGTACAGTTGGAAACGAATATAAATTGCACTCAGTTCAGCCTGGGAAGATTACATGGCGGTCATTCAGGCAACATGCGAGGCCATCTGGATGAGGAAGATACTTGTTGGTTTGTTTGGTCGACATATGGATCTGATGGTGATACATTGTGATAACCAGAGTTTCATCAAACTCTGGGTTAATCCATTTTTTCATGACAGGTCCAAGCATATTGATATCTGGTATCACCATCTCAGAGATTGTGTGCAAAGGCGGATTATGTCATTAGAGTACATTCCCACAGAGGAGCAGGATGCAGACATCTTGACGAAGATTTTGGCAAGAAGAAAATTAGATTTCCATATAGACAGGATCGGGGTAAGAGAGAATCCATTTCTTGTTGAGAGGGATTGTTGAACTGGCACCAATAAATGGCACCCAAAGGGGGCTTCTTATTTAATTTTCCCTTAATTAAAGAGGAAGAGAAATTGTAATTTCATCTCATGATAGCTTGTATTAGTTAACTGAGTCAGGAAGACTTATTTAGCTTAGTAAATTCGATTTTAGGGTCAGAGAGGAGGCATTTAGAGTTCTCCCATGATTTTAGGGGGTCCAGTTACAATTATTTGTGAGTTGTAATTAGTTAACTCAATTAATTAAGTTAAAATTGATTTAACTAGTTCTAACTGAGAGATGAGCTAGTGAGAGGTCCAGTGAATTAAATCTGATTTAATTCAAAATTAGTGATCAATCAATTAACTAAAAATTTTCTATAAATAGTTGTTTCATGTCAGTTCTAAGGAAGGCTTGGTTGAGTTTGAGGTTAAAGGGAAGATAACTATTAGTTGTATAATTAGAAAATTGTACAGGTCATGTATGAGGTCATTAGGAAGCCTTGGATGAATTTTGCAATCAATTATTGGGAATTTCCTATTTAATAGGGCCACAATTCTTCCAAGAACGTGTGAGCAAGGCTGGTCAGACATAGGCTAAGAATTGGTTAAGTATTTGACTATTTTTTCCTAGATCAGAGTGAGATAGTCAGCAAAGTGCGAAGGTTTCTCAGTGAGGGAAAGCATTGTATTGTTTCATGGTCTTGACTTTATACAATATACAGATAGCGAGGTTTTGAGCAGTTTCTTTCCCTAGATACATCTTGTGTTGCGTGATTGATTATTTATTTCTCTTACTTATTATGTGATTGTGCAATCGAATTTAGTTTCTGCAAACTGTAGAAGGCTCTAGTATTTTGTTTTAGTACATTACAAGATCAGATTGAATCCCTTTGGATAATTTCTACAGCTTATGCATTATATTACTTGTGTGTGGTGTGATATATTAAATGGTTGAATCTATTTATGTATTTTTGTGAAATATATGCACAAATTCTAATAAGTGAAAAAATGTAAACAATTGCTAAATGGAAGGCACGTTATAGATTATACATAAAAGCATACTAATTGCATGATAATTGAAACCAACTCGTAATACAACATCAAGCTATGAAAGCTTGGGGTAAAAGTGGGTTATCAGGCTCTTTATTAATAAAATATTACAAAGAGAGAGACCTTCTGCATAGCAGGATCTATAGTCACTCGTGAGTCATTAATGTTCACATTACAAATCTATGTGTTGATCGACGAGAATGACTTTATCGTCCAAGGTATTTTTCCCTATTATCAGTTGATCCACCAGCTTTACCTAAATTCCCTTCAACCTTGCATTTTAAGAAGATTATATACATTTTTTTGGCGTCGTAAATCGATGCTCAAGGCACTTGATGGAAATGTGTATTGGCATGTAGCTACTTGTAGTCCCAACACAAGGTGTGGCACCGTCGACGTGTGGCAGGCAAGGTTGGATCCTCCATGGATTATACACCAAGTCCATGGTAGGTAATCCATGTAGGAGTACGTATACCTCCCATGGTGTCATTTCCTCCTCATTGAATGGGGAGAATCGTAGGCTAGGAACTCGTTGGATAACCAATCACTCAAGCTCGAGAGGCATAACATCATAAATCACCCTAGATAACCAAGAGAATTGCAGTGAACCCATAAATCTCTTCTTGAGGTCTACCAGACTCCTGAGATAGATTCATAGTCAACAAGGCTAGTTTAGGAAATTCTATACAGCAGTAGAGCTATCAACCCTGAGGGTTTCAAAGTCCTCCTTCTAAAGCATTCCACAAAGTGGAGTCAGAAGCCTTCGACAGAGTCATGGCGAGGAGTAGGAAATCCTTGTTTCAGTGCAAGGGTAAGAGGCCATGAACTTATAGGAAAATTTGGGCCAATCTTATCCTCATAATGGTCAAAACCCTAATCAAACAAGACTCGTGATTGGTGGAAGGAGATTCCCTTCATGGGATTGGTCAGAATGACAGGGTATAAGGTTGTAGGGTGGAGATTTGGAAGGAAATTTAAATTATGAACTAGGGACTGAGTGACGAGAGAGCGTCGAGGTTCTGTCAATAAATGGTGATGTAATTTCTTCTGTTCCCAGACCACTGGGTGAGGGAAGGTTTTCATGAGGAGGGGCCACCCCAAAAACCTAGAAGGTCGAAACCCCAGGGATCTACATGAGCGATTCCTTATTGTATCCTGGGCTTGTGGTTCCGACCACTCGTAGGGGTCCAATATGAAATCATTTTCCAATGGATTCCCTTCCCTTTCGTGTGGATTACATACTAGCACAATGTCTTGAAGACCCGTGGTTAACAGAGGGGCATATCGAGTGTCCAGTGGGAGAATTATTTTAGGTGGGGTCTAGGGCATGACTGACACCACTTGGGCAAGGTCAGACCCCAGAGGTTGGAAACATTGTAAGTACGAGAAGTTACGGAGAATTACCTGCGGTGGATAGTGTTAACAAATGACATGGAAGTCTTCGTGGAGGTGGCGAACCATCAGTTGATAGATTGAGTTCCAGGGAGGAGGCTCAGCTTAGTAACTAGAAGCACCATGAGGTCCTAGAGATGTGACACGTTAGTTAGGCATATTGTTTTTGGGGGGAATCCATATGTTGGAAGTCAGGGATTCGAGAGGACCCAGAGCAGCCACAATATATATATATATATATATATATATATATATATATATATATATATATATATATATGTGTGTCTCTGTGTGTGTGTGTGTGTGTGTGTGTGTGTGTGAAAATGTTTATACATGTACGTATAAAAATAACAATAAAATATTACATACTCAAGGGAAAGAAAGTTCGCCTAAAATATTTAACTCATTCCTCCAATTTAATTGAAGGGGTCTGGTTATGTTACAAAGAGGGGGAATTTATCCATAATCAAAGTTTTTGTAGTGCTAGTAAGCTTCCTCCTTGATACTTTCAAAGGAGGAAATTTCTTTCCCTTCCAGCAAAATTGATTCAACATTATTTTTCCATAGCCTCATTTTTGCTTGCTTATGGAAAAACTTTGTGGTTTTTTCACCTACCTTGAGCCATAGACTCCTAGATTTAAGTCTCCACATTTCTTCCCCTTATTTCAAGGTGGAATGGTAAGATTCAAATGTATTTTTTTCCTCCATTAACATCTTCATGAAGAGCAAGTTTTGCTTCATTATTGATGAATTTCTTAAAAATATTACTTCAGTGATATTGTCTCCTTTTCATTTTCTTTATACTTTCTTTTCCCCAAGATTTTGTGGTTTCTTTATCCACTTTAATCTTCTATTCTCATACATAGATAGGGGACCTAGTGATCCAAATTCTCTAGGAATTGGATATAATATTAGAGAGGCCTTTTGAAGGGATCCAAAGAGGATTGAATCAAAATGGAAGAGGGTCATAATATATTAGTTCATGAAGTTATAAAATAATGGGATTATCATCTGAAATTCCCCAAGCTATGGCTCTGGAGGATAGAGAGAAATTTTGAACCATGAATTCACTACCTACTAGAAACCTATCTAACCTTGCCATCATATTCCCTGGTCCAACCCTCTAGATATCCCACTTGAATTTGCTTTTGTTAGTTTGATATCTAGAAATTCCAAGTCTGTTATTAGATCTTCCATATGTTCTCTAGATAATTATCTGACTTGTGACCCACATATTTTCTCTCGTGGATGAAAAATCGTTTAAAATCAACCCCAAAATGAGACTGGAGGATTGAGTTAGATCACCCATACTATGAAGAGAATTCGAACAAATCAAATTTTCTTGATAAGAAACCAACATATAGACATTAATAATAGAACACACCTTTTTTGAAGGAAAATGGAGAAGGCTAAGGGTTACCCAATGTGGATATTTCCATTCTTGAAGGTTCTGAAATATTGAAAGGTTAGAAAGAGTGTAGACTCCTCCTAAAGCACCTTTTGAGCTTGTTCTTGAGGCTTCACTGCCTCTCCATACACTTTTTCATTTAATTAAAATTTCCTCCTCTTTCATTTTAGTCTCCTGGAGTTAAAGAATCGGGAATTTTTCTTCTCTAATTAAACTTTTAATTTTTTATATTCTTCTTTCATTCCCTAGTCATCTATAGTTGTAGGAGACCGCCTTCATCACTTACATGTAGATCTTGTACACCCTCCTTGGGGAGGAATCATTCCAATACAAATCTTTGAACTTCTAGTGACTTTAGTAAATTCTTCTTTGATTGATATTTAAGTCCCCAACTCTAAATCCTTATCATCTTGCTTAGATCAAATATCTCTATTGGATTTTCATCCTTCTTTCTTATGTGGCCTTTTCATATAAATATCACAAGTAGTATCGCTTCTAGAGAGATTCTCATCCAATGTAACATAACATAGAAGGTTTATGGAGGTATTTAGGAAGAGAAGGGCTTCTCCTTATTTTGTTTTTTTTTGTCTAGAACTTGCATAGGGATTGAGAAATATTCAAGTGGAGGCATACCTTCTTCTCAGCCTGCCTTTCTTGCGCAATTCTAAGAACAATTGATCCCTATTAATTAGGAAATTCAACCTTCCAAAATTGTGCAATACATCATGGGAAATCCTATGGTTGTCTAATTGCGCGTCGAAAATTTACTAATAATACAACTGATAGATAACATCCCTTTAACCTCTGTCTCAATTGGGTCTTCTTCAAAACTGAAATGAATGCTGTTATTAATAGTAAATGATCAGTCACTTGACAGATCACTGCATGTGAATTAAATCTGATTTAATTCACTTGACCTCTCACTAGTGCAAGAATTAGTTACAACTAGTTAGACTGACTTTAACTCACTTAATTGAGTTAACTGATTTCTCATGCATTAAAATAATACTACCCAACTTGGACTCTAAAACAAATATAATCACTCTACATGCCTCACCAACCACCCTCAACTCGAATTTCATGAGCTAACTGATTCTATCGCACTCAGTTAACTATTACAAGTGATTATGATATAAGATTACAATTTATTGTCCAATTTAATTAAGGGAAAAATAAATTAGACACGCATTTCTTGTTGAATTTTCAACAGATGCATTAGGGATTGTGGGAGCTTAGCTAGGGTTTTGGATGTTCATAGCTCAGAGCTCAAGGTTTTTGAAAAGAAAATCATAGAAGTATGAATTTATTGAAGACAGAAGGTAGCATCTATAACGACTCAAATGAAATCAATATAAGCCCTTTCACTTAATTGTTTAAGTTTGAATGTACTCAAGTCTTGAACCACATATCTGCCATGACCTATTCATATCTTTGTGTTATCTACTAATGCACATAAATATATTATGTGGTCTCAATCAAATTATACATTAAAAATTACTTAATTGTACAAATTTTCAAATCATGTATCCTATATGAAATATTCATAGAAATTAAACACCGTGGATGACTTGTTACTTTGTATTGAATCTAAATCTAAATGTGAAGAATCCTCCTTGGCCTTGAACCTAGTGAGTGGAGTGATATTTCCTTCTTGATCCTTGATGAATAGTAATTCTTAGGAACAAGTACCTAGTAACCACTGAAATTTGTGAGGTTATTATCAATGATCTTTACCTAGAATTTTGATTGTTACTACCACCAACATGTTCCCTTCAAACACTTCTCTTCCCCACAACAACGGTGGATGGCATAATCCCCCTCACCTTATGTAATGTACTCTTCTATATATAATAAGGATGGAGCCACTTTCTTTATTGGGAATCTGTAGGAAAGTAGGCTGAGATAAAATGAATTGTATTTTCGAAGATTTGTAATGTGCTCATGAGAAATGTTGGAGGAACAGGAGATGTCACATTGTTGATCAAGAAATTATGGTCTTTGATGATGTGATTCCTTCATATTAGAATATCATCTAGACATTCAAGGAAGGCCCAATCCAATATGGGTACCCTACTTTTTAAGGCTATAAAAAAAAAATTCAATGATGATTTTGGGAATTTCACACCCTCCTTTTATTCATTCTTGCAGCCTTCGAACACATACAATTAGCCTTTCTAGACAACTAATTATGGTGCCTTGGGGTGGAATAACCATTCTTTATTGACCATTAGGTCCTATCTTTTTGCAGGATTATCACTTGGTGGAGAAGCTTGCCCAGTTCAAAAGGGAATGTGTGTCGAAAAGAATGCATGTTTTCCTTCCACCCTTTTATTTGTTTTTTATTTCATAATTAAAAATAAATAAAAATAAAAATATACCTCACATGTACAAATTTATTTAAGATCTCCCTAACAAAAGAAAACTAATAATAATTGTCATATTTATAAGATTTGGTCAATTTTACAATACAAAGGCCCCCTTTTTTTTAATTTCTCAAGAAAAATGGATCTAAGATTTATAAATATGTTTCCAGATCTACAAATTCATTTTAGATCCAAACAAAAATTGAATGTGTAGATGTAAATTATTTCCTTACAAAAATTAATTCAAAATTTCAAGCAGCATAGAACCTTCCTAATCAAAAATCATTTGTTGATGAAGAAACCAATCTAAAGCGTTGGAATCTTCTTCTTCAATAAGCCCTCACAAACTTCTCATATCTTCGCTTTCTTATGGCTCCAATACTAAGATAAATTTTGTAGAGGTGTCCATAGACATGTAATTTTAATAATCAGAGAAAAAAACATTACATAAAGGGCAAGAGGCATAGCATACATATAACCTCCCTAGCCTCAGCTCCATATGTCATGTGTCCTTGATCAACAACTCAAAGATGAGCCACGCTTGATGGCTTGAAACATCGACAAGAAAAACTTCAATGTGAGTATTCCAGAAATGCAAAATTAAAATTTCTCCTCTCACAAAAGCCTCCAATCTCAAACTTAAACTCAAAGATGATCACTATGACTATGACAAGGTCTATCTATCTTCTAATAAATACAACAATTATTGAACTAACTTTATTATTCAAGAAAATTACATATCTAAAATAAGAATTACCTAACTATATAAACATTAAAATAATGAGAATAACACTCATAACATGATCAGTTACCCAAAAAATAAAAATTCATAAATTACTATAAACAATATTTTAAAAAAATATATTAACAAACAAATTTAATATACAACATGAATTCCATAACACAATCATATAATAAATCAACTCATTTATTTTCTTTATTTTTCCAACTTAAAAACCAACAATCAATATAATTCTCTTTCTGTTTATTTCCAATAACTTTTTTTTTCAAATTAAATAATTAAAACTTTATCTTCAAATTCTTTATTTATTCAATTTTCACTAAAATTTAATAATAACCTTCCCAAAACAAAACAAAAAAAAAAACAACTTTAATCAATGACAAATAGATCACAAACATGATTATCCCAAAGTAACCTCCTCAAAAAAAGACCATTTAAGTAAAACAAATGGATACCAACATGATTCTCCCAATTATGCATATACAAACTCTATATGTATCATTTATAACATGGCTTGATTTTATTAAGCCGTAGTCTAACTACTCTGCTTTTTCACCCTGAAAATCATGGAAATTCGGGTAAGATTTTAAGAAAATCCGACAGGGATTTTTGTAAATCCACGTTATAACTATCAAACTTTAATATTTTGGGTGCCTTAGAAGTTTTTGATGGTGTTGAATCCATTTCCACCATCAAAATCATGATTCAAACATTGTTACGATAAGATTTCTTAAATTTTTTTGGTCCGAATTCCGGGCAATTTTAACAATCCAGGCAATTCCTCTGTCTCGTTAGACAACTCCTTTTATTAATAACAAAGTTATAAGAAAAATAATAATAATAATAATAATATATATATATATATATATATATATATATATATATATATATATTAAAATTAAAAATTTAAATTTAAATTTTCCTTCTTCTTTTCAAATTAATTAATCAATAAAACCAATATTTAAAAAAATTATAATTAATATAACTTTTACACCAAAACCAGCCACCCTCCCTTATAAAATCTATATATATATATATATATATATAACCAACACCAACACCCTCGCCCTCGCCCTCGTCCTCACCCTCGATATATATATATATATATATATATAACCAACACCAACACCCTCGCCCTCGCCCTCGCCCTCGCCCTCGTCCTCGCCCTCGCCCAAATTAATTAATCAATAAAACCAATATTTAAAAAAATTATAATTAATATAACTTTTACACCAAAACCAACCACCCTTCCTTATAAAATCTATATATATAGATATATATAACGAACACCCTCGCCCTCAAGTCATGTGCTTTATCTTTGCAAAAACTTATCGATCTCAAATTTTGATAATCGCAATCACGCATGCGATTATCACGCATGACAAAAGTCATTGATTTATACCCAACCCCCGTCACTAAGGAAACTTTCAATTTTCCATCTTTATCTATTAATTAATTCTAATTCTCAACTGTCCATTTTTTTTGCCATCATTAAATCACATTGTTTTTTCTTTCTTATGTCCCACATAGTTACACATATATTTTTTAATTTTCAATTTCTTTAATGCGAAAAAGGGGATTGATAAATTATTGTTCACGTGTTTCCATTAAAGTTATCTTAATAAATTAATGCATATTAACAAATATTCAACCTACCCTTTTCTTTATTTAAAAGAAAAATATAATGGGAAGCGCGCGCACACAACAGCTAACGGTCAAATAAATCTAACCTCAAATGCCACCGTAGGGTTAGGTTGCTTCCTTTTTTATTTATATGTGCATTATTCTAAATTTGATTTTGAATTATGTAAATAATTCAAAATTTTCACATGCTAAGCTTTCTGATTATTCCATTACATAGAGGCCACATGTTAATTCTTAACCTATGTAGATTATCTTAACTTAGTTTAGAATTTAGAATTTTGTGGTAGTCATTTAATCATTGTTGATATATGGATCCAATTCACAATTATTATTAATATATATTTAAAAATTTATAATAAACAATAATTAAGCAGTTGAAGAGATTGATGGAATATTGTCCTGATAAATAATTCGTTCACATGTGAGAGTTCATTTCTATGATGTAAAGGCTATTTGTGTGCATCATATTTATGGCAATCAATTTTCCATTTGTTTGATGTTTCATGCGTTGGAGTATGGGATTCTTAACCTTTTATATAATATTTTTAAATGTTGTGTTATTGTAGATTAAAGTGAGGTGATAATTGATAAAAATCATCACAAAATATTATATTATATTTCTGTCAATATTTCCAAAATAACGAGTTTGTACATGTTTTATATGTGTCAAATGATTGTCAATGCAATATAAGAAACCACTCCAAATTAATGAACTTTGAACTGTAAAACTAATTTGTAAAATGTTTAATATTTTCTTGCTAATTATAAGACAATAGGACTTGCTAAAAGGAATTAGCAATACAGAGAATATTGTTGTTCTATTTCCATTGTATGCAACTTTACCTATAAAAGCCAATATTATTATTTTTAGTTTCAAAGCAACAATTGCATTATATGCATCATAAATTTGTATAAGCATTTAGAATATTTTCTTATTGTAAATTTTATGTATATTTTTGTTTCACTTATAAGGAACAAAAACATTAGGGTGGATACGTCTAAAGCGAACAAAAGAAATCGAGGTCTTTCATCAACAAGCTTTGAGGACAAAGATTTTTGAGAGGAAGGCAATGTAATGAATAAAACAACGTAAATAGTGATTGATTAGTTAATTACTAATTAACTAATTAATCACATTAATTATTTAATTAGTAATTAACTAATCAATCACTATTTACATTATTTTATTCATTACATTGCCTTCCCCTCAAAAAGCTTTGTCCTCAAAGCTTGTTGATGAAAGGCCTCGATTTCTTTTCCTGCTACAAACATCTTCTCGTCTCGGGGCAGTCATCCTTGTTGATACAAGTTGATATGATCCTCTAAGTTACAAACAAAATTGCCGCACTGAGAATGGATTGGACCATCCTAAATCAATCTTCTGTGGAACCTTACGATGACTGGAAACTTGTGACGACTTGTTATCACATGAGTGGATTGCACCGACATTAGTATTCTTTGAAACATCAGCTTGTTTCTGTTCTGAATACATAGCTTGGTTGAGTTGTCTGCTCCCATGATTTGGATGTCGATAGGGAACCTTTTTGGTTTGACTTCTTTGAATTTTTTCTGGCGAGGATGTTATGGAGATGGTTACAGAATCTTCACGTAGAATGTTCCTCGTTCGTCTGGCATCCAAGTTTGTTTCTTCTGCAACTTGCTTGTCGTCTTCTTCAGTTGAGACATTTACTGGATCAACGTTCATTTTTTCTTCAACTTGAACTTCTATATTTGAAGATTTCGATGCTTCATTTTCAACAAGTTGTTGCACCTTGTTTTCCAACGACTACTTGTATTTCTTCAGCTTCTTAATTTGCATTAGTAATTTATCGTTGTGGTCCTTGAGGCGAGCAACTTCTTTATTCTTGTTAGTTGTGATTTTATCAATTTCCTTCTGCATATTTTGTATCACCTTTTTACCTTCTTGGAAAATTACTTTTGAAATTTCTTGTACGTCCTTAGGCATCACAGAATTTGGCTTCAAGTTAACGTCCTACAGCATTATTTTCTTCTTTTTGTAGGAGAATGTCAAAAACTTATTTTTCGTATTAAGGATGAATGACCCTAGTGATTCCATCCAACCCAGAACTATATCACTATTATTAGAAAATAAGGTTTTAATAGTGAATTGCGAGACAAGGGAATACTCCCCAATACTTAGGTGTAAATTCTCTATGTTGTATTGTTTGTCATTTGCATTAAATGAATTTGCTTCCTTTATATTTGATTTAGGGATCACTAATTGGTTAGCATATTTAGTACTAACATAACTATTCTTTCGAGTAAAATCGATAGATATGAGAACCTCTTTTCCCGCAAGTGACCCTTTAATTTCAATTAGCGCATCGACACACATACAATAATTTTTAGGAATCTTCCCTCCTTTAGTTCTGTTTTGGATGCCATTTTGTCAAATAACTTCGGGGTTTTTAAGGGTGACCCTTCCTAATATTTATAATAAAATATTATTATTTCCCTTTAATAAACCCTCAAGATTAATTATTCTTTCCAATATCATTTACTATTATTCCTTCAATCTTAATTTCTGGCGTTTCATCTCCTAGGGATAGGTTTTTGGATGTTTAGGGTTTTCTATTGTTTCTCAAAAATATATGCCTTTGAGCCTCATTGTAACACAGAGTTTAGATGCCTGTAGCCGCCACATCTCTTCTCAAAGATAAGCTACTAGTGCCCTAACTATTTTATTTCCATTCTGTTTGTAAACAAATTTCAGTTATTTGACATTAATGAAATGAAGTTTTATTTCCACTGCATCTTTGTATTTATGGTTATATGTGTATTATTTTGTGTTCCTACATAAATTCGGATCAGTGGTATCAGAGCGGTCTTCTCTTTCTCGATCCTTCTTTGCATGTCCCCAATGAGGTGGGGTATAAGGAGTTAGGGATCGATCTAGTTGAACCTTTACAAGATCAGCCTCGCAAACCCCGACGGCCACCCATGGGGGACGAAAATAAATACGAGGAGTAGGAGATCCTACCAAAACATTGCTTGAGGAGGCTCTTGAAAAACAAAGGAACGCGATGATGGATAACTTCGCCCAGATCCTTCAACGACTTCCCACTAGCATCGCATCTGCATCCAACAACCACTCTAGAGGTGCAACCCCTTTTAAGGTACAAGTAAACTTTTAAATTCCCATATTTGATGGCCAAATATATGCAGATGTTGTATATAGATGGTTGAATCTACTTCTTGGTTCATGAATTTTCCGACCAGGAGAAGATTATTTATTCACTGATCAAGTTGCCCCCCATGTTAAGGACTAGTGGGAAACCTACTGTGAGAAAAAGGAAAAGGGGGAAACCTCTTTGTTCTCGGTCGTACCCACTTGGAATTATTTTCGAGATGCCATCAAAGAAAAATATTATCCCATGGGGAGCTATGAGGACAAGTACATACAATGGACTACGCTGCGGCAGCAAAGGGATCAAGATGTTGATGGGCTGAAAAATTTGTTCCATACCTTGTGCACAAAGTTGGGTGTCAAAGGTTCGAAGAAACATTTGGTGTTGAAGTATGCAGTTGTATGCACAGATACATTCAGGAGGAAATGGAGTTCCTCGACATCTCCTCACTTGGTACGACATACAAGTATGCTGCCAAGATTGAGCAGAAAATTAAAACAGAAGAAGCGATAATTTGGATCTATGAATAAAAAGCAAGCGAAAGGTGCCCCCAAACCGAAGAACAAAGGACAAAGCTAAGGCATGGCATCCCAAGACAAACTGCCAAAGCTGCAATCAAATAACAACACCACGAAGCGAAAGAAGGACACAGGAAATTGGTGTGAGTTCCATAAGAGCTCCACTCACAACAGAAGTGAGTGTCGGGCCAAGCAATCACTGGTGGCCGAGATGAAGGCTTATAAATAAGATGCATGCTCCGACACTAAATCAGAACTCGAGAAGGGGAATGACAGAGGGAAGTATATTATCGATGCAGAGCCTAAAGCCACCATTTCCACCACGAAGATCCAAAAGGAAGAACCGAAAGATCCAGAGGAGGAGTGTCTCTTCCACTCCCATATGTGGGTAAAGGGTTCCCTGCTACAGTTCATTGTCAACATTGGGAGCCAAAAGAACCTAATTTCAGTAGAGGTCGTGAAGCGATTTGGTTTTCCGACCACAGAACACCCACAGTTGTACACCAATGGGTGGCTTCACCAAGGACGGGATCTCCACGCTAGCCAACATCTTCGCCTTCCTTACAGCATCAAGCCCTTCACTGATGAGGTATTATGTGACATTGCTCCTCTTGATGATTGTGATGTATTATTAGGCCAACCATACTTGTGGAAGTGACATGTTGTGTATGAGTCCTAGCATCGTGCTGTTATTGTTACTTTGGGAAATAATTTGTACATGATACCAGAGGTACCACCACTTGTCGCTATCTCTTTGGTTATTGAAAAACAATGCAGTAAGCTCATTTCCAAAACTGGGAATTTTTTTTTCCTGATGATCTGCCCTTGGGGCAAGAAGAATATTGTGGCCACGACTCCAAACAAGGCTCCTCTGCATGACAACAACAAATGGACAAGGTCGTGGAGGAGTACCGGGACATATTCACCTCACCCGCGGGGGTGCCTCTGCACTCTCAAGTCAAGCACAGCATCAATCTAACCCCAGGTTTTCCACTGCCAAATGGACTGATCTGTTGGCGCTTTGTTCTGGAGAATGATGAAATAAAGAGGTAGATTCAGGAGATGATGGATAAAGATCACATCCGGCCAAGTTCATCGCCCTGTGGGAGCTCGATCGTGTTGGTGCAGAAGAAGGATGGGATTTGGATACTCTGTATTGACTATCGGGCACTGAACAAGATCATTGTCTGCAATAGGTACCTGATCCCATGGATAGATGACCTTGTGGAACAAATAGGAAGATTGACTTGAAGTCCGAGTATCACTAGGTACCAATCAAACTGTTCGATGTGTGGAAGATTACCTTCAAAGCCAAGGAGGCCTTTTTGAATGGCTGGTCATGCCTTTCCGGTTGACGAATGCTCCGGCAACCTTCATGAGGCTGATGGATGACATCTTGTGGACATTCACCAACTCATTTGTAGTAGTGTACTTGGATGACATCGTGATCTTAAGCCAGACTTGGGAAGAGCACCTCCACCACATCCGACGGGTCCTCCAATCACTACAGAAACACAAGTTGTGTGCCAATTTAGAGAAGTGTACTTTTGGCATGACCCAGGTTCAGTATCTAGGATACATTATTGATGAGTGGGGGGTGCATTTGGATCCAACGAAGATCTAAGTCATTCGGGATTGGCCAGCCCCCTTCACATCTTTCTGGGTCTTGCTAATTTCTACCACAGGTTCATGTTGGGATTCTCTCATATCGCTTGGCCCTTGAGTCAAATCACCAAGGGAGGAGAGAAAGCAAAATTCTTTTGGTCAGAATTTCAACAAAAGGTGTTCGTAGAATTGAAACATCGCCTTTGTTGTTCCCTAGTGCTCACATTACCAAACTTGCAAAAACCATTTGAGATCGAGACAGATGCCTCTGACTATGCTAGTGGGGAAGTTCTTACTCAACAGGGGCATCCAGTGGCATATTACAGTGAAACACTGTCCGACACAATCCAAAAGTATCCCACTTATGAAAAAGAGATGTATTCCATTGTGCAAGCTTACTGACAATGGAAGCATTACATTTTGGGGAAGGAAGCAATCATCCACACAGACCACCGACCCCTACATTTCATACAGACACAAGGGAAGTTTCAAAATGATCACCATCAAAAGTGGTCCACATATCTGAAATAGTTTCACTTGAACATCAAGTATAAGAAGGGCAGCACCAATAATGTTGCAGACTACCTCATCCGACCACCGACCATGGCGATAACCACCGTGCTCAACTCTTGTGGGCATGAGACTTCTGATTGGCCACTTCTCTACAAGAGCGATCCAAAATCCGGCCACACATGCAAGACACCCTTGGAGGGTAACTGAATTCCAAATTTTCACCTCCAGGATGCATTTCTATGCCACCTGGGACACCTTTGTGTTCCTTCAAGTGAGTGTGCCAAGATTATTTGGGAAGCGCACTACAATTGGGTCGTTGGGCATCTCGAGGTCGAGAAAACAGTAGCAATACTGCAGAATTATTTCTATTGGCCAAACCTTCGACAGGATGTCAGGAAGTACATTAGATCCTGCACTGCCTACGCCATTGCCAATCCGACCATCAAGAAGCAAGGCCTCTATACTCCGCTGCCTACCCCTAGTCGACCTTGGGAATCCATCTCCATGGATTACATGTCGGGCCTTCCTTCTACTAAGCATGGAAACGACTGTGTTTTCATGGTCGTCGACAGATTCTCGAAGATGGCCATTATGGCAGCCTGTAAGAAGAATATCACAACGGAAGCCACTTCTAAACTCTTCTTTGAACAAGTGTGGGTACACTTTGGGATCCCACAGTCTATCATCTCAGATCGGAACAACAGATTCCTTAGTACATTTTGGTCCAGCCTCCGGTCAATGCTGGACACCAAGCTCACCAAGTCCATAGCCTTCCTTCCCCAAACTGATGGCCAAACAGAGGTCATCAACAGGATGATCATACACATTCTGCGCATGTACAACTCAAAGCATCCATGCACATGGGATGAGAGCCTCCCCTATGTACAAAATATCTATAACCGGGCCCTCCACAACTCAACCAACCATAGCCCCTTTCAGGTGGGCTTGGGATTCCAGCCACTATGTCCCATTGACGTATCTGTTCCATTTGCGTCTACTCAGGCTGATTCAGCTCATGTCTAGTCTGAAGCTGCCAAGACGAACAACTTCATTGAGCACATTAAACACATTCACTAACAGGTTCATAACATATTGGACAGAGCCAATGCTAAGTACAAGTAGCGGCATGATCAGCATCAGGTGCAACACAAATTCTTGGTGGGTGACAAAGTGTGGCTACATTTGCAGAAGGAGCGCCTCGTTGGACCCCACCGAAAAATTTGCCCGCTCCGATATGGGCCATACACCATCACCAAGGCTGTAGGGGACAATGCCTTCGAGCTCAGTATTCCACCATTCCTTGGTAAGCACCCAGTGTTCAATTTCGACTACCTTCGGCCCTACTTTCCACCTCTACTAGACACATCCTGCATGGTAGAACAACTCACACCAACAGAGTTAAACCCAAACTGCATGGAACAAGCCACAACTAATTGGCTTATGGACAAATAGATCAAGAACACCCTCCAGCATGGGAGCCAGCTATATCGAGTTGTCAAAGCAGGCCAACTCCTTCACTAGGGCAAGTGCATTAGGGGAATTTTTGAGGTCTAAAATGGGCCTCCTAAGGAAATTATAAAATAATAGTGGAAATAATAAAATAAGATTACATTACATCATCAAATTTTAGAGTGAAAAAAAGAAAGAAAAAACTACTTTTTTAACTCATATTTTCAATTTATCTCCTTATGGTTTTACTCAAATTTCAAGTGGCAACACTTGTAGGATGTAAAATGTGATTCGTCATTCAAGGAGTACCCATGTTTCATACTTTAGATGGACCTCGCTACACGAAAAATGAGAAATACATAAAAAACATTATTGCAATCACATTTTTCATGTATTTCTCATTTTTCGTGTATTAGGGTCCATAAAAAGTATGCAACATGGGTACTCCTTGGATGAGGAATTAAATTTTTCATCCATCGAGTACTCCCGCTCGAAATTTGAGTTAAAATTGAAGGAGATAAGTTGAAAAAGTAGTTTTATTATTTTAATATTTTTTAATATTTTTACTTTTTTAATCCAAAAATGGTGAATCCTCCCACATGGTTGACATCATCATCTTGAATCATATTGGTTCTTATAAATTTTATTTTGGTAGTACATTTTTCTTAGGAGGCTCATTTTAGACCTCAAAATTCCCCTAATGGGCTCACCAGGGACCAAGCTCAGCAGAAGTTTCCCTGTCTCATGGAGGAACTCAACACAATGGGGACCATTGCTTCCTAAGGGGGGAGGAATGATCCAGGTGGATATCAGTGGCCACCTGCCTATTCCACTTGGACCCCCACCATTGTTTCTTTCAGTTTTTCAATTTCCTAAATTGTAGCACAATTTACTATTTTTTGGCAGTTTTTCGGGTCCTAATCTTCCGGAGCCTCTCCTCTCCAGACTTGATATTTACTATTAGTAATAGTATTTCTCGGATAGATATTTATAACGATGTATCATGTGCATAAAACTGAGATAGTATGCCAAAGTTACGACCCCAGGAAATTGATGTACCAATTTACCCCGACGGGGCCCATATTCTGGTGTTTCATCTCCTAGGGTTAGGTTTTTGGATTTTTAGGGTTTTCCATTGTTTCTCGATAATATATAGGCCTTTGAGCCTCATTTTAACATAGAGTTTAGAGACCTGTAGCTGCCACATCTCTTCTCAAAGATAAGCTACCAACACCCTAGCTAGTTTATTTCCATTCTATCTATAAACAAATTTCAGTTATTTGATATTAATGAAATGAAGTGTTATTTCTGCAGCATATTTGTATTTATGGTTATATGTGTATTTTGTTTCATGCTTGCATAAATTTGGATCATTCACGTATATTTTGGGAGTCCCCACTAGGTTTTTATCCATCCATAGGTAATTGAGTGAGCCGCCTTGTAAACCATGATATACAGAACACAATATTCGGAGAGATTGGCTCTAGTATGTCAAGTCCTTGGTTCGCCATGGTGTATATCCTAGTTTATGGTTGTTTGGTAATCCTTTATGCCTAGCTTACCCCTTTTCTATTTATTTTTTGTTAATTTCTAAAATTAATTGACCACAGAATAACATCTTACCTGAGAAATAACTCCTTAGTGAATCTTAGGTTGAGACTAATGGAAATTTTTTCTCAGTTTACCAATCAAGGAAACCCCTCATATGGGAATCTTGGTCCTTTTCCTTCTTTTGGAAATATTGATGCTCCCTATATGGAAACGTTTCCCCTTCCGGGATTAACTATTGGTTTTCCAGTTTAGCTATTTTCGACATCGATGGTTCCAAATATCCAAACTGCTTCTCAACCAATTTCGTCTCCACATAAACAGTCTCAACCTCATGTTGACCCTAAATTTGACCCTTTTCCTTCTTTGCATGTTGTTTCTTCCTCCCTTTCTTCCTCTTCGCCTGGTGAAAGTCTTGATTCTAGTAACTAGGGAGCTAAGAAGAAGAAGAAAAGGTTGAAGAAGAAGAAGCAAAATAAGCAAAATGCCAACCCAGAAACCATTGCTACTGATGCAAATAAGGTGGATAAAATTTCCAATCAACCCCAAAAATTCAAATTCCCTTGCAATTTATGTAAGTTTGACCACCTTCTTCGAGATCTCCTTGTTATTTCCAAGGTTTTAGAAGTAAGGTCCACCAGTTCACATCATCCTTTGTCATCGGCCTTTGGAGATCATGCTGGTGATAAACCCTCAAATAGTGATAGAAAATTCCATTGGAAACAGGGTAAAGTTAAATTTCCCTGTAGGTTATGTGAAGGGAATCATCCCTTTCACCTTTGCCCTTATTTGGATGAAGCCAACAAAGTGTTGGATAACCTTATGACTTCTCAGCCTTGTCTTCTAGCTGGTTACCATAAGCTTTCCCCTGATACTCCACTAGTTGATCAAGTGGTTGATCCGAAGTCATATTTGATCAATCCCACTCTCTCCGGAAGTGAATCCCACGAGTCCATTCCCGACCAACCATTGGTTGAGAAAACGATTGACCTGATTTCACCTTCAGTTGATCATTCTTGTCCCGGATAGAGTGAACCTCATACCACTCATGTTATTTTTGTTTCTTCATATTTCCATGAATTGGAGGGAAATATTCTCATTCCCATGGTACAAGAGGGCGATCCTCTCGTTCCCGTAACACAAGGGGGCATTTCCCCTGCTCCCACGATACCCCCTCCAAGTAGTATGGTCACTTCCTTTGATTGGAGTCGACTAGCAAGGCATCACCTTCCTTTTTACGTGCCTTTTCAAATCACAGTATAGGCTTATAATTTCGCTGTACCTATCACGTTCGTAGATGAAGGCGCATCTATCAATATTTTTTCCTTGACTACTTGGAAAGCTTTAGGTTCTCCTCAACTTGTGCCCATTACCTAGAATCTGTTGGCGTTTAATAGAGGAACTAGTCAACCGTTAGGGATCCTTCCTAATTTTCCTATTAATTTGGGAGGAAATATCATCTATATTGATGTGATGGTTGTCCAAGGCCCTTTGGATTTTAATTTACTCCATGGGCATGACTATGTTTATGTCATGGGAGCTCTTGTCTCTTCTCCCTTTCGTGTGATCTGTTTCCCACTTGAAGGAAGAATCATGACCATTGATCAGCTTACATTCATTGGTCCTATTTTTTCTCCCAATCAACCAACATCCCTAAATGGTCCTTACATGCAAGTGGTATCTTCCTCGCCACGGGTTAATTATGTGGCAACCTATTACATGCCCATGTCTGCTGATGATCTAGTTAGTGATATGGTGCGTCATGTACTGGGGGCATTAGAGCTTGATATGTATCCCTTATAGAGTGTTGTTCTCCCATCTGATGGAAGCCTCTTGGAAGCCATGACCTCCTATGGGTCATGTACAAGGTCCCCGGAGCATATTTCATTTTCTTGTGTCAAGTTCCTTAAAAAATGAAGCAAATTGTTGGAGCATAGTTCCTCTTTGTAATGTTCCAAATTTTTATGGAACATTAATTTTTGTTAATTTTATATAGGAGATGAATAAAATGGGTAGGGGACCCATTCTTTGCATGATTAGAGAATAAAATTCCTCTAAGTATGAAAGAGGATCATGTTTGGAGCTGGATTTCACACCTCCATGTGTGAAAGGAGATTTTTGCATAAAGGCTTGGCCAAGGTTGACCAAGTCAAACTGCGTTGGCATGAGTTGGAAAGCACTAAGTGGGACAACGTAGGAGGGAAGCTTCTAGTGGAAGGAAACCCTAATTCGAAGTAGGGTCCATGGAGGGAGGCTCACTTTTTTAAAAGAGGAGCAAGACAGCCATTGAGATTATCTTTGATCATTTTACATTTGAGTCTTAAAAACTTGTTGTTGCCTCGAATTGAATCATTAAGCTCGGGGCATGCCAACTTATTCCAAGCATTGTTTGTCTTCTTTTCAAGCTTGTGTAAAAATGAAACCACTTCGAAGCATATTTTGTCTTCATTTCAAGCTTGTGTAAAAATGAAACCAATTCCAAGCACAATGTTTCCACGTGTTTCAATCTTGTGAAAAAATGAAATCAATTTTCAAGCAGAGTTTCCCATGTTTCAAGCTTGTGTAAAAATGAAACCATTCTCATTCTACCTCTTGTGATTTCCATTTTTTAGCCTCTTCTACTAGACGAGCCTTGGTTTTCTCATTTCATCATCACCATCTTCTTGGCTGATCATACACTCTCACTTGGTTGTTTTACCCTTGCCTAGGGAACTGTCGTGATGAGTGGTCTTGTTAGCCAGCCTCTTGACCTTTACATGTTTTGAGCAGTTCTCACCAAAACCAGTTGCTGCCCTTTATGCCACTCATTCTTCTAGAAAGATTCCTCTTTCAGCTATTTTTAAACTCCCAAAATATGAAAATATTGTCAAGCACTTGTCTTTTAGAGCTCGTTAAAGTAAATGGAAAGTCATCTACTTAGTATAAGTTTAACCCTTTTCTGGACTGAGATATACTAGTTATGAAAAAGGACTACCTTAGTCAAACATGACTAAGAGGTTCTCTCGGATATCTTTTTCGACATTTTAACATTTGAGGGACTATTTACAAAAAGGGACCTTTGGAGTTTTCTTTTCACCTCTTTTTCAAAGTCCCTAAACTTGAAAAATATGTCAAGTTACCCCTCTATCAGACTTGTAAAACATAAATGACAAATAACTTGTCACGATGACGAGACTGAGTTACTCCTTCCTAGGGCCCGTTAAACTTACTAGGATGGATTCATCTGAAGGGTGAACTTATACGACAACCATATGGTATCATCTTCAAGCTTGTGAACAAAAATAAAGAGGTACTCGCTAGAAATAGTGGAGAAAAATGGAAGTAAACATGTCTTGTATTATTTATCGAAGGAAGCATGTCACTCTTGAACATGACACTCATCTGCATCTCGTGTCGGGTTTGGGATATCCTCACTTCGTCACATGCCTTCCTAGGTTTGGGAAATCCATTTGTCTCTCATGTGATCATATCCTATCACCACCATGACCATTGATCCCATTTTGAGTCAATTTCTTCCAAACTCATGAGTTGTGTCGTTGATATGTTTAAGAGAAGTCTCATCTACAAATTGAAACCTCTTGTGCCTCATTTGACCTTCTCTACCACAATCTTGAATAACTCTCATCAAATTTGAAAAAATCCTTTGTTTTGTGTCGATGATGTGGGAAACATTATGGCCCTCCTTTGATGGATCACTTCCTATCAACTCCAACTAATTATCCAGGAATATTATCTAGTAACTCCCTTTCAGTACCTTGGAGCTTGCATGCCTGAATGACAATTTATTCGCATTCGATGACATGTTCACATCCTTGGCCTTCGATCAGATGATTATGAAAGTGTTCGACTTTAGCTCCTTTGTTCACACTTTCAGATTATGTTCTTGTATCTTGAGGGAAATCGTCATCCTTGGTGGTTCCTCTCGTGCCTTTTAATGGTTTAAATCATCGACCAGTAATCAGGTGGTTTATACCATGTTCGGCTTCAATACATTTATTCACATGGTTATATTCGTACTTTGGATGGACCGGGAAAGAAATGAAGACCCTAGGTTTCATCTGATAAATGCAAGCTACGTGGAGTTGTTTGATATTCATGATTGTACACATGATCTCTTTTATATGGACGATTGTGTCTATGCCATGGATCCATACACATGATCTTTTCTATCTGGATGGTTGCATCCATGCCGTGGGTTCATGTATTGTTATATGCCTATTTAGAGATGTATTATTGGGCATACTTACATCAAAGATGTCATATGTACTGTATTATTTTTTCTTTGCAAGTCTCTTGACGATGGTTTCCTAAGTCCTTGCTTTGAATTGTAAAGCATTTCAACCATCACTTCATGTTTTGCCTTCATGATTTAGGGGGCATCTGTTATAATGTATTTTGTAACACTCCCTGTCTCATGCTCTAAGTTGTTGAAATTTCCCCAAATGTCGCAAAGTGACAAAATCCGTTAATGTGTTCATCATGAAAACATGATTAGAGCATCCTTGAAGAACAAAAAAAGAAATTCCTTGAAGAAATTCGGGAAAGGTTTTCCAAAAACCCTATTTGCAGGCCTAACGTGGTCCTCATGACTTATGCCTCACACTTTTCACCTTCACCATTACATGTTTCTAGCGCTACCAGCGCGAATTTTTTCAGGAAAATCTGTGTTGGTCCTCTTCAGGGAGTTTTCCCAAAAATGGAGGAGAAACTTCTCTTACTAGAAGCCTCGAGAACAGAGAGGCAGTTACAGGTGAATAAGGATTGGGTCGAGATCTCCCATTTCAAGCCTTTGATCCTACTATTAGGGATATTCCCCTTAATATGTGGACCTTCTTCCCCTTTTTGTGGATCCCTTACTCACTATCCTTCCCCATAAATGAATTCCCTACTTTCCTCAAATCGTTGATCATTGTTGTTTATCTTTGATGCTAGTTTCCATCCTTACACTCACGTGTGCCTAAATGTTGCCATTATGTGAAGGAGAAAGGAGTGCTTGAAGGTCTTGTCTAGGACTTGGAAACTCATCCAAAGGGGGCTTCCAACATCATAGCTTGAGTGGTTGAATGTTTCCCTTAATTTCTATTAATAATACATTATGTGTTTGCTTCCCATAAATGTGTAAATAATTACTCATTTAGTGTGATACTCTATGATTTATCATAGAGTTTATGTTAGAATGAATTGTGCTATGTATGTTTTTGTCGTCTCTTTTTTATCTTCCTTGCAGGTATTCATCCGCAATGGCGTAAAGAGGATTGGAATTAGAAGTGAGAAGATCGAGAAATGAAACCAATGGGCATTAGCATCAGAGTGAGGTAGACCATCTATCTTACTTTGTACTTTCTTATATAAGCTAGGAAAGTTTGCACATATTTGTCTAGTTTGTTGCTAGATCCTTCCTTTAGGACTAGACATATTTCTTTTGTCCGCAGAAGGGATTGTATGTACAACATGGTTTTCCACTTTGATTCCAATTCCTTCAAGTCACCAAGGAGGTTGAGTATGCCTTAACTGCCCCTCATCTCATGTTTACCCTGGTTGGCCGGTTACTTCGGTAGGTGTGAGGGGAGGGTGACGTTACAGGCATAGTTCTTGGCTAGTGCATATATGTCCAATTTATTTGATATTTTTAATGGAGCCTCCATATTAAGATCATATATATTCCTAGTAACAGTTAAACCAACCTTCTGCTTGGTCGCCATTTAAAATTTGATGCATCATTTTTATAGCTTAGGTCCTTTGATCCTAGTTGTGAATGGATCTATATTAACCCATAAATATGAAAATGGATGCCATAAAAATTAACCAAACAATTAATCAATAATTGGAATGTGATTATAGAAATCCAAGAAACCCTTTAAGAAAAGATAAATGTGAACGATCACCCATGACTTCCCATTTCTCCATCAAAAAAATTGAAAAATATTCACCCACAATAATGTAATGGCCACTTAGCAAACTTGTTGTCATGTTTAACCCTCCACGGACACTAAAACCATAAGTGGATTGTGGGGGGTCAATGTCGTTTCTGATTGAACACTGAGGGGGTATGAAATTCTTATGGAGTTGTCATGTTGTCAATAATGGTTTCAGAAAACAAATAATTGTGCACCCCCCTTTGTATTGAAAATCGAATGGGTTAGGGGGTGCACAATTAAATCTAAGACGTCCATTTATGAAAAAATCTATCAGTCATTGAAAACTACATGTTTTTTATTGAAATACTATGACAATGCATTTCCATAATGTGTTGTCTTCATTTTGTCATTTTCCCCTTCATCTCCCTTTCCAATAATCATAATAGTTGGTTTAGATAATACAGTAAACCTTGCAACTTCAATTAAAATAGTATGAATAGGTTGTATAAAGCACAACCAAGTTTAATTTACACTTCTTCATTGCTAATATCAGAGAAACATCTTTGGCACAAGTCATAGTGATTCTTCAATGGAGACTTGCAGCGGGAACCAATAATTTGATATATCCCACAACCATCATATTTTACAGCTTTGTGAATGTTTGGATGCATATTCTTACAAAATCCATGATTCCCCCTTTAAACCAAAAACATGAACCTGTCCAATTGGAGGTAGTGATGAAGGAACAGAGCAGTCCCTTTTGGTTGGTTGAGTGTTGCCAATATCTTGCTTCACTAGTTTGCTTGAAAAAACCTCTAGAAATCTGCAATTAGATCCTCAAATTGATGATAAAAATAAAAGATAAGGATAAATCACTTTTTTTAGCTCGACACATATTGGATAGAAAGCTTAGCCTGTATTCATGCGGCACCTTTAGTGTATCCATTCAAAATAACAAGAACCTCGATCTTATCTTCTACAATATTTCTTGAAATTAGATTAGAAGAAAGAGGTGATACATCAATAAAATGTTCTACCTATGCTTGATCAGGTAAATAAATTTTGGTGTTACATGTGTAAACATTTTTCACTCTAACAAGCATGTTTTTTCTGTGTGGCTCTTAGCATTGAAAATTCTTTATGACTTTGAAATCTATCATTGATTTGGCATCTTAACATTTTTGTGTTTAGCATGTTGGCATTCGAGTGTTCCTTGAAAATCCATGTGAACATTATAATGGTGATAGTACCAGATAGTTGGTGGTTCTACCCAAGTTTGAGAAGGAACATGGAATCTTTCCTAAACATTTTATGTAACCAATGAAACCGAATCACTCGACAGTTTGAAAATTAACCTTCATGCTCTTAAATTCCAAGGTTTATCTGATTATTATTGATTTACCTTCACTCCTTGGATTTATGACACCAATCTACACCTTGTGTGTGCACTCCTTTTTGTTTTAAATGAATGGGAATAATACGGAATTGGTCTCGCAACAATTTTATATATACTTTATGAAGCCCATTTACCACAAGGCCTTTCGACGTGTTGTGCAAAGATATAATTCCCCTTGTGGGATCCTCCCTTCGGCTTGGTGCTTGTGTATTGAGCGTTGACTTGGCTTGGTCAATATTGGTAAATATTTGGCGGAATTTGATGGTATATGTGGCATGAAATAAAATTGGATATTAGGATTTAGAGCCCAATAATTTTTTTAATAAAAAGAGCAGTAACCCTGCATTTGAACCTGAGACCACACATAACTTTATAAAAACCAATTTTTTGCACAAAATTGTTAAAATTTATAAAAATATTGCAAATGCCCAAAAGTCTAGCCAGGAAACCAAGTGACAAATTTCAAAGAATTTTCACTGGATCCTTTGGACAATAAAATTCTACAATAGAACCTATTGGCAAAGATTTTTTACAGGTCGTGAATGAATCACGCAACAAAGGTGAGGTTCTCCCTACTTTCAACTCGACATTCATTTCCCTCATTCCAAATGTTGATAACATGGCTTATTTTTTAGGACTTACATCCTATCTCCCTTTGTAATTGTTTATATAAGGTCATAACAAAGGTGATTTCTCATAGAATCAAACTAATCCTCTCTATGGTAATTTCTCAAAAGTAATTTGGTTTTCTTGTCGGGAGACAAATTCATGATGCCATTGGGGTTGATCAGGAGGGTTTACATAATATTAAAACATTGAATCTCAAGGGTGCTGTGATCAAAATAGACCTCTTAAAGGCTTATGATTGGGTGAATTGGTATTTCATCAGACTTCTTCTCACACATGTTAACTTTGATTTCCATTTAATTAATTGGATTATGAGTTGTTTGACATCTATTTCTTTTGTTGTTATGATAAATGGTTCAAATTCGTCAATTTTCATGCTCAACGAGGATTACATCAATGTTTTTATTTGTCTCCCCTCCTTTTTATTCTTTTTTCTTGAATGCCTGATTTTTATGATAAAAGAAGCCAAGAGAAGGAGGGAATTTCAAGGTTTTTTGTTTGCACAGTTATTGGAAATCACACATTTATTATTCATATATTATATTCTTATTTTCTGCAATGGCTCGGTTAGAGATTCGCAAAAATTTTCATATTATTTGTATTTATTCGGGTCAATGATAGGTATGGAGATAAAGAAAGGGTATTCCATTTTTGTTCATAACTTGGAAGAGCAGGAGATCAGATATATTTGTTCTGTCTTTCTTTTTTAGATTTCAATGATGGATTTAGGCCTTAAATATTTAGGTTTCTACCGTAAACCTAATTTCTATAAAAATAGAAGATTGGTTGTGGTGGTTGGAAAATCTAGAAAAAAGACTCTCATGATGGAGCTTTAGGTTGTTGGAGCTTTAGGTGGTTGTCTTTTTTATGAGCCTCAGTATTGCAACAAGAATGTTGCAAATCCTGAGGCTACCAACTTAAATTATCAACCTAGGGTTTATACAAACTTAATAGGTGTCGTAACTATATGAAAAACATGCAATGTGTCCTTCTTTCATTGATCTGATGCAATGAAGTGAATATCACAAAATAAAACACTATCCTAATTGTATAATGTAAAATTTGCATTGAAAAGGAAACCTAGTCTATGGAATACAAATAATAATGCTTGAAATAGAAACCCTAACATAAGAATAAAGAAAGTAAACTACTCTAACATGGATGAAGGAAAGAGAATGTAATCAATCACTACATTCCAAAGAGGTTAGATCCATTTACAGATTTCATTATATAAATCGTGTGGAAATCAAGGAAATCATTATTGTGTTATCCAATTCATAAATCTATCCATTAACCCAAATTGTTGAGATGTGTTGCAGGGGTAAAAAGGAAAATCCTAAGTGGTATTTTTGATTCATAAATCATGGATTTAGAACCTATGGGTCATTATTAAATCCTAAGAGACAAAAACCAAGATTTTGGAGAAGATTTGGTCAAGTTTACTCGTGTTACGAGAGTGATACAAGAGGTGCTACAGGAGGCCCTGTTTTAATGCTAGAGGGAGCAAGATAACTTGTAGAATGCCCAAGGAAATAAAATTCAAATGGGATGGGACTTTTTTTTATTAAGTATGATGTCCTAGGACTACATTGTAAGTGGATTCACTTCATATTACCCCTATTAAGACATGCTAAAAAATAGCAAAAAATTACTTACTCTAAAAACTGGAAATTCAACAACTATTGAGCTAGTTAACCTTCCAAATGCCTAATCAAGTGAAAATGTTATGGGTAAAAATATTGTATTTTAAATTTAATTTTTTATGACCCAATACAAGCAGAATAAACTCAAATGAAGCTCATTAACACGTTCTAAAAAATAGCTGAAAATTATTACTATTTTGCTACAAGGGCCTTCCAGAAATTCTAGATCTTTGAACTTGTAAACCAATCCAAGTAGCTAAATATAAATATGAATTTTCAAAGTTGTTATAAGGATGCATCATGCTTTTGAATCTATAAATAACCTATAAAACACCTCACTTTCAATCATTTAACTATTATGACCTACAACAAAAGAAGCATGAATAGTAAATGCAGAAATAAGAGATGCAAGTGAAAAGACATTCAAAGGGAATAAATAAATTGTACAAGAGGGATATGAGGTCCCTAGGATGGAAAATTCCAAGGAAAATCGGAGTCATATGAAGGAAACCGAGCTTTAGAAGCTAAAAATGGCACCAAAATTCATTATTTGAAACAATCCAAGCACATTGGACTGCTAGAAATGAGAGTGGACATGTTGAATAAAAAGTTTTCTCCACAAGATGACCAAGAAATGCATGCCCCTAGAGGCCAATTCGAATTGGTACTTATAAAAAGTGATGAGGATTAATTATCTTTGAAATGAGGTAGTTTTCCCATCCAAAATCAGTCAAAAGTGGATTTGGTTCCCAACACTAGGAATTTGCATTAAATCACTGTGAACACATTCCTATATTTTATCAATCAGTGGAGCTCCAAAATTTGTCAATAATTTCATGATCATTTTTTCATTTATTATCCAATATTTTTACATCATGTAGTAGGGAGAGAGTCCCTATATTATCTCATTCAGAACTTACTCAATATTCTCTCAAAATTCTGCAAAAATAAATAATATTAGGCACATACTAAGAAATGATAAACCAAATTCCTAAGAACCCATTAATACTACAAATTAACTCTATGATGTGCAATTAAGGGGGTCAAATACATGGTTTAAGTGTACATAAATAATCAAATTGGCCTAATAAAATAGAAAATTATGGGGCCCATCATCTCACCCTACTGAAATTGTTGCTCACCCTTGAGCAACTTAGCCTCATTCCTCTTTCTTGCCTTTGTCGTGGTGTACTTTGGTACCTTATTGATGTCTTAGGAAATTGTACAAGTGGTTTCTCTGCATAGAACTCAACCATGGATGGTCCTGTTCTAGGTGACCACTTTTCTCCTTATACTAGTTTGATGGGTAGACTTCGTGTTATTATCCCACATCCTCTACCTTATTTGAATTTGCAATCTGTATTCATCTGTGAGTTTCTCCCCTCTCTTTTTCTAATTCGAATAAGAGGGGTGTTGCAAATTTCTCATGAATATTCCTTCCTACTTTCACAAATTTGTAATAGGACTCCATGTTAGGTTGTGGTTCAGTATTTTGGGGTTCCTGGGGGCCTATTTCTACCTCTTTTGATGTTGTTTCCTCCTCTTGTAGAAATTTTTATTGGTCCTGTAGTAATTTTTCTTTATTTTTTTCCTTCCTGTAGCAACCTTGTCTTCCTCCTGTAGCACCTCTGCTTTCTCCTATAGAACCTATGTTTACTCTTGTAGCAAGGTTGTTTATGCTTTTAGTTTCTTAGTTATGGTTTATCTAGTGGTTGGCCTTGTCATGAATGTCACAAGTTGTTTATCCTTGGCTTTGCGGGAGGTTACCTCCTCAATTTTCTCTTCCCCTAGCCCCGATTATTTTCTTGTTTGCCAGCTGACTCCTAAATTTTGATGGGGATTGTTGAAGGAGGCTGAGGGTGATGAAAACAAGGCTAGATGAAAACGAGACTAATGGTGATGAAAACAATGTTGGTGGTGATGAAAAAAAATATATGAAAACGAGGCTAGTGAGAGATGAAAACAAGGCTAGGTAAATATTGAGTTTGGATAACCATTTAGCTTGTGCATGGATGCCTTTATTGACCCCCAATACTTAGACACACAAAAGAGAAATTACATAGCACTCATGAAGCCCAAAGGATTCAATTACATACCTTTCCTACATGTGGATTTTCTTGATGGTGTTGATGTTTTGGATTGAATACTTGTTCTGCAGGTGTTGTTGGAGCCATAGATTGTGTTGCAGGTGTTGCATGGCAGCCTGATTCATCATTGATTCATGTTGTCAGAGGTTTCTTATTGATGTGATGATCCTTTGATGGTTGCATGGTAGATATGGACAGGAGTGAGGCTATTTTTTAGTGTCTTCTATGAGGTTATTGGTTTTCCTCCCTTGCTTCTTGAAATTTCTTGAGAAAAATATGATTTTTTTATGTTCTCTGCTAGCTGAAACTAGGTGATGTAGGTATTTTTCTTTCATGTAGGTGCTCTTGGAATTAGCCGTTACTACTTTGATGGGTGGTCAATAATTTTGTAGCAACTAATCAGGAGGACATGTAGTTGCTGAAGGATCAGGTTTATAATCTTTAGATACCCATGGTGACTGGTTTCCAATTCTAGAGCTTTGGCTACCTTGATGTCTGCATGCTACTCCAAAAAAAATGGTGGTTGACATGCTGATTGTTTGAGGTTCCCTTTCCCATACTAATTTCTCCCTGCTTCAACTCTGCTTTGGAAATTTTTTTGTACATATTTTAGTGAGATGCGCTTGACTAAGCATTGTTACTAGAGGTCTTGTTGATGGTGGATCAATTTGTTGTTGTTGGAAATGATCAGTGACCATGTATTAGCCCTACAGAATTTTTTTGGCTTCCCAATATCAAGGAGATGATCCCTCAATGCTTCATGATGGTAAATTCTTTATTTTGGTGCCCCTAAGTGCTTTTGATTGTAGTTATGGGGTCTTTTGTAAAATGCTACAAGACTGGATTATATCTTGTAGCAGTCACATATAACTCCTTATGATCACAATAACCTTCAAAAAATTCATCCAAAAACTCTGAAAATTCACGTTAAACTCATAGACAAAGATTATAAGCTTTGGTTGTGGTGAAAATTGTGGGAGAAGGGGTGAAAATGGGGATTTTTCATGGAAAAAGATGAATTTTTGGATGGATAAGTGACTAAATGGTGTGGAGGATGGATGATGTAGGTTTAGTAGACTTTTTTTTTCATTCCCCCAAGGAAAACATAACATATGACCCCTCTCTCTATGCCAGTCGCAATCCTGTAGAAATTCTGGTCACTCCTGTAACAACTTTTGTAGTTGAATTGTTTTATCCATATCTCTCAAACAGTAGGTTGGATTGACCTAAATTTTTGTCATCGTGTTTTAATCATCCTTATGCACAGCCTCATAAGAAAATTGTGTCCAATGGATGTACGAATCTCGAGAAAAAATAAAAATGGATGTAGGTGATGGAGGCCAATTTCTCGAAAAGTGAGCACTGGAATTTGTTGAAATTTCTTGAACATGTTATAGTGATCCATATGTATCTCCCCATGAAACATATTGAAAAATGGATGCATGGTTTTCAAGATATGGTAAAAACATTTTATGCCCTATGTATTTTGGCCTCCTATATCAAAACAACACCTTCCTATAGCATTTTAGGACATCAAGGGAAATGAATGCGAAAGGCTTGGAAATTATGGGTGGATGTTGGAAATGGATGAGGGTGATGGATTTCCATGGCCTTGCTCCTGCTGGAGCATCTGGGAAAAGGAGGAGAAAGCACAATTTTGACTTCCTTTGACTAGGTTTTTGATCGATTTTTTTCTTTTGGTGCTAAATTATTCTTGTTGCTTGCAAATTTTGGAGAGAAACTGCATTCATCAGAGAGAGATACATGGAGAAAAGGAAAAAAAAGTCTTCTCCTTTTTTAGGCCTACTAACTTCCTCAATGAGGTTTTCAACTAATAGGTCTTCCTAGGCGCCTCAAACGAGGTTTTCACCTAGGATCTTTTATTTTTTCTTATTTTTTCTCTAATTTACAACCCATTGAATGGCTCATGTAGGTTTTCAATCAATGATCCAATCTTAGGCACCTAAAAGGAGGTTTTCACTTCAGATTTTATTCTTTTCCTCTTATTTATTCTTTTTCCATTTTTTTATTTCTTTTTCTCTCTCTTATTCTACTTGAAAAAAACAAAATGTGTTTCATGTATAGGAATACTTCCAATGGAGCCATGTGCAAATATATATGACATATAAACTCATGTGTAGGCTCGAAATATATGCATTGACATGTACCTAAATGTGAGAGACCAACCGCTTTTATTAAGATGAGATCATGAATTGTTGAAGAAGAGTGTGTTGTTGTAATTTAATGATTTTCTGGAACCATATTTCAATATAGGTGTGGTGCCCCTAGTCCACTTATTGATTTAGAGCATCCTGTATGTCTTCTTCTTCCATGAAATTCATATCTTCTTCTTTTTTCTGATTATCATCTTGAACACATAAAGGTTTCAATGATGAACATGATGAAACTTCCTCAATCTCTAATTTTGATGTCTTCTCTCCATCAAGTGCATCCCATGATTCTTTCGTCTCCTCATTTGAATATTCTTCTTCTGTATGTTGTCCTTAAATGGCATCAATAGAATATATTTTTTGAAATTCCTTTCGTGAGCTAAGATGAATACCATTTAGATCATGAGGATATTTTTGGAAGTGTTGTACCTCACCATTGTAAGTGGGTTGAGCTACCTTGTTGTTTGGGTTTGGAAATGGTGGTATAGGTAGTTGAATGGGAGTGGACCTTTGAGATGGATGTGGTTGAGGTTGTGGTTGTGGTGGAAGTGGATGGTAGGGATAACATGGAGTTGGGTATGGAGGATATCAAGGAAAATATTGAGGATATTGTGGATTTATCCCATAAGTTCCTTTCCAACCTTGTTTCCAAGATTGGTTTTAGGGTTGAGATGGCCAAGGTTTCCAAGGAAAGAGTGTGCTCCAATTACTTTGAGATGGATGTGCATAAGATTGAAATTGTGAATTAGGTTCTTGCATCATATCTGGTTGATTAGGTTGCCATGGTCTTCTTGGAGCTACATAAAATAATTGTTTTGGTGATTGACTTGCTCCATTGTCCTCTTGGTAAACTTCCTTCAACCTTGGTAATGATGGGAAATATTTAATAGCATGTGATTATACATGGACAATACAAATATCAACAGATTATTTTTGTTCATATTGAATTCTTAACATTTATACTTGTTTGCTTAGATTGCTAATAATTCATGTTTTAAAGATCCCATTTAAATGTAAGGTATGTCACGAATATGGCCACTATGCAAATCGTTGTCCTAAAATAATAGATGTTGAAAATCCTGATCAAGATGCTCAATGGGAAACGGTGAAAAAAAAGAAGACTGCCTCAAACCCTAAGGCCAATGCAACCTCTGCCCCTCCTATTTCCAATCCGTTAGCCTCCTCCTCCTCCCCTTCTTCCCAGGATCCCCTCCTCCATCCTTCAGCCTCCCCTGTCCTGCCTTCCTCCCCACCCAAGACTGCCTTGGAGTCTTCCAATCCCTTTTCCGCCATTTCCCCTCCCAATGATGACCCTCCCCTCTCCATCCCCCTCTTCCATTCTGATGCCCCTATCTCTTCCCCTACCCTTCAGGATCATCCTTCTGCTCCTGATCCCCCTTCCACTTGAGCAACTAGGAACTCTTCAAAAGAACATGGTGCAAACCTTGAACCACCCAAAAAGAAAGGGCTAGGAAGAAGATCTCATAAGAAACAAAGGGATGAAAATGCACAAAAAGATATTGCAATGGGTACCCAAAACCCCATAGAAACCTACATCTTGGGCCAAAGTAGCAAGGAGGTAGTACATAAGGAACAAGGAGGGCGAGCAACTCTTCTTACCACCTACACTCAATGATTAAAGTTCTTTCTTGGAACAGAAGGGGATTAGGGCACCCCTCCAAAATTGCTACCCTCAAAGATCTGATAAACCAGGAGAAACCAGGAATCATTCTCTTGCAAAAAACCAAGCAAGGAAGACCTGATATGAAAGTAATAATTGATAAGTTCAAGCAGTGTGATGGCCTTCTTTTTGAATCGAGAGGGGCTTCTGGGGGTTTAGTTACCCTTTGGGTCCACAGTGTTTGGAGACTCCAAAATAGCACAATCAATCAGAACTGGATTAAAGTTATAGTAGAGAACTCCATAAACAACAAAAAAATTGTCATATACAATGTTTATGCCCCAAATCACTACAGAGATAAAGAGCAGTGTTGGCATTCTATCAAGGATGATATCGATGAAGAAGAAAAAATTAATATATTAATTAGAGGAGACTTTAAGCTTGTTCTTCACTCTAATGAAAAGAGAGGAGGATGCTTCACTCAAGATCCTTTTAGGGCTCAGCTTGAAGGCATCATGCAGGAACATGAATTGTTGGATATTGTTCCTAAAAATCTCAGATTCACGTGGAGTAATCAAAGAATTGGGAAGGACAATATCATGGAGAGTCTAGACAGAATTCTCGTGGATATTTAATTCCTTTCATCTTACTCCTCGGCTTCAGCCTTTGTGCTTCCCCTTTCAGCTTCATATCATTATCCAATCACGCTCATTCTTGAAGAGCATCGCATTTTAGGACCTATTCCTTCTAAATACAATCCACTGTGGAACAATATTCCTGAAGCCAATCAAATAGTTCAATACACCTGGAGCCACCACATAGAAGGATCTCCTAGTTTCATATGGGAAAGCAAGCTAAAAATGACTAAAATCGCTCTTAAGGAATGGGCTAAATTCTCTTATAAAGAACCAGAGAAGCTACAATCAGATATAAAGAGCAGAATAGAAAGCATCCACGACAAAGTTGAAAATTCTGGGCTCACTCACGAGCATCGTGAGCTTGAAAATGATCTATACTGTCAGCTTTACCACACCAACAGAGCGGAGGAGCAAAAATGGCGCATAAAATCTAGACAGTTATGGCTACAAGAGGGTGACAAGAACTCCATTTTTTTCCACAAACAGGCCACTGTTAGGAAAATTCGAAATAATATAAACTCCATAACTGATGCAGAAGGCCATCTCCACCATGATCAAGAAGCAATTAAAAATTTCGCATCAGAACACTTTCGAGATCTTCTCACTAAGACGAGAGGCGAGGAGGATTATTCTGACTTCCTCCAATACCTTCCCACCTCAGTCAATGAGGAAACAAACAATCAACTCACCAGAGAAATTGAAGAAGCAGAGATTCAAAGAGCAATATGGACCCTGCAGCCAGAAAAAGCTTCGAGCCCTTATGGTTTTTCCATTAGCTTTTACAGGACATATTGGGGAATAATTAAGAAATATTTGGTCAAAATGATACAATGGGACCAGCGCAAGAAAAAAATTGATGGATACACCAATTCTACCCACCTCTCCCTCATTCCCAAAGAAAATCGACCCTCTTCCTTCTCCAGATTTCGGCCTATTTCTCTTTGTAACTCCTCTTATAAAATTCTTACCAAAATTCTTACTCTGCGCCTTAAGCCCCATCTTCATTCTCTAAACTCTGAGAACTAAGGAGGCTTCATGTCCAACAAACAAATTTCTGATACCATCCTCCTTATCCAAGAGGAAATACACTCTAATCTCTCTCGTAATGAAAAAGGCTTCATCCTTAAGCTTGATCTGGCCAATGCCTTCGATCGGGTTAATCACTCATTCCTCCTTGCAGTTCTTAAAAAAATGGGATTTGACCCCTCCTTTCTTGACCTTGTTAATGCTTGCATCGCTGGCCCGTGGATCTCTACCCTCATAAATGGTAGGCCTGGCCCTTCTTTTCAATCGTCTCGTGGTCTAAGACAAGGTTGTCCCCTTTCTCCTTATCTTTTCATTTTGATGGTCGAATCCTTCAGCAAGGCTTTGGACCACAAGCATCGAGTTGGGCTCATCACTGGCATTAAGTTTGGCAATGGCGTCAAAAATATGAACCATTCTCAATTCGCAGATGATACTCTGCTAATGGGAGGTGCTTCTAACATCATTGCTCAACGCTTCAAAACCCTCTTGGAAAAATTCATGAGCTACTCAGAAGGCGTGATTAATCACCTTAAGAGTTGTATCTATGGTTGGAATACTTCAGCTCAGTCTCTTCACAACATTTCCAATATATTTGGGGTCCCTTAAAAGTTAGATTGGGGACATTTTTCTTATCTGGGTATGCCAGTGAGCACAGGTCCTCTGAAGGCTGAAGTATGGTACATCATCATAGACAAAATGAAATGAAAAGTACACCATTGGGGCTCTTCTTGGCTCAATCCTGCAGGCCGCCTCATTCTCCTCAAATCTGGTCTCTCTTCATTACCTTTATATCAATTTACTCTTCTCCAATCTCCTGTTATCTTTCACCACAAAGTGGAGGCTATCATTCGACACTTTCTTTGGCAAGGGGGGAAAAGTGAAAAAAGAAAATACAACCTTATAAACTGGAAACAGGTCATTCAAGATTGGGAGCATGGTGGATTGGGAATCTGTTCTCCAAAGCTCCTTAACGTGGCTTTTGGTGGGAAGATTGTTTGGATACTTATTAGTGGAAAGCCTGCTTGGTGGAAGAGTGTTTTGGAAACTAAATACCTCAATACTACTAGGCAGCAGCTCTTTGACCAAGCTATCCCCAATAAAGCTTGTTCGAAAATCTCGGGGCTATGCAAAAAATCGATCCCTTTTTTAGCTCAAAATATTTCCAAAGTGCCCAAGGGTGGCAGCAATATCAGCATTGGGGCGAATAGAATCATGGGGCAGCCTCCCATCAACAGCAATCAAGGAACTCATCATATTTTAACTTATCTCAACAATAAGGGGCTGCATAAATTAAATCATATTTGCAACTGGGATGCTCAATCCTTACCGTGGACTGGGTGGAAATTTCCTAAAATTCCTGCTTATTTAGAGGTAAGTCTTGCTATCCTTCAATCCCATCTCCATGGCATTACTCCTATCCAACAAGACAGCGAGGATGATTTTCGATGGGATCCCTCAGGATCAACTTTTACTAGCAAATCTACATACCAACATCTATGCAATAAGGAATATCCCACGCCTATATGGTCAATCTAGAAGGTAGCTTGGAGATCTGAGGCCCTCCCCAAGATCAAATTTTTCATATGGACTTTACTTAAAGGGAAAATATTGACCTTAGACAATCTAAAAAAACGAGGTGTGATTGGACCTTCTTGGTGCCCAAATTGCCATGTTGCTGAAGAAACCATTTAGCACCTCTTTATTGATTTCCCCTTTGCAATCTATTGTTGGAAAGAGCTCTCTCCCATTACCCACCTTCCTTGGAGCTCACACAGCTCCATTGCTGAAGCCCTGAACTTATGGAAGAAAAGCTACCCTTGGAAACGTAAAAATAACAGTATAGCCAAAAGATTTTGGGATACCCTCCCACACACTGTTATCTGGAATATATTGTTGGCTCGAAATCGGAAAGTCTTCAAAGACAAAGACACCAATGTCAGAAAGCTTTGTAGTAAGGCTCGAAGCCTTGCTCTTGAAACTATTTCAACCAATAATAAATCAAACCATATTTATTACAAGGACCTCTTTGTTGAAGAGCGAAATTTCATAGGCTACCTCCTGGAAAAAAATAATAGCATTAAGCGTAGCATTTTCATCCTCAATCAGTGGCATATCCCCAATGACAGCTGGAAAATTCGACTGAGTGAGGAGGATTTTCTCACATGGTTAAAAAGTTGCAAGAGGCCCTCCCTATTCTTTGATGGAGCGTCTAAATCCAATCCGGGCGTGGCTGGGGCTGGTGGTATCATTTTCAATGAAGATGGTGCCATTCTTTCCTCCTTTGAATGGGGATTGGGTTCACTCTCCAATAACAGGGTCGAAGGTCTTACATTGTTTCAAGGTATATCTCAATTACAAAAACTTGGTATAAATAATGCCATGATCTTTGGTGATTCAGCGATAATTGTTAGTGTAATGATTCACAATCGTGTGGCAGCCAATGTGGCATTGCAAAAAATCACCAGGCGATGTCAAACACTTACTGCCAATATGCGAGGTATTAGCTTCTACCATATCCTTCGCAACCTCAACAAGGAGGCAGACCTCCGTGCCAACAGGGCCTGCAACAGAAACATCGGGTGCCTCTCCTGCAATGATGTCGAACCCCATCTCCTTCTACCATGAATCTACGCATTCAGATCCCCAGCAGAGGAATCGATTCTTCTTGTATTTGGAGTGCCTCTTCTATCACATCCCCAGGCTGGAGACGGATTCCCGTGCCTTCAAAGCCTTTCCATGATCCTATCACTATCCTTTTTGCCATGATATCGAATCCCAATCCTCCTGTATCGAATCTTCTTCACCTTCTCAAGAAATCTCCAACAGAGGACCCTGCTCCTCGTGATTTTATGCATGTCATTTCCCTCTTCAATCTCGTGAATTGTTTATTGACAGGCACAGCCTTCCCTTTCTTGTTTCTTCCTATTTATACGCCCTCCATTCCTCATTGGCATTCACTCTATCCTAAAGTTTTTTTGTCAAGGAATCTCTGCTTCCCCTTCGCCCTTCGTTCTGTTGTTTCCTCCTTTGACGGTCTCCATCCTCGGCAAGAACTCTTTGCTTTCTCGCCCCCCCTTGCTTTGGGCCCCCCTTTTTCCTGTATCTATCCCATCTTTCCCTTTGGCCCTATTTTGAATAAAGTAGCTTGAATCTTTGCTTCCTTCAACCACATACCTTGTTACAGCTTAGGATATTTTGGAACTTACATCTGTTGCCCAAGATGGCGAGGAGCAAAGATTTTTTACACTACGCCGACCTCCAAGCGGAACTGGAACAGATTCGAGCCCACCAGAAGATCTTGGATAACAAACTCAAATACTAGGCTAAGATGGTTGATGAGAAACATGAAGCTGATCACAATCTATTTCTCCACAGGGTTTCATCTCTTCAGGAATAGTTCAATGAGCTTTCCAACAAATGCGCTCACGCTGAAGAATTAATTCAAATTCTGAAGTACATGGTGGAAAAGAATAGTGCTTCTAGCTCCAGCTCTACAAATCTCAGGAACTTGGGCATAGATGCCAACCCTGAAGACTCCATTTCACGACAGATTAGCCATATTAATATAGATTAAGAATGTCTTGTAAATTCATCTTATTACTGTTTCAGTTTTTTCGAATCTATGCATCTTCTGTATTTCAGTTTTTTAGGAAAGTTAGAAACAAAAGGGTTGTAGCAGTTCCTACTGTCACACCCTTCTCTATACCTTATGCTCTGCATCTTGTAATTCTGGAGCCTTGTCTCCCCCTTTTTTGAATACTATTAGCAACCGACTTTGTAAAAAAAAAAAGAATTCATGTTTTAAAGTTCTCAAACAAATTTCCAAGTTTAGCTTGACTTACCAATCTTGATGTCAATTTACTTACTCTTGTCCTTCCTCTTGATATGCGCTTGCATGTTTTACAAATTTCTTCAAATGATAATTGGTATACATCACCTCTACTCATGAGATCAAGGAGATCAATCCACTCATCCCTAATTGTTGTAAGTCATGGAAAATTTTAGGGGCTAATATTCGCAGGTGGGCTAATTTTCCATGGTTTTTACAAAAAAAAGATTCGCCAATTTCCATTTTTTTATAAAAATGATTCGCCCAAATTTTATAATACAAAATTATTTTACATTAAAAATCGCCAACATTATATAGAGATTATATATAATATCATTATAAATTTGAATTTTTTTACAAATACATCAATAAACATTTATAGTTTACATATCAGGGACTAGTGATATTCGCCAATTTTTTAAACTTCAAGATTATTTTCCATCCTTGAAATTTTCCCTGTTGTAAGTAAGAGGGTTAATTTTTCCCTCTTAAAATTATACATAAATCTCTCTATTAGATCCTCAAGGATCTCATCTTATTTTTGAGTCATTCTAAATATTTATTCTTTAAGATTATGATCTTTATATTTTTCTAGAAATATATTTTGCATATCATTCCATGATCTTATTGAATTAGTCCCTAAACTCATGAACCATTTAACAGCTCTATCCTTCAATATTGCTGGAAACAATCTCAATTTTTGAGTGTTTAGTAAGTAACCATAATATATGCAAAGGATTTAAAATTAAAAGAGAAAATTTTTCGGATCCTCTAACCTCTTCCCATTGAAGTTGGGAAGGAAATATGGAGGGATGTTCTTCATATAAACATTGTTGTCAGTATCTTAAATGGGAAATCAAAGAGGGTATTCCTCATTGTCATCATATCCATCCATTTATTTAACCTTCTCATCCACCTCTTATTCTTCTACCTACAAAAGTGGTTGGTGATGTGGTTCTTACTTCACCATGTGATCAAATGGGGGGGGGGGTTAGGTGTTGGGGAAGTAACTTTTTATGTTTTTATAATTTTTTTTGAATAAGAACGTTGATGCGATGAAAAATTATGAAACGTGAAAAATGCAATTTTTTGTTTTTGCATAAATGGATCAACTAGGGAAGAATAAAATGCATGCTTTGACACCTCCCTGGAAACGGAGCCAAAAATTGATGAGCCCCATTATTGCAACAAGAATATTGCGAATCCCGAGGCTACCAATTCAAATTATCAACTCGAGGTTCGTATAAACTTAAGAGGTGTCGGCACTTTATGTGTAGAATGTAAGGTGTCCTTCCTTCGTTGATCTGATGCAATGAAGTGAATATTACGAAATCAAACACTAGTCTAATTGTCGAATGTAAAATTTGCATTGAAAAGGAAACCTAGTCTATGGAATGGAAATAATAGTGCTTGAAATAGAAACCCTAGCTTAAGAATAAAGAAAGTGAACTAATATAATATGCATGAAGAAAATAGAATTTAATCAATCACTAAATTCCAAATAGGTTATATTCATTTAAATAGTTCATTATATACTTCACGTGGCAATCAAGGAAATCATTATTGTGTTATCTAATTCATAAATCTATCCATTAACCCAAATTGTTGAGATGTGTTGCAGGGGTAAAAATGCAAATCCTAAGTGGTATTTGGTCTTCCTAAATCATGGATTTAGAGCCTAAGGGTAATTATTCAACCCAAGGGACAAAAAACAAGCTTTTGGATCAGATCTGGTCAAGTTTACATGTGCTACAGGAGGTGCTAGAGGAGGCCCTGTTTTGCTACAAGAGCGAGATAAATTGACGAATTCCCAAGTAAATCAAATGAAAATGGGATGGTAATTTTTTATTATTATTAATTAGGATGTTCTAGGACTCCATTACAAGTGGATTCACTACAAAATACCCCTATTAACATGTGCTAAAAAATAGCACAAAATTACTTACTCTAAAAACTAGAAATTCAAGAACTAGCGAGCTAGTTAACCTACCAAATGCCTAGCCTAATCAAGTGAAAAATATATGGGGTGAATTTGGTTATTAACTTGAATATTTTTATGACCCAATACAATTGTAATCAACTCAAATTAATCTCATTAACACAATCTAAAAATAACGTAAAATTACTATTATTTTGCTACAAGGGACTTCCAGAAATTCTAGATTTGTGAACTGGTAAACCAATCTAAGTAGCTCAATGATGAATATGAATTTTAAAGTTTTTATAAAGATGCATTATAATTGTGACTCTTTAAATAACCTGCAAAAAAACTCACTTCGATCATTTAACCAATATGACCTCCAACAAAAGAAGCATGAATAGTAAATGCAAAAATAAGAGATGCAAGTGAAAAAAACATTCAAAGGAAATAACGATATTGTACAAGAGGGTTATGAGGGTCCTAGGATGGCCAAGACCAAGGAAACTTATATTCCTATGAAGGAAACCAATATTTAGAAGCTAAAATGGCACCAAACTTCATTATTTGAATCAATCCAAGTACATCCTTAGTAAAAATGAAAGTGGAGATGCTAAATAACAAGTTTTCTCCACAAGAAGACTAGGAAATAAATGTCCCTAGAGGAAAATTCGAATTGGTACTTATAAAAAGTGATGAGGAATAACTCTCCTTGAAAGGAGGTAGCTTTCCCCTCAAAAAGTGGATTTCGTTCCCAACACTAGGAATCTCCATTAAATGACAGGGAACACATTCCTAGATTTTCTCAATTAGTAGAGCTTCATAATTTTTCAATAATTTCATGATATTTTGTTAATTTATTATCCAATATTAGTTTAACATGTAGTAGGGATAAAGTCCCTATTTTATCTCATATAGAATTTACTCAATATTCTCTCAATATTCTGCAAAAATAAAAATAAAAATATTAGACACATAAAAAGCAAGGATAAACCAAATTCCTAAGGACCCAATAATACTACGAATTAACTCTATGATGTGCAAGTAATGGGGTCAAATACATGGTTTAAGTGTCTATAAATAATCAAATGGGCCTAATAAAATATACAATTCTGGGGCCCATCATTCGTGCTAGCCTAGTTTGGTACTGGTCAAATATGTACTTAAAGTTGTACCAGTTTATTGGATTTCTCTAGCTTGGATTGATAAGGGAGTCTTAGAGGAAGCCAAAAGAATATGTTTTAAGTTTTTATGGGATGGAAGTTAGGATCATTTCATCCTCCCATCGGTTATGTGGATTCGCTTGGTTTTCCCAAAGCTATTGGGTGGGTAGGGTCTCAAAAACATATTTATGTTCTCAAAATCCCTCACTGCCAAATATGGTTGGAGGCTTTTTTCTATGCATAGCCTCTGGAAATAGGTGGTTTATCAAAATTATATTTATCCATAATATTTTGAATATTGGGTGAGACTACAATTTAGATCTAGATAAAACATAATGATGGTTTGGTGGGTAGTTCTAAATTCCTTTGACTTGGTGGTATCTGGCCTGACATGGAAGATAGGGGATGGCTCTTAGTTTCATTTAGGATATGACACATGGCCTATTAGTAGAGACAGTCATCGTCTCTCTGAAGCCCTTATTTATTTTCTACGTGATCGGGGCATCTCCCATTTGGAGCATATTAATTTTTCAGCACGCTTGTCCATTTTCCAATAAGGTTAGATGAATGTGGTTGAAATAAACATTTCGGCCAACTTGTAGGAGTGGTTTCATTTCTGCAATTATTTATTTTTTAACGCACATCAAATCAATTGACAGAGAAGACAATATAGTATGGGCTTATTCTCCTCATGGTTGATATACTCCAAAGTTGGGTTACCTTCACCTAAATGTTGTTGCTCAAAATGTGGTTGTGGCATGGTGGTGGCAGGTCTTCTAGAAATCCAAATGTCCATGAAAATACCCTCTATTGGTCTAGTATATCACGATGAGAAAATTCCCCACATGGGATGACGTAATGCAATGAAGATATAAAATCGAGCTTGGTTGGTTTGCTTTGTGCATGGACAATGAGGAATCCATAGTTTGCCTTTTTTTTCTTTGTCCTTTCACTAAGAGGGTATGGGATACATGTTGTTCTTTATTGGGTTCATATTGTCATTGGTAAGATATTTCCTTCGAATATTTTTGGAAAATATGGTTTAAGAAAAGGCTACAAAATCATTTCATGCCCTCCCCCTTATCCTGTCTTGGATTCTTTGGCTTGCACAGAACAAAAACATTTTCGAAAAACCTTTGTCCTATCCTGAGAAGGTCACAACTGAAGGTTTGGAAATTCTTTCACACTCTCCACAATCCAAGATGTTGATGGGTGGAAGATCTATGTTCATTGAATCACCAGATATATCCATTCCTTGGGGCTATTTTGATGGGGCGTCACAGGGGGATGCCTTTATATGCGAGGGTGGATTTGTTCTTCATTTATCGTAGGTTCATTACTTTCACGTTAAAATGGATTTTGGCTATGGGAAAAATAATTGGGTTGAATTCAATGCTTGCAAATCTCTTATTTTTTTTCTATTGAAAAAAGGATATGTACATCTTCAATGCTTTTGTGACTCTCAATTAGCTATCAAATGGGTTAATATGTCTCAAAGATGCATAATATTTTTACTTGTTTATGTTGTGGAGAACATTCAAAGATTAAAAAAATCATTCGCATTGTTTACATGCTGCCATGTATACATCTAGAGGAATGGGGAAGCTGGCAGAATTTCTAAAGAAGGCACATTCTTGGATCTGAAATTATGGCAAGTGACTGAGTTCCAGGGTGTAGACCATTTCCAGTTTTTCACAAACCCTTTATGGACGGGCTTCCACATGTTGATCCTTCTTAACTTATCTTTTTTTCTCATTGTATATATCACTACTACATTGCAAATTTTGTAGGTTTATATATAAAACATTTTTGTAGGACCATTATGGTTACGATTTTTTGATCATGAACATCATTTCATGGTTTTTCTTTTGATTTGACAACCGTTAGGATCCTATAATAATAGGGATCATAATTTTGAATTGGCCATTTTTAATCTTGTAATATTGTACATACCTTTGCTTTATGCAAATGTTTTCCCATATTAAAAAATGAGAAGAGGGTATGTCCTAAAAGAAAAATCGAAGGACCAAAAGAAAGAAGATTAAAAAAGGATATAAAGTATGAACCCCACAAAAAGAAACAAAAATAGATCCTGAAAGTCTTGCACATTCAAATGCCACTACTTTAGTTTACTTTACTTTTGCAAATAAAATTGTGTGCAACTTGTCCAAAATGTCACAATTCATGATGATCATACAGTTTAATTTCAATTCATTCATGATTTTAAATTTCATGTCATGATAGTTAGTGAATAAAGATCTGACCAAACCATTTAATCTTGGAAGATCAGTAGTTAGGTAGAGAATCAAATGAGCTCATCAGTTTAATCTGAGCCATTGGAAGTTATAAGGTTAGAAGTAGGTTAGTTTGCTTATTAAAAGAAAATAAAAGGGTCAGCAAGCTCAAATGCACCCAATAAAGGAAGTAAAAATGTTAGGGTAAAAAAAAGGGTAGGTAGATTACTTTCACAAGTAATGAAAAGCATCATTTGGTTCATCTCATATCACTGATGTCCTTCAAGCACTTTCCCCTTGCTAAAAACCCTATTTCCACTCTTGGAAGTCATTTCCCCTTGTAAAATCCCTTTCCCTTTATTCTAACCCTTTCCCTTCCTAAAACCCCTTTCCCTAGTCAAAAACCCATTTTCCTTTGGAAAAATCACTTCCCCTTTACTAACTCTACTTCATTCAACTAAAACTTGCAAAACCCACTTTTGCATAGTTTTAATGCGCTTAATATAATCCTCGGGCCCTGCTTCCCTTTTTAACTCAATACCCCGCTTAATATGTTTTCCCGGGCCCCTTATGATTATTTTAGCATATAGTTTATGTATTTTCCCGATCCCCCTTTATATCATTTTAACCTATATTTTTAAATCCCCTCCCACTATCGTTTTAACTCTTCACATATATATTAACCCATTTAATATTCCCATATAATATTAATCCCCGATCCATATTTATATTAAAACCTTTCCACTTTAACTTATCCCTAGGTCTCACTTTATTTTAACTCATCCTTTCATTTAACGACCAACTTTATTATATTCCCTGACTCCATTTTTAATATAACTCCATAGTATAAACCATTCGCATATTAAACCCCACTTTATATTAAAACCTACGCCTAAAACCTTTCTCGACCCCACCTCATTTAAAAGGATTTCGCAACATTTGTCAACCATCAGATCTCCGCTATCAGATCCAATGGCCTACATGCCATTTTGCATCTCTCAATAGTCATATGATTAACACCAAGGGGGGGGGGGGGGGGGGGGTAAATAGGTGGTTTATCACCCCCACCACACGGTGCCACCAGAGCTTATTGCACCTCCATCCTTAAAAACCGCCTAACCACCTTTTGGGATGCGATAAACCATAAAAATCGTCCTCGGATTGTGATAAAACCACTGATGTTTAAAATAAATCCCCATGCCAATGCGAAAAAACCACAAACCCCTTCCATTGTGCGACAAACCGCTTGTCCACCCCGCACTATGATAAACCGCCATCCCACTTGCGCCATGAAGCAAACCATTTATGCGTCTTGCAATAAAGCTACCAAAGCTTCAAAATAAAATCCGCAATACCATTTATCTCTGCAGATTTATATAAAATACCAAAAAACACCATTGTCAAACAGAACTAAAAACCTGCTATTCTGTCCATAACCCTAAATCTGCAAAATTACGAAAATACTAAACCCATTCACAGTTCGGACTCTTTCCACAGACCTCCAGTTCAATGAAGCCATTGCTCGCCTCCTTGCAGACCTGTGTTTCATTAACAATTGTTTTATTTTTGCAGGTAATTAGTAGACCAGAAGATTGGACAAACAATTTTGTTACTAGTTCCAAAATCTGTTTAATCCAGATTCTCAAGATATGAATTCAAAGGCTTCATTCAGCAGAAGTTTCATGTACAGAAAGAAAACTAAGTAAAACAAGAAACATAGCAGGGAGAAACTATTTACACAGAGACAGTAATGGTTAGCAGAGATAAAAACATCTACATCAGCAACAACGAATTTTATTCAAAGTAACTCTCCAGGACATATTTTACATGAAGTTACATGTGTCTTTTTAGTAAAATCCATTTTGACTAAAAATACAAGAACATGAGAAAGTCAGTGTGATTTACTACATATGAAAGGCATATAAAGAAAAGACACGTGAAAGAGTAAACATATGAAAGACAAAGGAAGAAGAAAGCGTGAAAGACAAGTCAGCATGAAAGAAACAAACATATAACATCAATCAAATAAAACAGGGACAATATTTAGTTAGTTAGAAAGTTGTCACTACCTTTTTGCATCCAGATATTTTATTTCCTATAATAAATCCTAATCAGTTGATAGGATATTTTGTAATAATTTGTATAAATACTTCATCAATTCGAAGTATTAAGGGTGGATTCTTGAATATTTATATAGTTGAATTGATATACTACTTGAGGGTTTAGTGTACCTTTATCCAAGTTGAAAGACATGACAAGTAATAAAGGCATTTCTTTACAGGATTCATGTGTTGAGCTACTTCAGTGAAGTATATTTCAATTGTTCATGTTATTTCCTTAAGTATTCCATAAACTTGCATGTTTTCTAAATTTAAATGTTATAACAGGAATTTTACTACAGAATTTGTTTAAATACACTTTGTTCTGAACTATTATTCATTTTAATGTTTTCTTCTGATATCCAGTTTAGAGGATTCTTAATTTTCCTCTGATCCCGATTGACCTCATTCGCCTTCCTTCATTATCTGGTTTAAGGAATCCTTAACTGCTCCTTGATCTCGATTGAAAACCACTTCACCACTCAGCCTTTAAGATCTTATTTTTCTCAACTACCTTTCCTTGTAACACTTCCTTTAGATCTTAATTCTGTTATGTTTTCTTGATATATTGACTCCATAGCCCAATGGAAAGTAGAAAGACACCTATCCATATAAATCAGTAATTCCACCAACAAATCAAAATCAAACCAAATCAATCTTACATAACTAGCCTAAAATAAATTTAAAAAACAAAGTTAAATCATTAAGAGAGAGCCCTATCTGAGCATTAGGAAGACTACATCCTAATCTATAAAAGCGGTTGGTAGTTACTTTGGTGATTTCTTTTCTTAGCCTTGAGAAATTATAGAGTGATAACATAGTGGCGACCATACCGAGGATGAACATCTTCTTCAGAAATATTATACAAGGATCAAATATGATATATGATGGTGGACAGTGATAAAACACACAAAGGCTAAAATCCTCCACCTGGCAACTCCAAATCAATTTCAAAATCAAATCCAAGACTCCATTGGAGGAATGAACCTGAAAGAATAGCATGGGAAGATCAGGTTTCGAACTTGGATTATAATCCAAGACATCATGTTCTTTCTCATCAAAAATGTTTTTCAATGTATATTGTATTTTAGAAAAGACCTTAGATAGTATTTAATTACTTTCCTTTGAAGATTGTAAATGAAAATTCTCCTTATCCCTTAGAGCAACTTTCTTCTGAAACTTATGATGATCATCTTCTGATTGATAAGCCTCAAGTAATCAAGACTAATCTTACAATTCCTGCACATATTCCTATACCTTGTAAAGTTCCAGATAGATTTAAGCCACTCATCTTACCTCTTGTACTCCATGATTTACCTGATAACTATTACAAATATCTCCCCATGTTTTATGGATAAAATGGTAACATCACTGCCAAAAAACATATTCAAGGTTTTGAGAATTATCTGGACCTATTTGAGATTGATGAAGATGATGTTAGTATCAGGATTTTTTATCTTTCTTTGCAAAGTAAAGTAAAGATTTGGTTCAAGAACCTGCCTATTACAAGCATCTCAAATTTCTGACAGTTTGTCAAAATTGTCCTTGACAGATGGATAATCAAAGTCAACCTTTCTATGATCATAGAAGAATATAATCAGTTGAAAAGACAGCCAAATGAGACAATACAACAAATTTCTTCCATATTTAATCAAGTTTATTATTCAATGCCAGCAAATATAAGACCTCCTCCTAACTCATCTCTCTTGTATTATCCAAAGTCCTTTGATCCAGAAATAGAGTTTCAGCTAAGAGAAAGAAATTCAGCAACACTTGAACAGATGTAGAACATTGCAGTAGATGTAGAAGTTCATCTGCAAATTAGAAGGGAAAAGTTGAAAGCAGAAGAAGAGAAGAACAACATTGCAGAGAACCTGACATCTTCAGAGGTAAAACTCGACATTTTGGTAAGTAAAATAGAGGAAAGGATACAAAAAATCACCATGAAAGATGGATTTTCATTCAATATCACCATGACCCACTTATTGCAGAAAAATAAGAGGTTGTTGGCCATAAACACTTTCCTGCTAATCCCAACTACCATAGATCAGAAAACGTATATATAGATCAATATGTGGAGGAGAAATATGTTGATCTAATGTGTATGCTTGATGACATTCCTTCTTTTAATGATTTTCCTAAGTATGATCAGTATGATGATAATTATGTTCTCCAAATTCAAGCTAACTTTACAGATCAATCAGTAGTTATTTTGTGGGATGAGGAAATTCAGTTTCAGCAGCTCAAATACAATGATCAAACAATACATATCAGCTATGGGAGTAAAGAAAAAGTGCAGAAAATTTGGAAATAAGTGAAGGAACTTTGCCTCTTTGTTTTGCTTCATTTCAGTTTATTAGAGACAACTTTAATGCAATAAAAAATCAACAGTCTTTAAGTATTGTTCCTGACAACAAAGAAGACAATGAAACTCTTGATCAGGATTCTTCAGTTCCACAATTACAGTTATCAAATTCCATTGAAATACCTGATCAAATGAAACAGGAAAGTTCTATACCACTATGTTTTGAATCATTTCAGTTTTTAAAGGAAAATTTTTATAATATCTCTAAGGATGAGTAGCATGTAGAAATCTATGAAGTCCCATTGAAACCCATATGTAATAGGCTGCAACAATCCTTCCAAATTTTTCATGATCCAATAGTTGATGTGTTGGATGATGAATGCAATCAAAATATTTCTCCATTTACTAACTATGAGTTTCCGGATAAAGATGATAAAAGTCTCATCAGAAAAACATTTCCATCGGTAGAAATATCATCACAAATTTTATCTGAAAATCTGCAATTATCTCATGACAATCATAGGTTAATTTTGCAGGGAAATAATAGTTTAGTTTCATGGCATGGAGCTTATCTAGAATAAATTTACAGTTGCTTGGATCAGTTGAAAATTAGTGCATATGCCTTGGAAGATCCTTTTGAACAGTTTCTATAGTCAACAAAGGAAATTAAATATTTCCTTATCAAATTTATATTTGTTGACAAGTTTCTATTGGGTTGCAGAACTTCAGTTTTGATAAAAAACAAGCAAATGCAGCAAAATCCATCAATGTGTATAATGTTTGAATGGTTTCTTTGGCTGTTTCATTTTACCTAATCACTAGTTGTACAATTGATTAGAGTAAGTAGGTATAATTTCAGTTTGATTGGATTTTGTTTTCAGCAGCAAGTTTATTTCAGATTAGATTTTAGTTTGCAGAAAAGGTTGTGATTTCAGTTTGATATTTTCAGTAACAGAGATTATATAACAAAGCATGTGCAGGCTTGGGATAGGCCCAATGGATCAGGCCACTAGTCGATGGTGTTCTTGACATCTCACAAAGAGATGCCATCCCCAAGTGAAGCTGTTGTTAGGGTCCTATAATAATAGGGATCATAATTTTGAATTGGCTATTTTAATCTTGTAATATTGTACATACCTTTTCTTTCTGCAAATGTTTTCCCATATTAAAAAATGAGAAGAGGGTATGTCCTAAAACAAAAATCAAAGGACCAAAAGAAAAAGATTAAAAAAGGATATAAAGTATGAACCCCACAAAAAGAAACAAAAATAGATCCTGAAAGTGTTGCACATTCAAATGCCACTACTTTAGTTTACTTTACTTTTGCAAATAAAATTCTATGCAACTTATCCAAAATGCCACAATTCATGATGATCATATAGTTTAATCTTGATTCATTCATGCTTTTAAATTTCCTGTCATGATATTTAGTGAATAAAGATCTGACCAAACCATTTAATCTTGGCTAATCAGTAGTTAGGTAGAGAATAAAATGAGCTCATCAGTTTAATCCGAGCCATTGGAAGTTATAAGGTTAGAAGTAGGTTATTTTGCTTATTAAAAGAAAATAAAAGAGTCAGCAAGCTCAAATACACCCAATAAAGGAAGTAAAAATGTTAGGGTAAAAAAAAAGGTAGGTAGATTACTTTCACAAGTAATGAAAAACATCAATTGGTTCATCTCATATCACTAATGTCCTTCAAGCACTCTCCCCTTGCTAAAAACCCTATTTCCACTCTTGGAAGTCATTTCCCCTTGTAAAATCCCTTTCCCTTTTGATAATATCCCTTTTCCTTTATTCTAACCCTTTCCCTTCCTAAAACCCCTTTCCCTAGTCAGAAACCCATTTTCCTTTGGAAAAATCACTTCCCCTTTACTAACTCCGCTTTATTCAACTAAAACTTGCAAAACCCACTTTTGCATAGTTTTAACGCGCTTAATATAATCCTCGGGCCCCGCTTCCCTTTTTAACTCAATACCCCACTTAATATGCTTTGTCGGACCCCTTATGATTATTTTAGCATATAGTTTATGTATTTTCCCGGTCCCCCTTTATATCATTTTAACCTATAGTTTTAAATCCCCTCCCATTATCATTTTAACTCTTCACGTATATATTAACCCATTTAATATTCCCATATTATATCCCTGATTCATATTTATATTAAAACCTTTCCGCTTTAACATATCCCCGGGTCCCACTTTATTTTAACTGATCCTTTCATTTAAAGACCAACTTTATTATATTCCCCAACTCCATTTTTAATATAAATCCATAGTATAAACCATTTACATATTAAACCCCACTTTATATTAAAACCCACGCCTAAAATCTTTCCCGACCCCACCTCATTTAAAATGATTTCGCAACACTTTTCAACTGTCATATCTCTACTATCAGATCCAATGGCCTACACACCATTTTGCATCCCCCGATAGTCATATGATTAACACCGAGGAGAGGGGGGGGTGCGCGAAATGGGTGGTTTTATCCACTGCCCCCCTTCCACGTGGCGCCACCAGAGCTTATCACACCCCCTATCCTTAAAACCACATAACAACCTTTTGGGATGTGATAAATCGTAAAACCCATCCTCGCATTGCAATAAAACCATTGATGTTTAAAATAAATCCCCGCACCAATGCGAAAAAACCACAAACCCATTCCATTGTGCGAAAAACCATTTGTCCACCTTGCGCTATGATAAACCGCCATCCCACTTGCGCCATGAAGAAAACCATTTATGCATCTTGCAATAAAGCTACCGAAGTTTCAAAATAAAAGCCGCAATATCGTTTATCTCTGCAGACTTACAAAAAAGACCAAAAAACACCATTGTCAAACAGAACTAAAAACCCGCTATTATGTCCATAACCCTAGATCTACGAAATTACGAAAAGACTGAAGCCATCCATAGTCCAAACTCTTTCCACATACCTCCCAGTTCAATGAATCCATTGCTCACCTCCCTGCATACCTGTGTTTCATTAACAATTGTTTTATTTTTGCAGGTAATTAGTAGACCAGAAGATTGGATAAACATTTTTTATACTAGTTTAAAAACCTATTTAATCCAGACTCTTAGGATATGAATTCAAAGGCTTCATTCAACAGAATTTTCATGTACAGAAATAAAACTAAGTAAAACCAGAAACAGAGTAGGAAGAGACTCTTTACACACACAGAGTAATGGTTAGCAGAGATAAAAACATCTACATCAGCAACATCGAATTTTATTCAAAGTAACTCTCGAGGACATATTTTACATGAAGTTACATGTGTCTTTTTAGTAAACTCCATTTTGACTAAAAATACAAGAACATAAGAAAGTTAGTGTGATTTACTACAGATGAAAGGCAGATAAAGCAAAGACACGTGAAAGAGTAAACAGATGAAAGACAGAGGAAGAAGAAAGCGTGAAAGACATGTCAGCATGAAAGAAACAAACAAATAACATCACTCAAATAAAACAGGGATAGCATTCAGTTAGTTAGAAATGTGTCACTACCTTTTTGCATCCAGATATTTTATTTCCTAGAATAAATCAAAATCAGTTGATAGGATATTTTGTAATAATTTGTATAAATACTTCATCAATTCAAAGTATTAAGGGTGGATTCCTTAATATTTCTATAGTTTAATTGATCTACCTGAGGGTTTATTGTACCTTTTTCCAAGTTGACAGACAGGACAAGTAATAAAGGCATTTCTTTACAGGATTCATGTGTTGAGCTACTTCAGTGAAGTATATTTCAATTGTTCATGTTATTTCCTTAAGTATTCCATAAACTTGCATGTTTTCTAAATTTAAATGTTATAACATGAATTTTACTACATAATTTGTTTAAATACACTATGTTCTAAACTGTTATTCATTTTAATTTTTTCTTCCGATATCTGGTTTAGAGGATTCTTAATTGCCCTTTGATCCCGATTGACCTCTTTCGCCTTCCTTCATTATACGTTTTAAGGAATCCTTAACTGCTCCTTGATCCTTATTGAAAACCACTTCACCACTCAGCCTTTAAGGTTTGATTTTGCTCAACTACCTTGCCCTGTAACACTTCCTTAGATCTTGATTATGTTCTGTTTTCTTGATATATTGACTCCATAACCCAATGGAAAGTAGAAAGACACTTATCCATCTAAATCAGTAAGTCCACCAAAAAATCAAAATCAAACCAAATCAATCTTACATAACTAGCCTAAAATCAATTAAAACAACAAAGTTAAATCATTAATAGAGAGCCTTCTCTGAGCATTAGGAAGGCTAGATCCTAATCTCCAAAAGTGGTTGGCAGTTACCTCAGTGATTTCTTTCCTTAGCCTTGAGAAATTATAGAGTGATAACATAGTGGCGACCATACTGGGGATGAACACCTTCTTCAGAAATGTTATACAAGGATCAGATTTGAGCTATGATGGTGGACAGTGATTAGACAGACAAAGGCTAAAATCATCCACCTGGCGACTCCAAATCAATTTCAAAATCAAATCCAAGACTCCACTGGAGGAATGAACCTGAAAGAACAACATGTGAAGATTAGGTTTCTAACTTGGATTATAATCCAAGACATCGTGTTCTTTCTCATCAAAAAGGTTTTTCAATGTATATTGTATTTTAGAAAAGATCTTAGACTAGTATTTAATTACTTTCTTTTGAAGATTGTAAATGAAAATTATCCTTATCCCTTTGAGCAGCTTTCTTCTAAAACTTATGATGATCATCATCCGATTGATAAGCCTAAAGTAATCAAGACTAATCTTAAAATTCCTGTACATATTCCTATACCTTGTAAAGTTCTGGATAGATATTATCCACTCATCTTACCTCCTGTACTCCATGATTTCCCTGATAACTATTACAAATATCTCCCCATGTTTGATGGAGAAAATGGTAACATCACTGCCGAAAAACATATTCAAGGTTTTGAGAATTATCTAGACCTATTTGAGATTGATGAATATGATGTTAGTATCAGGCTTTTTGCTCTTTATTTGCAAAGTAAAGTAAAGAGTTGGTTCAAGAACCTGCCTATTGCAAGCATCTCAAATTTCCAACAGTTTGTCAAAATTTTCCTTGATAGATGGATAATTAAAGTCAACCTTTTTATGATCATAGAAGAATATAATCAGTTGAAAAGACAGTCAAACGAGACAACACAACAATTTTCTGCCAGATTTAATCAAGTTCATTATTCAATGCCAGCAAATATAAGACCTCCTCCTGACTCAGCTCTCTTGCATTATCCAAAGTCCTTTGATCCGGAAATAGAGTTTCAGCTAAGAGAAAGAAATCCAGCAACACTTGATAACACTATTAAGCATCATATATATAAGAAAGCACTATTTTGACAATTTTTTCCACTCAAGGATTGAGGAAGATCCTTAATGAATGCACATGTCAAGTGTATATTTACAAAATGTGTTTTCTTGTACATCTATAACTGAAAATACAAGTTTCATTTGACCAATATATATATATATATATATATATATATATATATATATATATGTGATCATGGAATGAATTACACATTATGCAATATTAATAGCATTATTTGTACATGTTATTTCTCAACTCCATATTAAGTAGTGAAGGAATTATATATCTCCCTCATGTTAAATTTATTTATTTATTTATTTTTATTTTTTTATTTTTTAAGTTAGATGGTAAACTAAGGTGCAAACTAAAGTATTTTATTTGTGATCGCATCAATTTTTTTTTATTACTACTAATTTTTAAACTTGTTAATGTAAGTATTATTTTATTATTTTTAAGTGTAATGCAGAGTAATTGAATTAAATTTTTTTATTAAATATAAATTCAAAACATATATGAATAAGAAAACTTTGAAAATTTTAAATTATTCATTATTTTACATAGTTAGTAAAACTAGCAATTACATCATATGTCGCAAAGGAAACACCATAAGGTGGTAGCATAGAAAAGAGTAGCATAAATGAAAGAAGTAAAAAATTTATGCAATTTTATTTCTTTGCTGGTGTTTTTCTACGAAAAAAATTCAAAAATCATTTATTTTCCCATCTAACAAAGAGTAAGAATAAAGTTTTCTAGTGAGAAGGATGATAGCAACTTTTAAATGTAAGAACTCTCTTCCCTGGTGATAGTACATTTTGGTTTTCAAAGAAACTTATTTTCTTGATCTTTTAAATACCAGATTCCTCTCCAACATACCCTTCAGAAATACCCTTTTTATTCAATTGATTGAAATAGGCAAGTCTATTTTGTCTAGTGCTTTCTGAGTTATTGAAATTAAGGGAACATGTAAAGATATTGCTAGAAAAAAAAAGAGCAAAGTGACTGAATGTCAAATGGCTATCACATTGAGGAATCTCTCCATATCTTCAAATGTGGGCCTTCTTCAACTTATGAGGTAGTAGGAACTTTCTCAACTCCAAATCCTCTAGAATAAGGGGTAGATAATTATGATTAGTGAACTACTAGACCTTAAATAAAAATATCCATCTTGGTGATTGTTTTGAAACAACTTCTTTGTTATTAATTGCATGTAAGATGCTCTTTTTCATAATGGATGAGATAATTTGGCCAAAGTACTCAAGACCTTTATATGAGGAAATATGAATACTTATTTTTTTGCTACATGAAGGAAGCACTTGGTTTTTCTGACTATTTTTGGTATACTCCACCCTTCTAGGAAATGACTCGCTTCTATCACATTCCCAATGTTGAATTCTTCTGATACTACTTATAAAATTTTGACTCCGCTTTATAACTAGAATGCTTTATTGGCATAAAAACTTATCTCTATGACAAGTTGTACTTCATACGAGACTAGTAAGAAGCTTAAGTATGGTATATAATTCTAATATTTATGTTATCCACTTAACCTGTCATTTGAACATAGAGCATAGAGTTATCTTAATCGTCGATTTTTATGGATAAGGGACATTTGGCCTTTTTTAACCCTTGGGATTCTTAATAAATCTCAGTTCAAATAAATTTATTAGTAAATTACTACAAACATATTGCCATAATTCCTGTTTGAACGACCAATATTCCAATGCTTTGGAACTTTGCACCTCATTCATAATAGAAAAAAAGTCATCAAGACACAAAAGTAAGAAGAAAAAAACAACTCATAATCAGGGAATATAGTCACTTGTTTAAGGATCATAATTAAAGACCTTAGTGCATTTTAAAGATCACTTATTTTCCAATAAAATAAAAATCAACAATCAAATTTTCTAGCGAGAATAATGGTAAAAACTTTTAAATGTAAGAACTCCCTTCCCTGGTGACAACAAATTTTGGTTTTGAAAGGAAATTATTTTCCTGATCTTTTAAATAATAGATTGCTCTCCAAAAAACCATTTAGAAAGAATTTTTTTTCAACTAATTGAAATAGGTAAGTGTTTTTTGAGTCATTTAATTTAAGGGCAGAGTTAAAGAGTCTTCAGAGAAAAAAGAGGAGAGTGGTTGAATTTCAAATGAAAATAACATTGAAGAATCTCTTCAAATTTTCTCATTTGGGCCTTCTTCAACTGATGAGGTAATAGGAACTTTCTCGACTCCAACTCCTCCAAAATAAGGGGTGGAGAATTATGTTCAGTGAATTACTACCCATGGAATTATGACTCCACCTTATAGCTGGAAAGTTTCTCTTCCCATAGTTTTATCTCAGGCTATAATTCCAGTTTTCTCTTGTTTCTCAGTACATTGTCTCTATATCACTGTTGTATGTCTCTTTTTAGTTCTTTCTTGAATCAGAGAGCTAATGTAGCTTATCTAGATTCCAAAATCCTTGACTGACCCATTTTCTGAAGAGTCCTCTTCTGTTTTTAATTCTTCTACTTAGTCATCTTTATACTTTTCAACATCATTTGATTCTAAAAATTCATCTCTTCTTGATAAGTCTCATTTGGCTTTCTTTTCTTCTTCCATATGCTTCAAATCTAAATGAATGGAAATTGAGATAGGCTTCGTGACATTTACCAAATTTCATGATTTTTCATCGCACTTCTCATGTGTACCAGGGAAAATGGATTCCACACATTCAACATATGCCTTTTCAGGGCCCGTTATAAGGTTGGAAGATTTTCTTGACCATGTATCCTTTCTTTTGTATGATTGACTTTGATACAAACAATTGTCAATGGCTCCTTTAAATGTGCACAATCAATAAAATTTCCCCTATTTATGTCATGTTGACTAGAAAAAATAGATTTTGCATATTCAATTGTATGTTGCCACTACACCTCTTCCATATCTGAAGGGTTATGTTTCATATGTTTCTTTTCATCCAAATCACTAAGCATATGAATTCTCTACAAGGGATCCTTTAATGCTGGAAAAATTGTAGATCCCTCCCCTCTTCTATGATGTTCATTAGAAACATGAGCTTCTTTAAATTCATATTGAGCTTCACTCTAGCCATCTGCCATACTCAATGTATAATCTTCAACTTGTTTCTTTCCCTCTGTATTATAAAATTCTACTTGAATGTTTGACATATTCTCCTTGAGCTATGAAAGAGTTATTTTCTCCTTCCTCTAATCATGTTTAGGAGGAAACCTTGTGTCCAAAAGTTGGTACTTTTCCTTCCGGACCTTAATGAAACATGTAGGAATGATTTACTCATGCGTCACTTTAGGAAATCTTATGTTTATATGATGTTGGATTTTCTTGTGACAAATAGTTGGATGAAAGGGGTTAATTCCTTTACATACCACTTTTCGAATAATGAAATTCAAATGTTGTTTCTTTTATTTCGAGAGTTTCACTTTGGATCAAAGATGAATTACTTTGTGAATTTCATTTTGATGAGAATGAATGCATTATTTATGCACCTTTTTCAGTGTGTGAAAATTTTGTGTCCCCTTCAAAACCACAACTTTAATCAGTTCCTTTACATCTATCTCTTGTTGGTTATTTACAATGATTTTCCTTTCAACACCAATCCTCATTTCCAGGCCCACTCTAATCGGCACTGACGTTGTTTTCCTTCCCTACATAATCTTCCATTCACAGTACACTAGTGTTACACTCCATATATTCCTTCTTAATCCACCTTTCCCCTTCATGGTTTCTAGGTCCTGAGTTCTCCCATTCCCCTTTAGGCATTCCTTATCTAAAAAAATTTAAATTATTAGGAAATATTGGAGGATGCATCCTCAATTTGTTATTCTTTTTATGTTGGGCTTCTCCAACATCTACAGAAAAAAGGTATGATCTATACGAAATTTCATGTTCAAGCCCAACTGCAGTGTTGGAGACTTATTCATCCTCCTCTGTTTGCCTTTGGAAGCCCTTAAGACTCTCTGAATTGTTTGATGACTCCACACTTTGTTAATTCTCCCTATGAACCATCTTGAGTTTCAATGAACTCCTGGAAGACTCTCCACCCCTCTCCTTAAGGCGAAAATTCAGACTCGAAGGAATCCTTAGCCTATCAAGTTCCTCTATGTTGCCTATCCAATGTTGATTAAACTAATGCTGAATCATTGAAACTAGAATTCCAAACTACTTAGGGAAATCCTTCTTCCAAAGGGCGATTACAGAAATTATTTTCCTCTAAGGTGCGGAAAAAAGCTTCATTAGGTCACAAAGCATGAATGTTAAGTTACCATGAATGTCAAACCTCGCAGATTCAAGACTCTAGAATGCCCGATTTGTGGAGAAATTTATCAATGTGTTAATCCCAACAGTGATCCTTCCATATCCAACCATCAAATCCTCTCCCTGTTCTTTTGTAAGTTGGCGCCCAAGAAGGTAAAATACATGCCCAAAATCAAGAAGGAGAGCAACAAAATTATGCAAGCAAAGTGGCTGAACAACCTCCACCTCAGTTGGATCACATGCAACAATAATGAGGTCCAAAACTAAATTGGTGAAGAAGAATATGAAAATGAAATGAAATATGGCCATTTGGGTACTAATTTGATACATAATCATACAAAACCTAGAATTAAAAATATGGTCATTTAGGTTTTGAGACAAACAATCACACAAAATACCTAAATCCAAAACTAAGATCCCCATGTGTAATAACTTTGTCATTTGGCCCATGCGGATATAATTGTTCTTCTAAGGATGTGATTATTCCTAATATGTAATATTAAAGATGTCTTTATTTTGGCTTAATGGAGAGGAAAAATATTAACGTTTCTAAAATAAGAACAAATTCTCATAAGCTTCATAATTAAATTGGGCATTCGTTCTAGAATACCATTAGAAAAAGGATTTTTTCAAATTAGTGAAGCTAAGAGAGTTAAAGATGAAAATTAGTTTATCTTAAAATGTTCAACATATAGCCATTTTTTATCTCAATTTCAAAATATTTTTCACACTACCAACCTTCCTAACATTATAGCAAAATTAAACTATTGTGATCTTGGAATTCATCTCTTAATGGTTTATGAGCACATAAAAAATATTCTAAATAAATAAGCATTGGCTTACCTTCTTAAGGTGGAAGCATTATTTTCATCATTGTTTCCATCATCATCATCATCATGTGCTCTTCTTCTTTATTGTTGTCATAGTCAATGTCATCATTAGTATTGTTGTTATGATCATCATCATCATTTCACAAATGAATTTTTCTTTGTAGCATTTATTTTTCTTTCATGCAATATTATTGCAATAACATTGAAATTCTATATAAAAATAATATGTTTTTTATGTTTAAAATTAGCCACATATTTATGTAATTAAAGTAATAATATTCAAAATTTAATGTAAAATAACATAATGTCTAGTATATACTATGTTAGATCTTAATTTCAAAAGATTTGTCACACTGCTTCTTAATGATATTTATAATAATAATTATATTTATCAACACTATGAGTAAATTTAATACATTTTTTTACATGTTTAATTAATTTAAATAAAAAATGAATTATTATTTATATTTATATAAAAATAATATTAATTAAAAATATGTAGATAAATTATTATAAAAAGAAAAAAAAAATAGTTTAATGTTTCAAATGATTATATTCATATTAACAATTATGTTATATTTTTAAAAAAATCAAATTTCAATGAGTTTAATTGATTCAAATTAATGTATTGGAAAGAAAAAGGATAGTTTAAAGTTTTAAAGGATTAAAAATTATATTATACTTAAAATATTTGGAATTTTTCCTCATATATTTAGAGTTTTTAATTTTTTTTAAATCTAATTTAATTTTTTTTAATTTGTCTGAATTAATGCATTGGAAAAAGAAAAAGACACTTTAATGTCTGAAAGGATTATAGAAACAATACAAGTTAAAGTTCAAGAAGACAAAAGTGAAAATAATAATATTAAAGTTAAAAAGAATAAGGTTAACGTTAAAGTTTTACAAGTAGTTTTTTCCTCTCTCCCAATTATTTCACCTGAAAAAAGAAATTTGCCTCAGGAAGGGATGGATTCATCTATTGCTCTTCTGAGAGCCTATGGACCTCCTTCCCAATATGTTGGAAAGAGTCAAATTCAGAAGTGCTAGAACAAACTACAATTGCTTTAGCTGGAGCTAAACTACAATTTCTTGTATTGGAAACACTCTTACTTCATTGATCCATGATCATTGCGTTGTTGACCTTTACCTTTTCAATTAGCAGAAGCTATTGGAGAAATTTAAAAGTTCATGTTTTAATAAAAAGTGAAAAAGTGGAGATTAACGACAAAGATAACTATACTCTCTATTGTTTTTTTGTTTTGTTTTTTAAATACTATTTTGTAAATCTCCCCTATACTTAATATCTAGTAATTGGGGTGGACAAAAGGGACAAAAATTATCCTAGCATGTTGTAGGAGAATAGGAACGTGATGTGCCCTCAACCTATGTTAAGAGATGTATGTGAAATTTATCATATTTAATTATTTATTTTAGGGTAGAAATAATAGTAATTAATATATTTATATAGATATTTTTATTATTGAGATTATAATTATTTTTTATGATCTTTATAGTAAAATGAGTGTTGGTCAATTCTCAAAAATCTAAAGGATTAAAATAATTTCTCACTTGTGCACATTACTAATTATGTTAACTTTTTAATTCAACAAAACTATCATGATATATTTCATATTTAACATAAAATATTGAATAATTTCTCTTATTATCCATATAAACTTGGCATGTAACATTTTCCTCGATCTCTTACTAAATAGTTATCACCTTAAATAAAAAGTTAATATAATCATAAAAATTGTCAATTGGGCTATGTTGGGTGGTTCAAAGAAAGAAATGGAATCTTCCCCATTTAATTCCAAGGAATGACATGATAGATGTTTAAAAAAAAAAATATCATATAAATGATTTTACACATAAAATTATTAAGTAACATTAAAAAAATATATTGATAATAAAAATATATTTCAATATGAAATAGAAAAAAAATAAAAAACATATATAAGAATTAATTCACAAATACCTATCACCCAAGATAGAGATTGATTCTCAATACGGTTATTGTGAACAAAGTAATGGTACTCCATGCATCTCCCCAAATTGTCTAAAAATTGAGTGATAGAGATTGATTCTCAATATGGTTATTGTGAACAACGTAATGGTACTCCATGGATCTCCTGAGATTATATAAAATTGGATTGAATACTAAAAAATGTGTTATCACTCTCTTAAAAAACAAAATGAAATTTAGAAATTGGGCGGTCTTAACTTAGTGAACTTTACATGCGAGAAATTTCACTGCAGTAACCATAAAGAAACCCTGAAGCCATCAAGAAGCCATCAGGAAATAATTACAACTTTCACTACAGTAACCATCAAGAAACCCCTAATCCATCCGGAAATAAGTACATGTACATAAGAAATTTCACTGCAATAACCATCAAGAAAGCCCTAAGCCATCCACTGGAGTAACCATCAAGAAACCCCTAAGCCATCAGGAAGCCATCAAGAAATAATTTACATGCAAGAATTTCACTGCAGTAACCATCAAGAAAACCCCTAAGCCATCAAGAATCCATCAGGAAATCGTTTAATGAGAAGAAGCTCTAACTTCAATCATCTAACATTCCATTTGCTGGACACAGTGGCATCTCAGAGAATTTTTCTCAAAGGGGATAAAAATATTCAATCATATAACATTCCATTTGATGATGCAGACCAGTACACAGTGGCAGCTGGGAGAATTTTTCTCAAAGGAGATAATCTAATTGTGTGAAGGTAAAAATATCTTATGAAAACTGTTCACAAATTTGAATGAAGGTAAAAAAATCTTATGAAAATTGTTCACATATTTGAATGAGTATGCAAATTTTCTATTCGATTTTTTAACTTTAATCTAATTTTCTAATTATCCATATGGATGGTAAAAACATTAGTTAATGATTGTATAAACTGGATACATCTCTTAAAGAGGATAAAGAGGATAATTCTCTTGATGTCAAGGCCATGCAAAATAATTTTAGATTTTACTTTGTAATATAGGTAGCTTCCATTATTAAGTTGTAATATAGGTAGCTTCCATTATTAAGTTCCACTTGCTATAATGCATCTTCCTTATTTTCATACAATCCATTTTCCCCTGTCTGTTAGATTACAAAAAACTTCCCGAATTACTAACTGAAAGGACATAAATATAATGGTTACAAACATTCTTAAAATACATAATGGCATCCCATTAAAAGATTTAATGGTATTGATATTTCTAGCAATTTTTGGACGAACAAATGCTTTGCACCATTTTCTTTGCAGGAGATCAATCGCATTGAAGGTTCTGTGTTAACAAAGAACCTATCTACAAACTAATTCTTCTGGCGCCATTCTTCTATCTCTTTGAGAGATTGAAACTGGGAATTTATGTTCATACCAAAATCTCAGTGAAATTGAGACACTAAGGTAAATTGTAGCCGTTGTTAATTCAAACAAACTTCCATACAGTTCACTAGCTTTGGAAATAATTCTAGTGGATTTTCTGGTAGAGAAAGGTCAAATCCTTTAAATTCAACATCAATAAAAGGTTCAAAAGATAATTTATCTAGATAACCATTCGTCAAATTATAGATGTACGTGTGGGAATTATTATCACAAGAAACAAAGTTCGATTAGGTTCAATTGGAGAGGTCATATAAATAATTCTTTTTGGTCAAACCAAAGGTATATACCGCCAGAAAATTAATGGTTCCTGATTCAGACTTATACATGAATGCAACAGAATACGAATATAACCATAAATACAAAGATGCAACAGAAATAACACTTCATTTCATTAATATCAAATAACTGAAATATGATTACAGACATAATTGAAATAAACTAGCTAAGGCACTGGTAGCTTATGTCTGAGAAGCGATGTGGCGGCTACAGGGCTCTGAAATGTGTTACAATGAGGCTCCAAGGCTTATTTATGATTAAGAAACAACGAAAAACCCTAAACAACCAAAAAAATAACCCTAGGAGATGAAGCGCCAAAACTATGGGCCCTGTTTGGGTAAATTGGTACATCGACTTCCCAGGGACGTAACTTTGGCATACAATCTTTGTTTGGTGTGCACAATACCTCTTTAGAAAGATATATCTGAGGAATACAATTTTTGAGTGAGAAAAAATGGTCAATGACCCATGTTTCTCTCAGTTTTCCAAATACAACGTCATTTAGGGCCTCAAAATGGCTTCGGAAGTTCAAGACCTGAAAAACTGCTAAAAATAGTAAATTGTGCTACAATTAAGGAAACTAAAAACTGAAAGAAACAATGGTGGGGGTCCAAGTGGCATAGATGAGTGGCCACCAATATCCACCAGGATCATTCCTCCCCCCTTAGGAAGAAATGGTCCCCATTACGTTAAGTTCCTCCATGAGATCTGCAATGTCAGATGTGTCCAGTAATGGTGCAAAGTATGGCTGAAGTCGATCCACATTGAACACTAGTTGTCGGCCAAGGAATGGGGGAATTTTGAGCTTAAATTCATTGTCCCCTACCACCTTGGTGATGTTGTATGGCCCATATTGGAGTGGGAAAAGCTTGCGGTGGGGCCTATCAAGGCACTCCTTTTGCAAATGTGGCCAAACTGTGTCACCCACCTGGAACTTGTGTGGCACCCGATGTTGATCATGGTGCTGCTTGTACTTGGCATTGGATTTCTCCAAGTTTTTGTGGACCTGTTGGTGGACATGTTGGATGCGTTCAATAAATCTGGTTTCTTTATTAACCTCAGACAGTACACGTGTGGATTATGTCTGTGTGGTCGCATGAGGTATGGAAACATTAGGTAGCGACACACCTGGGATCAGATCAATGGAGTGCTTGACCTGATAGTGTAGAGGAACCTCTGTGGGTGATGAGAAAATGTCCTTGTATTCCTCCATGACTTTGTGCATCTACTGCTATCATGCAGGGCATCCCTATTTGGAGGTTGTGGCAACAATTTTCTTCTTGCCCTATGAGTGAATTGTAATGAAAATAAATTTCCTGGTTTGGGAAATAATCTTACTGTGTTGCTTTGCAGTAATCAAAGAGATGGAAGAAGGCAGTACTACCTCCAGTATCATGTACAACTTATTTCCCAAAGTAATAATAATAAAACGAGGCCTAAAATCATACACATGATGTCGCTTCCAGAAGTATGGTTGGCCTAATAATACATCAGACATGTCAAGAGGAGAAACATCACTCAGAACCTCATCCGTGAATGAATTGATGTTGTCTGAAAGGCGGAACTGCTGGCAGACGCGGAGATCTATTCCTTGGTGAAGCCACCTAATGGTATATGACTGAGGGTGTGTTGTGGTCGGTAGGCCGAGCCGCTTCATGACCTCTTCTGAAATGAGGTTCTTTTGGCTTCCACTATCGACAAGAAATTGCATTGGAGAACCCTTCTCCCACATCTGGGAATAGAAGAGGTGCTCCCCCTCCTCTGGATCCTTGAACTCCTCCCTCTAGATCTTAGTGGTTGCAGTGGTGGGACTAGATTCTGTATCAATGATTTTCTTCCCTTTTTCATTGCCCTTGTCTGGTTATGACTCAAGATTAGAACATGCATCTGATTTGGATGCCTTCATTTCGGCCATCAACGACTGTTTGTCCCTACACTCGCTTGTGGTGTGATTGGAGTTGTTATTAAATTCACACCACTTCCCTGTGTCCTTATTTGGCTTTGTGGCGTTGTTCTGATTTTCCCCATTTTGGCTTTGCCCCTTGTTCTGTGGTTTGGGGGTGCCTTTCCCTGGCTTTGGATTCGCGGATCCAAAGTCTCGCTTCTTCTGGTTAAATTTGTGCTCGATCTTGGTGGAATATCGATATGTTGTGCCAAGTGAGGTAATGTTGAGGAACTCCATTTCCTCCCGAATGTATATGTGCAAACAACTGCAGTACTTAAGCACCAAATTTTTCTCTGAATCTTTAATAACCAACTTTGTGCGTAGGGTATGGAACAAATTCGTCATCTTGTGCACATCTTGATCCCTTTGCTGCCACAATGTGGTCCATTGGATGTACTTGTCCTCATAGCTCCCCACGAGGTAATATTGTTCCTTGATGCCATCTCAGAACAAATTACAAGTGGGTGTGGCCGAGAACAAAGAGGGTTCCCTCTCGTCCCTTTGCTCACAGTAGGTTTCCCACTAGTCTTTGACATGGGGGGCGGCTTTGAGGAGTGAAAAATTAATATTTTCTCGGTCGGAGAAATCATGGACCGAGAAATACCCTTCTAGAAAATTTAACCATCTATCTATGACATCTGCATCTATATAGCCTTCAAATACATGAATTTCAAAGTTGACATGTACCTTGAAAGGAGTGGTGCCTCCAGAGTGACTTCTGGTGTAATATTCCTTTTTCAGAAATATTGGCAAATGACAAGGCAAATCTATTCCAGAGATAGACTGTAGGGGCATTTACTGGATTTGTCACCTTTAAACAAAGGATGAGCTCTGGAGGCTACCTGGCCCACTAGCAGACTCTGTCTATAGAGTGATTGTCAAAGGACAATATCCCCAATAGGGAAATACAACAAGATTGGGAATCTCTTAAGATAACCCCAACATTGCAGCTACAGCAATAACAAATACATCAAATGGTAAATAGCATTGAATCATATGCACATGAAATGCCGGAGAACTCAATGGCAATCATATTAGATCATAGCAGCAATAAAATATACAACTCCTTGAGGAAATGATCACTTAGGCAAGGCACATCAAGCCTCAAGAAAATTGTACATGCACATATGAGAAATATTGTTGTATATAGAAAGCCCTAGGCCATGACTGCACAGTTACATGGGAGACTGCTACATAAATAATATAAATACAATGATATGACAATGATAGGCTCAAATAAGAAGGGGGAGCAAGATCTCAACCCCTGAAAATACATAGCATCAATCCTTTAAGAGGATTGGCTGAAATCTATGCAAAAAACATTATAATACAAAAATGTTAGAGTTGCAGTAGCTGCTGCAACTCAAGAGCTGGAAATGGATGGAGAAGGCTGAAATAGATGTTGTAGATGAAGAGCCCTTCTCCAATGAAAATCTTAAGTGAAAGGCTGATCCTTTCACCCAAGACTTCCCCTCCAAAATCTACTAATCCCTCATAGCAAATATTCACCCAAAAAACGCTATCTAAGAGAGGGACTGCGCTGCCAATGATGGAATGTGGTTGGCCTGATGCCAAAGATGATGGGATCTACTCATAAACCTCATTTTCTAATCTCCCAATGGATGGAACCACTCTCCACTGAAAAAATAGCTCCGGATGGTGTGTGGAAACCTCCCCAACAACACCCAGCAACACTTTACAATCTCTACTGCAGAAACTACGCTGATGTAGATGACTGAAGCTATGGCCTAAATGACTGAATATGGAGGATGAGTGAAATCCTTCATGAGCTCCTCAAGAAGGAGAGGAAATCCTCAACAGGACTCCCTCATGCCCGAAGGCACTGCAGCTCTGTTGAACAACAAGAGGCAGCAACAAGTCTCCAAGACTTGAATGTAAAAATGATCAAAGATAATGTCAATGGCTGCCTTGCTCCTCTTTTAAACAAGTGAGCCTTCCCTCCATGGGCCCTACTTCGAATTAGGGTTTCCTCCCTCTAGAATCTTCCCTCCTACGTTGTCCCACATAGTGCTTTCCAACTCATGCCAACGCATTTTGACTTGGTCAACCTTGACCAAGCCTTTATGAAAAAACCTCTTTTCACACATGGAGGTGTGAAATCCAGCTCCAAATATGATCCTCTTTCATACTTAGAAGATTTTTATTCTCTATTCATGCAAGGAATGGGTCTCCTACCCATTTTATTCACCTTCTTCATAAAATTAACAAAATTTAATGTTCCTCAAAATTTTGGAACATTACAGTCCTCCCCTCTCAAAATATTGCTTGCCCTCAAGAAATTGCAAGGATGTACTGATTTTATTTCTGCCTTTCTGCCTTTCCTCCTGTAGCATCCTTATTTGATGATCTCCTCAAGAAAAAGGATGCCATATTAGCAATCAAGTCTCCAAACTGTCCCTCCAACATATGCAATCTAGCCTTTGGGTGAACATTCCCAAATAGTTATCATGTAGAAAAAAATATCCATGAAGGTACATGAGCTATCTAAGGGCCTCCTTGAGGCATGAGATCTAATATATAATGGGAATTATCATCCCCCATATGAATCTCTCATCCCCAAGCCATCAATCATGAAAATACGCTGCTTCCCAACAAGACAACTCATGGAAAATCACCCTCCACCTTGAGCTCCAAAAATGAAGGTGGGCTGAAATATGATCATGGAAAGCACTATAACTTGCCCCATGTTGTCCTCTTATCCATTTATGACAAGTGTGGAGTGTATTATGATCCTGGGCTGCAAAATTATTTCCCTCAAGTGGAAAAATGAAAAGCAATCCGTCAAGGATTTCTCCTTTCAACAATGATAATCCGGCTGGCCCAAGACATGTCATCTATGATGAATAAGACAATATCACCATAGAATTCCCCCATGACATTTTTTTTGTAGGCTATACCATGTGCAGAAAATGCAAACAATGCCTCATAGGGTTATAATGCAACCTCATCCACTGCAGCTGCAGAAAATAACATGGTAAGTATTACACAACAAATACCACATCTACTACTAAATAGTAAATAGATGAGTGAATCAGCAACATAAGGTCAAACACCTGCCCATATACATACAATGGATGGATAACATTACCAAGCCCATGGCTTTCCCCACAAATGAGCAAATATGTGACTGTAGCCATGACTCCTCTCATGTTCCCTTTAGAACATGCACTGTAGAAAATGTGAGAGTTTTTCTCACTCAAGGGCACATCCAACTCATGTGCCTTTCTCATAATCATGCTTCTTGTACAAATCTGATCCATATCAGCAAAGGAATTCATGATCAGCAATACATTGAGGAAAATGCTGAAGGTTTCATGTGTTGCAAGAGTGTACCAACAGTTTTCCCAAACATGACAGCGCAGTTTTCCAAACTGCTGCTTTAGAAAATCACATGGCAAGTTGTTTTGTGTTACATGAATAGTTATGTATGTCATGACAGCTACTGATGAATAGAAAATGGCTGAATGTATCAACTGATCATACATGAAAGAAAACACTTGCCCAAGGCCATATAAAGGATGGCTATCTCCATCATACAAATTGGCCCAATTTTGTCCATGGAGCAATCTGAAAAGCTTGCCCTCTTGTAGAGCCATGCACTGCAAAATAATGGTAAGAGTATACAAATCAGCCAATGTAAAAACAGATTTCTTACCATATACTGGGATTAAGATGATGTATGGATCCATGAATGAACCCTCCATATTTTTTTGGCATGCTCCCATGAAGAGGAATGAACTAGGTGCTGCAAGAAGATCCTTCTTCTCATGCTTGGGTATTCAAGTCAAGAAGAATGTAGCATAGTAATATATACCTACCTTATCCATCTCACCTCCTCTTTGTCCATCAAGTGAAACAAATATGAAATTATCCTGGGACACTTCCGTTGGGCACACTTCATCCATAGGTCACTGCTCCAAAGAGGCAATGTTGTTGGCCTATACCTATAGGCTCTCATCAATACCAAGCTCCATTCTTTGACATGCTCTTTGTCAAAGATATCTTTCATAGTGCTGCAATGCATAAGAAGCCCCTCCCAAGGTGGAAGTACCTCTCTATCATCGAAAGTCAAGGAGAGAATGCCATTTCCTCCTCCTGCAACATCATGCAAAGTATGAGAGCAATTCTGCCCTTGCTCTCCCAAGAAAAGCAACAAAGTATTTTGCTGCCCTCCCATACTTCCATCATACAACTCATGTGATGAAGACACAATGAATGATATGAGCATCACATCAACATCATGCATTCATACTCTATGCTGCTCAATGATGCAAGTATCCTGCCATCTCTTTTCCATCCTTTTGGTACTCCTCCCATGAGGGATACCATCCTCCCAAATCAATTCCTGCTCTTTGCATTTCATGGGAGTTTGAAATGCAGCGCCTTGGAGACCCCTTAAGAAAGGCCTCTTTCCCATGACCATGTTGGACCCATGAGGATCCAAATGTGATGGAGGTGATGTCTCCTCTCCACCCATGTTCAACAGCGCTGTTGGTTCCTCCAATGATGTAGCAGTTGTCTCTTCCTCCGGTTCAATAATTGTTTCATGATTCCCCATGGAGGTGTCATGGTTTATTTCATCCTCCAAAAGTTTACACTCCCACCTTGAAGGCTGAATGAAAATCATCAAATATGTATGAGGATGAGGGTTCTTCTCCTCCTTGAACCCTTTGCACAGTGCAGTGAAAACATGAGGCCCTAAAGTGGCCATGTGGTTTGATCCTTGGGCGTATTCATATGAAATTCCACCAACCTTAAGATTACTTGTTGAAATAGAAAGTGGAACTTTACTCATACCTTGGTGGATCTTGGGACCTTCTTGTGTGGCTGCAATGGCTTTTCCTCCAATGGCCTCTTCATCCATAGATGTTGAAGGCTGCTCCTTCAAAGATGTAGCAGTGTTGGTGCAATCCTCCTCCCATGGTGGTGTGAGCTTCTCTTCCTTGGTTCTTTCTCCATCAAAGGTTTGGATCAACCTTTGAGCAAAGTCTGCAAAATAACTCACCCTTGAATGGACCAAGGGTTTGAATCACCAAATAGAGGTTTCCTCCTCCATGTACAATGCTTCCATCTCCACTGCTTCTTTCTATGCCACTGGATGCAGCAATAAAAATGCCTCCGGCTTCTTCTCCCAAGCTCTAGCTGAAGTAACCCCATCAAATGTAGATAATAGAAGCCTATTACCTCCGATTTCTCCTTTTCCACAGGGCCTTCTCTTCTCCATCTGCTGAATAGACTGTGGGAACGTTGTAGCTCCCCTGAATTCTGCAAAATGGGTTTATAGTCACCCAGGTACTTGCTTAAGATTTGAAAATCCAAGCATCTCCCATGTGGGCCTTCAAGAGAGTAGGAAGTGCATGGACCTTCCTCTTCTCCTCTTTTCTTCTCCTCCTCCTCGGGGAAGATCTTCTTTATTCCAAAAATAGATGAGATCAGTCTCATCTTCTGCATCATTATCCTCTGAAATCAAACTCACAGGCTATGCCAGTTCGATGCTCTGATACCACTGTAATATTCCTTTTTCAGAAATATTGGCAAATGACAAGGAAAATTTATTCCAAAGATAGACTGCAGGGGAATTTATTGGATTTGCCACCTTTAAACAAAGAATGAGCTCCAGAGGCTACCTGGCCCACTAGAAGACTCTGTCTATAGAGTGATTTTCAAAGGACAATATCCCCAATAGGGAAATACAACACGATTGGGAATCTCTTAAGATAACCCCAACATTGCAGCTACAACAATAACAAATACATCAAATGGTAAATAGCAGTGAATCATATACACATGAAAATCCAGAGAACTCAATGGCCATCATATTAGATCATAGCAGCAATAAAATATACAACTCCTTGAGGAAATGATCACTCAAGCAAGGCACAACAAGCCTCAAGAAAATTGTACATGCACATATGAGAAATACTGCTGTATATAGAAAGCCCTAGGCCATGACTGCGCAGTTACATGAGAGACTGCTGCATAAATAATAGAAATACAATGATATGACAATTATAAGCTCAAATAAGAAGGGGGAGCAAGATCTCAACCCCTGAAAATACATAGCATCAATCCTTTAAGAGGATTGGCTAAAATCTATGCAAAAAACACTATAATAAAAAAATGTCGGAGTTGCAGTAGCTGCTGCAACTCAAGAGCTGGAAATGGATGGAGAAGGCTGAAATAGCTGTTGTAGATGAATATCCCTTCTCCAATTAAAATCTGAAGTGAAAGGTTGATCCTTTCACCCAAGACTTCCCCTCCAAAATCTGTGAATCCCTCACAACAAATATTCACCCAGAAAACATTGTCTAAGAGAGGGACTGCGCTACCAATGATGGAATGTGGTTGGCCTGATGCCAAAGATGATGGGATCTGATCATAAACCTCCTTTTCTGATCTCCCAATTGATGGAACCACTCTCCACTGAAAAAATAGCTCCGAATGATGTGTGGAAACCTTCCCAGCAACACTGCACAATCTTTGCTGCAGAAACTGCGCTGATGTAGATGACTGAAGCTATGGCCTGAATGCCTGAATATGGAGGATAAGTGCAATCCTTCATGATCTCCTCAAGAAGGAGAGGAAATCCTCAACAGGACTCCCTCATGCCCGAAGGCACTCCAGCTTTTCTGAACAGCAAGAGGCAGCAACAAGTCTCCAAGACTTGAATGTAAAAATGATCAAAGATAATGTCAATGGCTACCTTGCTCTTCTTTTAAACAAGTGAGCCTTCCCTACATGGGCCCTACTTAGAATTAGGGTTTCCTCCCTCTAAAATCTTCCCTCCTACTTTGTCCCACATAGTGCTTTCCAACTCATGCCAACACAGTTTGACTTGGTCAACCTTGGCCAAGCCTTTATGCAAAAACCTCCTTTCACACATGGAGGTGTGAAATCCAGCTCCAAATATGATCCTCTTTCATACTTAGAGGATTTTTATTCTCTATTCATGCAAGGAATGGGTCTCCTACCCATTTTATTCACCTTCTTCATAAAATTAACAAAATTTAATGTTCCTCAAAATTTTGGAACATTACAGCTGGATGCAAATGTGCCACTGGTGGGCAGTCGTTGAAGGATCTGGGAAAAGCTATCCATCATCTCATTCCTTTGTTTCTCGAGGGCCTCCTTGAGTAATAATTTGATAGGATCTCTTGATCCCTCATCTTTATTTTATTCCGCCATGGGAGGTCGTCAAGGTTTGCGAGGCTGATCTTGCAAATGTTCAACCAAATCGAGCCCTAACTCCTTATACCCAGACCTCATTGGGGACATGCAAAGAAAAAAAGAGAAAGAGTAGACCGCTCTGATACCACTGAACCAGATATATACAGGCACACAAAAGAATAAAAGTATAACCATAAATACAAATATGCAGTGGAAATAACACTTCATTTCATTAATATAAAATAACTGAAATATGATTACAGACATAATGTAAATAAACTAGCTAGGGTGTTGGTAGCTTATCTCTGAGAAGAGATGTGGCAGCTACAGACCTCTGAAATGTGTTACAATGAGGATCTAAGGCCTATTTATGATTTAGAAACAATGGAAAACCCTAAACATCAAAAAACCTAACCCTAGGAGATGAAGTGCCAAAACTATGAGCCATGTTTGGGTAAATTGGTACATCAACTTCCCGGGGATGTAACTTTGGCATACAATCTACGTTTGACGCGCACAATACCTCGTTAGAAAGATCTATCCGAGGACCACAATTTATGAGTGAGAAACATTGGTCAAAGACCCATTTTTCTCCCGGTTTTCCAAAAACACTTCATTTATGGCCTTAAAATGACTTCGGAAGTTCAGAACCCGAAAAACTGTTAAAAATAGTAAATTGTGCTACAATTAAGGAAACTAAAAAATTGAAAGAAAAAATGGTAGGGATCCAAGTGGCATAGGCGAGTGGCCACCAATATCCACCTGGATCAGTTCCACATCAAAATATTCACCAATCTGTTTTTTTGATGATCTCATGACGATCTTCTATGTAACTCCCAGTTGGCACAAAAATATTTAGTTGGACTTGTAGGAATTATGTAGAGAGATTTGAGCATCACCAATAATCTTTACAATAACACTACCCATCCTTGAAATGATGAAAATGCATGGTATCCCTAACAAATATTTCTCACTGGGCAATCTTAGAGAGGAACTTGGTAGTTGTATGGAAATCTTGGCACATTCGAAGATTCTTCTTTACACGTATAGGTTTATCTAGGCATGTATTGAAAATCTCGAAAACAATTACTAACTTCTCACTATGACCATATAGAATATTTTCCTTCTTTTTCTTCCTCAAATAGCTTCTTGTGAGCCTGAACAATGAACATGGATTGAACACTAAAATTTTATTATAAATAAATCATAATAAAACATAACTCTGTCATTAAGTAAATCATACAGAAATTAATATTTGGCTATCTAGACTAATTACCCTACCTAGCTTGATTTGTTAAGAAAGAGATATTCATGAAACCCAAACGAATAATATAGGTAGTTGTCACAACCCATCTTTACTTGTTTAGGGATCACCAACATTAGTATGTTATTGATTCGTTCAAAGAGAGAACTATGTCTGAGACCCCACCCCTTCGATTGGAGAGAAGAAGAAAGGATGTCCAACCGTCGAGGCGTCCAGTGAGTAACCATGCCCCTCGCATCGGTAGTGATTGGCTAAAATTGCATTGAGTACGGCCCAACCTGCTATATCAAATTGAAACCACCCAACCTTAGTGAATGAAGAACAAGTATTGGGATCGGCTAATTACCTTTGCATTCAAAAATTTCACCTGCAATAGAACCTGACATTTTCCTCATTTTCCTTGAAAGACCAATCTACCCACATTGTCTAAAAATGGATTGAATACTAAAAAATGTGTTATCATTTCTTTAAAAAAACAAATGAAATTTCAGAAATTGGGCAGATGCAATAACTTGTCCTATAGTAAACATTGATGGTTTCCTTGAAGTGTCCGTCTCCCAAAAAGATATTTGGCGCTCAACATGAAAATCCCTGCAAGAGAAACCCTTTTTTGGAGAAACCATCAAGAAATCGTTAAGCCATCAAGAAACTGTTCAGCAAGACAAATCTCTAACTATTAGTTTTTTCTTAACTATTAATTATTAATTTGTAAAAATCTTCAATCATCTAACATTCCATCCAATAAGTGCTCCACCTTTATAACAACTCTACTACATACATATTAGCGATTCATTACAATTTTACATTTAAACCAACATATATCCATTTATTTATTTGACCATTTATTATTTTTATTTATTTTTAAGTTCTTAGAATTAATTGTTTTAATAATTTAAGTTTGACTCAAATATTATTTTTATTTTAGTGTTTTGATTATCTAGGTTTGACCCAAATATTCTTTATTTAAGTTTGACCATTTATTATTTTTATTGATTTTTAAGCCATTTATTATTTTTATTTATTTTTAAGTTTTTAGAATTAATTGTTTTGGGCTATTTAAGTTTGCCCCAAATATTATTTTTATTTCATTAATTGTTTATTGTTTTGATTGAATATTATTTTTATTTTAGATATTCCTTTCCTTCAAGTTTTCCTTTTAATTAATTATTTTCCTTAATTAAATATTAACAACCATGTATTCTAACAACTATTTTCTTATATTAAAATATTATTTATTAATAAATAATATTTATCTAGTCAAATCTAATTGTTATATTATAACGGTTAAAAAAAAAATTCTTCATCTATATAACTTGATGACAAGATCTAGTTCTTCATCTTGTCCTAACGATGAACGACACTGGATGGTTAGAAACATGTCAACAAAATTCCGATAATGTGGTTTTTACTAAAAGTTTTCTTGTTTTTCAGTATCAAATCTCTTCAAATGCAAAACATATTTTTGAGTTAAGATGGGTCTATGTTGGTTTTGAATAGCCCACTTATAAAATGTTTTAACTATAAGAATTTTTTAATTTTCACCTCTTTTGTATAATATATAGAATTATTTTTGTTAGTAAAATTTTTTAAAATGCTCTTGCCCCCTCATCATTTTTGTGATTAACACTTTTTAAAATGTTACATGTCAACTCTATATTAAACATTGAAGGAATTACAAATCTCTGTTATACCTTGAATGAGAAAAAACTTATTAATGGAATTAGTCCATATTAAGAATGGAATGAGATAAACAAAAGGACCTTCTAAAACATATAGTAGTGAGTGTTATTTATAATATATAGTATTTTTTCTTTTCTTTTATTATTAATATATTTTTGTTTTATATGTTACAAGTCAATTGAACATAGAATGAATTATACATCATATACTATTAATTATGCCGATAGACATTCTATTATTAAGTTATTGGTGGTGACACTGTTGAGATTCGTCGTCCTCCGACCAAATCTCAACAGTGTCGCTCCTCATTAAAATCATTAAATTTTAAAAAGATAGGGATCAGAGCACAAGAGAACAGGGACCATCTATTGGCAGATGGAAGAGTTCTTGCAGGTGGCTCCAACGCACTTCAGCTACGTTTCACCGGAACCCCCTTCCGTATGGAGCCCTCGCTGGAGAGCTACAAGGACTCTTCTTTTTCCATCATCCAGTCTCAAATAGGTTTTGTTATCGCCTTCTCACAACCTTCACAATGCCCTTCTCTATGGATTTTTCTAATCTGACCTCTGCATTCCATCGATTTGGGTTCTGCTAGACGATGCCCATCTCCCACTGTTGGTAAAATTCTCCCAACACCAGATGTCGTCATTATTGGTGATTTTTCAAGTTATCCAAATATCAAAAGCCGTCATTGTTGGTGATTTGTTAATGCCATAGCAAAAGCTTCCATGAATGCTCGGAGAGTCACGAAACAAAAGATCTAAATCTGCAGTGGAATCTCAATCCAATCTTTCTATGTTGACTGAAATAAGTTCAGGTAGGCAAAGTACGGTAAACCAAAAAACCACCAGGCGTGGTTATTGAAACCAGGGTTACACCTAGAATAGAAGAGAGGCATTTGATCGGGAAAAGAAGGTTTGAGGTCAGAGCGCAGAACGAGGGTTTGCTGGGGGGTTTCACCTACTCCACTTAATTGACCATTCGTGCAGACCCCCATAGAAATCCAACTGGCTCAAACGTTAACAGTTGGTTGGCGAGCTAGATGCATTTATTGTGAGTCGACTCATGCACAGGTAGGCAGTGGAGGTAAGATCGACGCAAGGGTCACATACGTACATCAACCGCATGTGTATGGTGTTGTTACCAAGTGGGGGCAGTGTTGTTGTTCATAGTCTCTGTTGGAAATGAGCCTATTGAGTTCCTGGAGTTGGGCTGAGGCAGCCCACGGAGAGCGTTACAACATACTTACTTGGGCAGGCAAGGCTTTACGTTGGGCCTAGAGAGAGCCCAGCGGCGGTCCAAAAACATTGATCAATGCTAAACCCAGCGATAACCATTTTTGCAACCTAGCTAGCCTTTGAGAGCTGGTAATCGGATATATGCCAAGGTCTCTTTCAAAATTCTTTCTTTACAATGTATGGCTTATGGCATCAGAACTGTGAAATTGTGTAACAATTAAGCGAATCAAGTTGCAACAAGTGAGGCAAGAAAACAAGTTTAGTTCCATTATCAGAGCATACATTTTATATATGGAAGAATGGGCATTGCTGGAAAGAGATCATTCAATTTATTTATCAAGAGTTATTGAATATCTTGAAGTTGCAACTCTTTGGCTTCCAATCACTAGTGGTGCAAGGGATGATATTCAAGTAGTGAAGGAAGTTGTTCGTTCTGCAGTTGATGTTATGCAAACAATGGGTTCCTCCATTTTCTCATTGTTTCCAAAGGTAGAGGAGATGAATCATCTAGTTTCTAAGCTTGCAGAAGTTGTTGTTCAAGAGAAATCCCAATTGGATGAATGTGTAGATTTTTTAGCTACAACAGCAGCAATGGAGGTAGATGAATCTAGTATGAGGGAACATCCAATTCAACTAAAACAAGGGAGATGTTGGGGTTCCGAAAATTCAATGGACAGTAGTGCAGTTTTTGTAGATTTTGGACATCGAAATTCCACCTAAGGAGATTTTTTAGTTTGTTTGACGTATCATTTTTATTGTGAGTCTATTAGTTGATCAAGCTGATTTTGCACTGATGTGGAAAAGTTGGAAGGTGGAGGCCACTTTTCTTCCTGCTGCAAGAATGACATCTTGTGTCTCAAGCCAAAGGTAGTAAAAGAAATGTAAAATAATTAGTTGATTTGTGTGGATTTGTTGCATTTGTTTTATTTTCTTGAATATTCTCTATAATGTCTATATTAACATGGTCTAATGCTCACCTTTGAAGAAAACCTTCATACACATTGCAGTGATTCATCAAATCTTAGTTCCAAAATCAGTTTGATGGGACATTTTACATGTAAGTGGTGTAGTTCAGAAGATTGCATGCCCTGTTCCCACTTTTTTATTGGGGACCTATTATAAACCTTTGGGATTAGTGTCGTTTTGCAGGTTATCTCTGTTTTTTTGCAGTTATTGAACATGTACTTTGACATAAGAAATCCAAATGAATTGTATCTCTAATTCTTGGCTTTGCGATTACAAACATTTTGAAACCAACTAGCAAAGGTTGTTACTCAATTACATGTCTCTACTATATGGCTGGGTTACATGTCAAATTCAATTGTATCTTGGGAAATTCATTTACAGACAATATGACAAATAAAAGCATGTTAGAGACCGTCATCAAGCTATAATGGAACAATGGATATTTCTGGGAAATGCAAGATTGACACTTTTGTTGGTTGGATATCAAGAGGAGATTTAAGAAGCTATGACCTTTGTATTTGGAAATAACTTTTTTGGTAGTTATATGAAAGTTGTGAAAGAGGTCGTTTAATAGTTGTAAACCTGCCTAGAAATGCGCCAAATAGGGAGACAATATTAACACCAACTTTCATACCAGGTTTGGAATATCATGGGCACATTGTGGAGATTGCAAAGTTATGACCATAATGGCCTTGATGAGGAGCTTTTCTTTACATGATGTGTTTAGTTAAGTGCACATAAGAAGCAGAAAGAAAATAAATATTTTCTTATGTTACACACACATGCATGTCACCACAAAGCTATAATTTGTTCTAACATGTTTGTGGGAATGCTCTTACTAGTAAGTACACAAATTTGAAGGCATTGTTTCCTCAAACGAGATGTTAGAGGAAATTTTTTTTTTACTCTAAGAGATCAGGAAAATATGCCACAAATTTGGCATATAAAAAACAGAGATGAATCCCACGCGGAGCTCGTGGGAGAATTATGTTCCCATTGGACAATCAATAGGCTGCCATATGTTTGATAAAATAGATTCATTAATAGTTGACTTGGTTGTAGTAATGGTTTTGGAAAAAACAATCTTTATTTATCTTCAAGAGAGTTATTTATGTAGGTTGAAAGTAGTTTGCCTCATTTTCTACATGGTTTAGATGTTTTTGTTGGCACCGAATTTTTTCTTTGGCATGGAATTTTTTCTTTGTGGAATTTATGGGACACTCTCAATTTGTAATATTTTTAAAAATAAGATACTCTAACCAAATTTATGGGATGCTCTCTGTTTGCAATATTATTTCTATTCTTAGAAATAATATGCTATGACGAATGCCTACCTATCCTCAAAGTGTCTAGGCAATGGATTCATACAATGAAGGAGAAGTTGCAGTTGTATTATTACCCTATAGGCATTGTACTCTTTGTAGTATTGGTTCAAATAAACCAAAGAAGTGACCAATTTGTAAGATTCCCATCTTAGAGCGTATGAGTATTTATGATTACCAATGATGCATCACACAAATATGGATAAACTTTATCATGTTAATCACTGGCTGATTGAAATTGAAAATTATAAGAGAGGAAACATACCAGTGAGAGAGTGACTAAAGCGGCTTTGAATAGGAGCTAGAGAGAGTGACTAAAGTTGTAAGATTTTAGGAGTACAATCAACAAGCTACAAATTCTCAAATGTTGAGATTTTCTTACGCTCAAAATTAACATCCCAGATTTTAGGGAATTTGTAAATAAATGGAAAGCTATTTCAAGGTAGAATGCCAGTCATGAAATCAGGCTTTGTTTTAACAATTTTTTGGTCATCTCTAATTTTGAATATAGTGGGCAGAGCACCCCTATTTTTGGCACAACTCAGGAGGAAAAAGCTTATCTCAGAAACACTTTTCAGCCACGAGATTCTGAAAATAACTCCAACCATTACTAACAACCTGACCCATTCGACATTTTGCAACCATGCTTATTTCTAGTTTATCTTTATGATTTTGTGATAATCTCTTTCTAGCAAAATAGGAAGAGATTGTTATTATTTTTGTTATTTAACTAAGGGAAGGACACCACTTCAATTTGTTTAGGCATTTGATCAGACAATTAAATGCGTGTTTCTCAATTGCTTTTTTTTCTCCCCCATCCAAAGAGCTTTTCATCATAATCTCCAACATGTTGTTCACAGAAGATGGTAGAATATCACGAGGATGTCTCCTCGAAGATTACTTCTATTTTAGTTATGAGTTTGGTGATTTGGAATTATGCACTTGTACTCACTTGGAAAGCTCTACTTTACCAGTACTTTGGCCTCCTCATTCCTTATGCCTTCCACGTTCACATCCTTGTTTCTTGCAGTACAACCTCTGTGTCACTCTACATTCATTTGCACTTCTATCGACATGTCTTTGCACCCTTTTGGTGTAAATGCTAGTAGTATTATTTGTACACAACATCTCTCAACTCCATATTATGTAGTGAAGGAATTACATATCTCCCTTATATTAAAAAATGATTTTTTATTTTTATTTTTTCTTTCAATTATTTTTATTTTTATATAAAGTTACATGTAAAATTAAAACTAAGATGCAAAATAAAATATTTTATTTATGACATACTTAAATTTTAATATTATGAATATATTTTTTAATTTATTAATATAAGTATTAGTTTATTATTTTTAAATATAATTGTTATATGACAACATTTCATTTCCTTAATGCTAAGTTATAGAGAGCTTCTTAATACAATAATAAATATATTATTTTATTTTATTTTATTTTTCTTTTACTTAAACCATTAATTAATATCAAAGTTGGTAACCTACACTTGATGATTAAACTTGTGGAAATACAAAAACCGAAATTCAAGACACCTCGTGCATAATTTAAGTAAATACCACTCAAAATGGTTTACTAAATGAAAAAATTCACAATTTTGTTTTAAAGCTCCGCCAAAGCCCCATCGAACAAAATTATTGTAAACAACATAAAAAAAATAAATTAAACATGCAAATCGTATATAAAACATGAACTGCATGACAGTAAAATATAGCGATCAACTCACTCTTTCTCTTTTATTTTATAATTTATTAATTCTTTTTCTTTTTCATTTCCAAATTAACCAATAATTAAAAATTTAAAAATTCATATCCAATTTCTTCGTTTAATCTATATCCGAAGTAAATTTCATGGTATGACTTTCTTTAGAATGACTTGCGTTTTATTACGCTAAATCATAATGTCAAAGTTGGGATAAGTTAAGATTTTTTTTGTTTTAAGTATTTTTTAGGACATCCCATATATAATGTCAAAGTTGGGATAAATTAAGAATGATTTTTTAAAGTATTTTTAAAGACATTTTATATATAATGTCAAAGTTGCGATAAATTAAGAATGGTTTTTTTTAAATATCTTTTTAAGGCATCTTATATATAATGTTAAAGTTGGGATAAATTAAGAATGATTTTTTAGTATTTTTTTAAGACATCTAATATATAATGTCAAAGTTGGAATAAATTAAGAATGATTTTTTAAATATACTTTTAAGACATCTCTCAAATTTGAGATAAATTAAAAATATTTTTTTAAATATCTTTATATATATATATATAAACATCTGAAACTAACTAATCTCAAAAATAGAATTATAATTATAATCAATCACAAATCAAATCAATCAATAAAAATGCAAATATTGTTTATACACCAACACCAAGACCAACCACCCTCCCTAACAGAATAAAAAATCAAGAACACCATTTAAGTCTATGTGCTTCATATATATATATATATATCACAATCTCAACAACACCCTCACCCTCAAGTTGTGTGATTTTTCTTTACAAAAACTTAACAATCTCAAGGTGTGATATCACAATCACGCATAACAAAAGTCATTGAGCTTCCCAACGCCCCACTACCGGGGTTTTCAATTTTTATTTATTAATTAATTCTCAATCTTTCTCTCAATTTGCCACATAGTGATACACGTGTCATTTTTCTGCCATAATTATTTCACACCGTTTCTTTCTTTCTCATGCGACAGATGTACAAATATCACTTTTTGCACAAATTTTCATTTTCCAATTTCTTTAATACGAATAAGTAGAATGATAAATGATTAGTCACGTGTTTTCATTAAAAAAATATTTTAATTAATAAATATTGAACCGACCCTTTTCTTTATTTTATATGAAATTATATCTCAAGGCACACACAACTACGGGTCAAAGAAAGTTAACCTTAAACCCCCAAAATTGGGTTAGGTTGGTTTTTTAAATATATAAATATAAAACTATTTATATATGGTTATTTTTTTAATATTTTTTTCTTTTTCTTTATTTTATATGAAATTATAGTCCAAGGCACACACAACTACGGGTCAAAGAAAGTTAACCTTAAACACCCACACCCACAATTGGGTTAGGTTGGTTTTTTAAATATATAAATATAAAATTGTTTATATATGATCATTTTTTAATATTTTAATCAAATTTGATTTTAAATTATGTAAATAATATACTCCAATCATTAAAATGTGTCTACACATGCAACACCCTTTAATTATTCATTTACATACAAATCACATGTTTGTTCTTCACATATAATACAAGTGTAGATTATCTCAAGATTGTGACATTTAATACTTTATAACAATTGCTGGTTTCAACACATGGACTTGCTCCACATTTATTCCCAACATGTCTTAAAATAAAGTAGTGAAACAATAATTGAGCAGTTGCAGAGATTTACTGAGGATTGTCATGAACAATAATTGAGCAGTTGCAGAGATTTACTGAGGATTGTCATGAATAATTGCATTAGTTACATTTATAATAAGAATGTCTTAAAAAAACTAATGAAACCATAATTAAACAGTGGCAGAGATTCACTGAAGATTGCCATGAATAATTGCACTAATTAAAGTGAGTTTTTTGGATAGTTTTTTTTGGTTAGTTTTATTTGTAATTTAGCTAAATTTAGAAATTTGAATCCTATTTAGATTTTTTTTTAATTATTATAAATTCATAAAAATAATAATTAAAAGAAAATCATTAAACTAGGAAAACATAATTTAAACTAAAACTCAACTAAACTATGCAATTGAAATTAACTATTAGAACGCATGTGAATGGATTCCTACATTTATGAGTAAATTACACAACACAAAATAAAAACCATGACTAGTGTAAAGTGTGACTGACAAAATTGACCCTTTGAATCCTTACATTTTAGATTTTATAGTGACACACAAAATTAGTGAACATGTGCCTTACGGCCACCTGACAGAAATAATAACGTGAACATGTGCCTTACGGCCACCTGACAGAAATAATAACGTGAGCATGTCAAATCAAAATTTCAGATGCCTTACATCATGCTTGCACGTTTAAACCTGTGAAGGTAAAGACAAAGTCTCCCCTCGTTAAGGTTTGAACTTTGACCCCTAGTTGGGGTTAACTGCCTAAAGTTAGTTATGAGATCCTATCACTCACCTACACCAGATTCTGAACTCATACCAACCATGACCCATTTTCAGTCTCATCACTGATGTACAATATTGACTTAATTGAGACCAAAAAAAATACCACTAGGTTGTGGTTAGGCAGCCTATTTTAAAAGAGCTGGTCCATGTAAAAAAATAATGTACAATATTGACTTAATTGAGACCAAAAATGTGTAGCCTAATTAAATGTTATGAAAAATTAGGCGAAGCTATCCATTTTAAAAAAAAAAAAAAAAACTAAATTGGAAGAGATATAATCATACATATCTACATATCCGCCTCCAGAGTATGTTGATAAATTAAAAAAAATTATTAAAATATAATTAAATTAATTACCAAAAATATTAAAAACTAATTTGTAATGGATGTGTACAAATTGTAAACATATATAAATATATATATATTCATTTTTAAGAATATTCATTAAATTAATTACCAAAAATATTAAAAACTAATTTGTAATGGATGTGTACAAATTGTAAACATATATATATATATATATATTCTTTTTTAAGAATATTACGTTAAGATGTTTATGGTTAAATAGAGTAACGAGTATAAATTTATTTTAATTTTAGAATTATTATTATATTGAATGGATTTAAAAATATAATTTTTTTGAATAATTAAAAAGATTGATTGAAATTATATATTGAAAAAAATTGACATAACTTTATTTTATGTAAATATGAGAATTCTTTTTTTTTAATATTTTTTGAAGTTATTATCAATATATAAATTTCTTTTATATTACATTATAAAAAAAAACTTCCCTATAATGATTTTTAAATTTGATTAAAAGTACAATATATTGATAAATTTTATTTATAATTTTATTTTATTGATGTTTTTGGATAGGTTAATGTATAATTATTCACAATTGAAAAAAGAGTTAGAAAAAAATTAGCTTTAGGAAATAATTATTAAATTAAATTTGGTTTAAAAGTTGAAAATTTGGTTTAAAAGTTGGGATAAGATGTTTTGATGCAAATAAGAATGTGAGAAATGGGCAATTAACATAATTGTAATGCTCATTACATAGTTTGTTTAAAATGATGGTAATACTTAGTAAACTAATCTTTTTTTTTTGGGTAAGCTTGGTAGTTCCTTTCATTTTTCACTTTTTTCTCCCTTTTTTTTTGTTCTTTCTTTTACTCTATTTTCATCAACATGTCCACATACATCACCCCGATCGGGGAAGGGAATTGAACTTGTGATGAGTGCTATAACAACCCACCTCATCACCGTTTAACCAAGACCCCACGGACTTAGTAAACTAATCTTATTTGTACATACTTTTTTAATTTATTGTGTAAGTTAAAAATTTATTTAACTTTTAAAGAGAAATATCATAATAGGTTTTGATTTGCCTTGGTCTATTACTTGAGAAATCAAATTAGTGGAAAAATCGAAGTTTTTTTAGCATCCAATCACAATATCTTTTAAGGTCCAACAAAAAACTTAAACACTATGTTTAACACTGAACAACTTGATCTATCACCTAACATATAAATAAAAAATTGACAGAAGGAACTTAAAAAACCAAAATAATTATTACATCTCAATTATATTTGGAGGAGTCTAGAGCATCCCTAGAAATTGACTCCTTGTCGCTACGTGAAGAACCATTACGGGAATTTTGAGGTCTAAAATGGGCCTCCTAAGGAAATTATAAAATAATAGTGGAAATAATAAAATAAGATTACATTACATTATCAAATTTTAGAGGGAAAAAAGAAAAAAACTATTTTTTCAACTGTATTTTCAACTTATCTCCTTATGGGTTTACTCAAATTTCGATCGGAAACACTCGGTAGATGAAGAATTTGATTTTTCATCGAAGGAGTACCCATGTTGCATACTTTCGATGGACCCTACTAAACGAAAAATGGGAAATACATGAAAAAAATGATTGCAATCACGTTTTTTCATGTATTTCTCATTTTTCGTGTACCGAGGTCCATCAAAAGTATGCAACTGTGATGTCCCAAATTAGCCATAGCTACTTGGAACATTATAATCACTCCATTTTTGAAATAGGAAGCGAAAGACACAATAAACTCCATCCCAGTGTGAAAAGAGATTGAGGTAGGAGGATAAAATAAAGCCCCTTGAATGTGAAAAGGAGCAAAAGCAAGGAGCTACTAGAGTTGACCATGTCAACCAGCGCTGTAAAAGGGAGGGAAAGCCTCTAGGGCAGCGCAGTTTTGAAGGAGGAAGCTTCTTGAAGAAGCTACATCTCCAATGTGTGGGACTCGGGATGGGGAAGCTCTCTTGAAATAAAAAGGAAGGAATGGCAGCTAGGGGATTCATTGATTCATACTTCTTGTTTCAGTCTTATGACTGATTGCAATCTTCAGCTGTTTAGCCGGAGTTGCAGCACTGTTTAATGCAAGAGTTCCTATGTGGGAATTCTAGTTCCATTCTTGTTGTAGGTGATTGGGAGATTCAAAGAGGAGGTCTTGAGTTCCATTCTCTTCAGATATCTTGAAGGATCCATCTTCTAACTTGGATTGCGCAGTCACTCTTAGTGAGTGTGTTATTTTTGCAGTAGCTGCAGTAGCTGGGGTTAGATCTACTCATTTGAGCTTATTTCAGGAGGAGAGGGGGTAATTTCCACTATAGGAGTTCTATTGAGGAGGGTCTTGAGCCTATTTTTGTATTGTGCACTCTTCTTTGAGCATATCAGATATTTATTAATACAGAGTAGCTGGGTACAACATTATTCTCCAGCAATGATGTACATTGTGTTGTTGTTTTGCCGAAACTCTTTACCGGGTGGTCCCAATGTGCTTGTAAAAGAGGTTAATCCTCTCATTTCTGATCTTATAATGAATAAAAGCTCCAGACATATGATATTCCATCTATTGTTGTATTTTACATGAAAGAATAAATTTGTTGTTGCTTCCGACATTTCTATTTTATGAAGTACTAGGGTTATGATGCCTTTTTCTACACTTGAGTTTGGAGGATCTGTTTATTATAGCTAGAGTTATTTATTTCTGATGCCCTTCTATATTTAAGTCATATACAGCATATTATTGAAGGTCCAAGCCCTGGACTGCGTTATTCTGGCACTGGTTCACCTATAAAGCGTCCTCACTAGAGATATTGCTGAAATTCCCAAAAAGGGACATCACAGTGGTATCAGAGCTTTGCTCTTGGCTCAGCTTGTGGGGGGGATATTTCTCTTCAGTATGGAGAAGGAAGACATCTCAAGGCTCGTACTTCAAACTCTGCAGGACATTGCAAGGGATCTCAGGGAGATGACGCAGGAAGAAGACTCTTTAGGGTTTTTCCCTAAGGCAAGCACCAGCACTACAAATGGCATGGGACATTCGAATCCATCACAATGTCCCACTCTACCTTCATTTTTAACTGAAGGAGATAAGGAGGGTTCTCTAGGAGAATATTTTGAAGAATATGAGTTCCAGTCTCAAGGGTTCAAGAAGCATCTGAGCTTTCAGGAGTTTTTCTTAATCAAGGATGGAAGGAGGAATGATCTTCATCAAAGAGAAGGTAAATGGATGCAGGGATCAGCCCTACAATGCAGTACGGTAGGGTTCTTCTTGCCCACATATGATGGGACATCTAAGCACACAGCAAAAGCATGGGTAGAGAAGTTGGACACATACTTCCAGCTTCACAAGGTCTCTGAAATGGAGGCTATCAAGATAGTTGCATTGCATCTAGAAGGGGAAGCTAAAGACTGGTGGTTTCATGGAATAACCACACTTGGGCATCATCATATCACTTCATATTCATATTTCACTCAGAAGCTAGTGGAGAGATTTGATCCAAGGAATCCGGAGGCCCACTTTGCCAAAATAACCAAACTCAAGCAAGAGGGAGATCTTGAGGATTATGTTGCTAAGTACCTACAACTTTCAGTGATGGTCTCTAACCTCACTACGAGCAGGAAGGTATGCATGTTTGTGAATGGGCTGACTGAACCATTACAAGGGTTGGTCAAGTCTACAAAACCAACCACACTCCTTGAAGCTGTGGAGAAGGCTAAAGATCTACAACACATCTTGCCCAGGGCAAGAACCTTTTTACAACAGAAGACCCATTCAAGGCCAAGGGAGACATTCCCTATTCCGAAGAAATGTGCTATAGAGGAGGCACATCCTATCAAGACCTTCTCCAAGAAGGGTGCCAACGCTGTGAAACCTATAGAAGACTTTGCTCCAAGGGGAGGAGTTGTTGCAGCGTTAAGAGGGGTCCCAAAATATCTTACCCTAAGAGTAAGAGGCACCATCAAGGGGCAAAGGGTTTATGTATTGATAGATAGCGGAGCCACTCACAATTTTATTGATTCACAGCTAGTACACAAGAGAGGAATTCCCGTGGAGGAGTTTGAGGGATTTTCAGTTTTGGTTCCAGGAGCCATGACTCTACAATGTGCCAAGTATGTTCCAGCATTGACCATCACTGACCATCACTATGGGTACCTATACCCTGACAGACCACTTCTTTGTGGTAAACATTCCAGACACCAATGTCATATTGGGAGTCCAGTGGTTAGTCACCCTTGGGAGAGTTACCACTAATTGGAGAACTTTGGAGATGGAATGGACTAGAGAAGAGGATGGCCAGCAACAAAAAATCAAGGGTATGAACACATATCCTCCTCATATTGTTTCAGCACATAGGATGGAGGCAGATTTGCGCAGAGGAGACATTGCATGGGTATTGGAGCTGCATGTATCCGAGGTGAAGAGCAAGGACACACCGGTGCATCCAGATGTCCAATCCCTTTTGGACCGGTATTCTACAATATTTGGAGATATCCCACCAGGGAGACCTCCTGATCGAGGGTTTGAACACACCATTGAGTTGGAACAAGGGGTACAAGCAGTGATCACCACTCCTTATAGACATCCCAAGGCCTATAGGGATGAGATTGAAAAAGCTATCCAAGAGCTGCTAGCACTAGGGCACATCCGGCCTAGTACTAGTCCTTTTGCTTCCTTAGTGGTTTTGGTAAAGAAGAAAGATGGCACATTGAGGATGTGCATCGATTATAGAGCCTTGAACAAGAAGAATTTGAAGAACCGGTACCCTATACCCAAGATTGATGAACTTATGGATGAATTGAGAGGATCCAAATATTTCTCCAAGATTGATTTGAGGTCTGGGTACCATCAAATCAAGGTGAGGGAGCAAGATATCCCCAAGACAACGTTCAAGTGTCATTATGGGCATTTTGAGTTTATGGTAATGCCCTTTGGATTGACTAATGCTCTGGCAACCTTCCAATCTTGTATGAATCATATCTTCCAGGACCATTTGCGGAAGTTTGTATTGGTCTTCTTTGATGATATTTTGATCTACAGCCGCACCTAGGAGGAGCACTTGCAGCATATTGAGACAGTCTTACATATCCTCAAGGAGCAACAATTCTATGCCAAGCTCTCCAAATGTGAATTTGGCCTCACAGAGATGTTGTATTTGGGGCATATCATAGGGATAGATGGAGTAAGGGTACATGAGGAGAAGATCCAAGCTATCCGAGATTGGCCAAAACCCAGGAATGTGACAGAACTCAGAGGATTTGTGGGCATATGTACATATTACCAGAAGTTTGTGAAAGGATTTTCACAACTAGCAGCACCTCTTACAGACTTGACAAAGAAGGGGGCTTTCCAGTGGACACCCACAGCGCAGAGAGCTTTTGATAAGCTCAAAGAGGTAATGAGTAGTTGTCCTGTTTTGGTTTTACCTGACTTCTCTCAACCTTCTGTGCTAGAATGTGATGCATCAGGTGAAGGTATTGGGGTAGTTTTGATGCAAGGAGGGCACCCTATAGCCTTTGAGAGCAGAAAGTTGCTCCCTCATGAGAAGCTATACCCCATCTATGATAAAGAAATGTTTGCTATCATGCATGCATTAGCCAAATTCCGGCAATATTTGGTGGGGAATAAGTTCAAGGTGAAAACTGATCACAACAGCCTTAGATTCTTTCTTGAACAAAGGCAGCTTCAGGAAAGACAACAGAAATGGGTGAGCAAATTTCAGGCCTATGATTTTGACATAGAATATGTCAAGGGGAAGAGCAATACAGTAGCTGATGCACTTTCTAGGAGGCCTACAGCGCTGTCCATGAGGGGCATGGACGTAGATTGGAAGGCTCAAATTTTAGTTGAGTACTCCAAAGATGACCTTGCATGCAAGATACTTGACGGGGTAGTAGTACCAGATGAGAGATTTAAAGTGATGAATGAGGTCATTTATTACAAGGATTAGATCTATTTGGTTAAGGGTTCTAAGCTCAAGGAGAAGATCCTAGTGGCCTCCTATGATTCCCCACTTTCCGGGCATCAAGGTTTCAGAAAGACCTACAGATCTATCATGGAGAGATTCTCGTGGAAGGGTCTTAAGGAGGATGTGCTCCGGCATGTCAGGGAATGCACCACTTGCCAACAAAATATGGGAAAGCACACTTACCCAGCCGGGTTATTGCAGCCACTACCTATTTCGGGTGAGAAGTAGGAGAGCATCTCTATGGACTTCATCACCGGCTTACCAACTGTGTAGGGTAAGGACTGTATCTATGTTGTTGTTGATAGACTAACAAAGTATGCTCATTTATTTTCCATTTTTGCACATTACACTACTTCACAGGTGGCTGAGCTCTTCTTCAGAGATGTATTTAGACTACATGGTCTCCCTAGGACCATAGTGAGTGATCGGGACAACCGCTTCATGGGTGGCTTTTAGCATGAACTTTTCCGGCTAGTGGGAACTGATTTGACTCCCAGCACCAGTTATCACCCCCAAACTGATGGGCAGACTGAGATAGTGAACAAGTGGCTAGAAGGCTACTTGAGAAACTATGTGGCCGGGCAGCAGAGAACTTGGTTGTGGTGGCTCCACTTGGGGGAGTATTGCTACAACACTACTCACCACACCTCTATTGGCATGACACCATTCCAAGCCTTGTATGGATATGAGGCACTCTCATTTGCCGAAGTTATGTTTGGGGCAAGTAAAGCTCCAAGGGAAAGATATTGGATTCAAGAGAACCAGGACATACTTAGGGCCCTCAAAGATAACATTGCCACTGCCCAGAATCAACAAAAGATGTATGCAGACCGTGGCCGGATAGAGAGACAGTTTGAGGTGGGGGATCTTTTCTACCTACGCCTTTAACCTTACAAACAGTCCACACTCAAGGAGAAGGGAGTTGAAAAGCTCAAACCACGTTTCTATGGGCCTTACAAGGTGAGCAGATGTGTCGATAAGGTGGCTTATGAGCTGGAGCTTCCTAAGGGGAGCAAGATTCACAATATCTTCCATGTATCTTGTCTCAAGAAGGCCATAGGGAAGAATGTAGTTGCCAACTTGGAACTTCTTCCAATTGATGATGAGGGTCATTTGATCTTGCAGCCAGAAGCAATCTTGGACACAAGAGAGAGGAAGTTAAGAAACAAAGTCATCAAAGAATATCTGATTCGATGGAGGAATCTACCAGATGAGGATGCCACTTGGGAGGGGGAGAAAATCTTGCAGCATCCTTCTTTACTGTTGCTTGTGGGCAAGCAACTTTTGAGCGGGGAGGACTGTGATGTCCCAAATTAGCCATAGCTACTTGGAACATTATAATAACTCCATTTTTGAAATAGGAAGCAAAAGACACAATAAAATCCATCCTAGTGTGAAAAGGGATTGAGGTAGGAGGATAAAATAAAGCCCCTTAAATGTGAAAAGGAGCAAAATCAAGGAGCTACTAGAGTTGACCAAGTCAACCAGCGCTGTAAAAGGGAGGGAAAGCCTCTAGGGCAGCGCAATTTTGAAGGAGGAAGCTTCTTGAAGAAGCTACATCTCCAATGTGTGGGACCCGAGATGGGGAAGCTCTCTTGAAATAAAAAGGAAGGAATGGCAGCTAGGGGATTCATTGATTCATACTTCTTGTTTCAGTCTTATGACTGATTGCAATCTTCAACTGTTTAGCCGGAGTTGCAGCACTGTTTAGTGCAAGAGTTCCTATGCTGGAATTCTAGTTCCATTGTTGTTGCAGGTGATTGGGAGATTCAAAGAGGAGGTCTTGAGTTCCATTCTCTTCAGATATCTTGAGGGATCCATCTTCTAACTTGGACTGCGCAGTCACTCTCAGTGAGTGCGTTATTTCTGCAGTAGCTATAGTAGCTGGGGTTAGATCTACTCATTTGAGCTTATTTCAGGAGGAGAGGGGGTGATTTCCACTCTAGGAGTTCTATTGAGGAGGGTCTTGAGCCTATTTTTGTATTGTGCACTCTTCTTTGAGCATATCAGATATTTCTTAATACATAGTAGCTGGGTACAACATTATTCTTCAGCAGTGCTGTACATTGTGTTGTTATTTTGCCGGAACTCTTTACCGAGTGGTCCCAATGTGCTTGTAAAAGAGGTTAATCCTCTCATTTCTAATCTTATAATGAATAAAAGCTCTAGACATATGATATTCCATATATTGTTGTAGTTTACATGAAAGAATAACTTTGTTGCTGCTTCCGACATTTCTATTTTATGAAGTACTGAGGTTATGATGCCTTTTTCTACACTTGAGTTTGGAGGATCTGTTTATTATAGCTAGAGTTATTTCTTGCTGATGCCCTTCTATATTTAAGTCATATACAACATATTCTTGAAGGTCCAAGCCCTGGACTGCGTTATTCTGTCACTGGTTCACCTATACAGTGTCCTCACTAGAGATATTGCTGAAATTCCCAAAAAGGGACATCACAACAACATGGGTACTCCTTGGATGAGGAATTAAAATTTTCATCCAAAGAGTACCCCCTCTCGAAATTGAGTAAAACATTAGGGAGATAAGTTGAAAATACGAGTTGAAAAAGTAGTTTTATTATTTTAATATTTTTTAATATTTTTATTTTTTTACTCAAAATATAGTGAATCATCCCCATGGTTGACATCATCATTCTTGAATCCTATTGGTTCTTATAAAGTTTATTTTGGTTTTACATTTTTCTTAGGAGGCCCATTTTAGACCTCAAAATTCCCCTAATGATCTTGGATTACGAGGAAGGCTTAGATGGGTTTCAATACAGTTTAGATGCATATCCAAGTTATGCATAGAGAACTATAACTTATCCAAAAAGAGAAGGATATACTCCTTCACTTCATTTTCATCCAACAAGACACAACCTAGCAAAAAATGCCAATAAATGTTAACCATGCACAGGTACTAGCTGTAGCAGCCTCTAGTGTGCTTGGTATTGGGCACTTAGTCAACTATTTCCCCAAGCAATTTGGAGTCATTTAAACATCCGTTTTCACCAACTATGTCGTGTTCCACCTAGGTGATTTCATCTTGCATTTCTTGTGGTGTATTGACATGACATTGTCACACAAAACTTTCCGCTCTTTGTAGGGCTTAAGAGCCCCTTATTCTATAAAATATACCACACCACATCGACTCATGGTTAATTAGTGAGGCATTGAGAGCTAGTCTAAGGGATAAATCAAATTGCCCAATAAGAATAGATCAACATGAGAGGAAGGAATCAAGGGTGATGTAGGCCAATGAGGGGTTCAATTAAAATCCCCTAGGCTAGTGGCAGAAAGGGACTAACATCGGGAAGACCTTGGTAAAGGAAAATGACCAATAAGAAGTAGTACCAAAATAGGGTGGCTATACCATAAAAATTGAATAAGACATATCCAACGAGAGGCACATCAACGAAGTGGCAGTAGGGAAGAGGGGAAACAAAGTCACCAAGTCCCAGGTGGTGCATAGGGGAAAAGAACCGGAAATAAAGGAAACAACAAAGGAGAGTGAAATTGGAACTTACCTTTAGAAAAGAACTTGGAATGGTAGAACTCCAACTCATGAATGTTGATAATGTGTCACCTTACAAGGCCTCGTACTTAGATATTACTACTGCTCCATGTAGAGATCATCCACTACTTGATATGAATGACCACCCCTATGTGTGATGAATATAATGCATGGGAGAGCAGAATAGGAATGGAATCTCTAACAACTTCAAAAATCCAAGCTCCACATAATCACTATGGTATATCTCCAATTGATCACCATTATTCAACTTGTTTGCATTATGGACTATTCACGCATCATAACTAAGTAAGATCACATGATCTACAATGTAGGTGATATTAAGGTTTGATAATGACCTTCATGAAGGCAAGTGGCCACTTCCTCAACCATATATGATTAGTAAACCACACTTACATATAATTAGAATTTCTTTAATAAACAAATGTAAATTAATAATATATATATTTTTAAAATAATCAAAATATAATTATATATATAAATATAAATATAAATAAATAAATATATATATGTGTGTGTGTGTGTGTGTGTGTGTGTGTGTGTGTGTGTGTGTGTGTGTGTCAATGTATCTAACTAATGGAGATTTATATAGCACCAGAAAAAGTGAAAACACAATATATGGAAGTAGATAGAGCAATATATCAAAAATGTTTGGAAAATGGTTAAAGTAACACCTTGTTTGGAAAATTATATATTTATTGGTTTTAATTATAATTTAATTTGATATATATATATATATATATATATATATATATAATAAAAACAAAAAGGTAAGAGGTTTATTTTGGTTATTAGGTAAATGTTCTAAAATATTAGATGGTAAGAGTATGTATGAGTGATTAATGTATAAGAAATAAATTAACTATGTGTTATTTTTAATTATTTTTAATAAATTTTATTATGTAATTTATATCTATATATTCTTAAATTTATTAAATTAAATATTTATATATTATTATAATTTATTATTGTTTTTTAAATGTGATATTGAGGTAATGTTTGTTAAATTTCTGTGTTGTAAAGTATTAAAGAATTAAAATGTTAGATAAAATTTGAAATGTATGTTCTTGAGAAGTTTATATTATTATTTAATTTATTTTTTTTAAGTCGGATGATGAGACTATATACATTTTTAATAGACGATTATTATAAAAAGAATTTTTAACAATGTATTCATTATTCAATTATTTTAAATTTAATAAATTATATTATTTAGTTTATATTCATACATTATTAAATTTATTAAATTAAATATTCATAAATTATTATGATTTAAAATTTATAATTTTTTTTTTAATATATATTAAAATAAATTACAAAACTTAATTTATATATATATATATATATATATATATATATATATATATATATTCAAAAATCATAATAATTAAACTACTTTGTTGAGAAAGCCCATCAACCTTTCAATCAACTTGGGAAATTATTTCACAATAGTAATTTGTTCAATCAACTTGGGAAATTATTTCACAATAGTAATTTGTTTTTTCTTTTACGATATTTTTGGGAGATGAAAGCTATATATGAAAAAAAATTGTTTAATTATTTTATTTCAAATATATATATATATATATATATATATATATTTTGTGTTTAATTTAACTAATAAATGATATTTGAGAATTTAGATTTTTAAAAATTTAAGTTTAAGTTATTTAATTTATAGAATTTAAGTGTTTCAAGAGTGTTAAATTTATTTATGTATTTAAAAATATAATTTAAAAAAGAAAATATCACAATTTTGTTTGAAATTGTATTGTTTTATGAAAAAGTTAGATTGTGCCTTAAAAAAACAATTTGTATAATGAAGACTAATTTTTTTATAAGAATGAATTAAATTATTATTGTTAATTATAAAAAGAATTAATATATAAGTTAAACATATATAGATTTAGAAAAACGAGTAGTATTTAAGTGTGACTTTTTCTAGAGTTTTCTGGCTTATTTTCCTATTTAATTTGTCTACTCGGAAAAAGTCCCACTTAAAGACTACTTTAGAAAAATATTTAACACATTTTTTAACCATAAAGATTTATTCTCGTTTGAAAATAGACTTCATTATAATACCATGACCTACTATTACCACATGCTCCAAAAACCATAATTTATGTTCATATGGCAATTTTTTTAATTAGCTAATTTAATTAAAAGGATAATAGAAAATGCACAACTACCTTTGAGATATGTCCCAACCTTTGATTTGTGAATATTGCTATGAATATTTTACAATATTTTTTGGAGGTTAAATCCCTACCATCTATCTAATAATTATTAATAATTAAACTAAAAAATTGCAAACTTTATTACAAAATAGAGCTTAAAATTTCTAGAAGCTCTAATCCAAAATAAACACACTTATTTGGAAACTCTGTTTCAAAACAATCTCATTATCAGTGTTGGAACATCATTGGGCAATAATAACATCCATAGTTTTTAGTACCATCTAGTGTGGTTCATCTAGTGTAGTTCATCTTGTCCTGATGATGAACCACAATAGATGGTTCCAAACAAGTTTACTAAAAACTATGGATGTGATTATTGCCTAAAGATGTCCCAACACTAATAATATGGATCACAAAACCTAAATTCACTTAATTTCATTATCATTATGAATCACAAAATCTAAGATCTAACACCTATAAATATAATTAATTTACCTTTTCAAAATTTTAAAAAATAAAAACTTATATTAAAAAGACTTGTTTAATTATTCTACTCTAACAACCTCCTCAAAACACAAATAATTAATTAATGGTAATCAACCAATAAATTTATTGTAAAAGTGAGAAGCAAAAATCAATTAAATTTAAATGTTTATAAATTAGGAAATAAAAAATCAAAATTGTTTAATTTTTTAGATAAGCAAGTAAAAAAAAATCATTTGCAAATTATTAAATTAGTGAAATAGAATGGTTTAAATCTCTCTATTAATATAAATTTTTTAAATATGTTAAAAAAACCATGTTGAAAGGTTTTTGATGGTGCTAAATCTATTTCCACAGTCACAAAAATTCAAAAACTCCATCATTAGATAACGACATTATGGTTTGCAATATCATTTGTTTTACTCAAAATATCAATGATCAAAATGATTTAAATCTCTCTATCAATATATCATTTTAAACATGTTACAGAAATTAATTTGTTTCTCTCAAAATTTCCCCAAAGTGGGAGCCTTTTAATCTCATTATTTTATTTATAAATTTATTATAAGTATATATTCCTTAATTTTAATTATAATTTAATTAAAGTAGAAAAATAAGAATAATTTAACTAAAAACAAAAATGATGATGATGATGATGACGATGATGACGATGATGATGATGGTGGTGGTTAACCTCCACTGAGACCAATCTTTGGTCTATCGGACCTAAAAAAAAGAGTTATTTAATTTGATTTAAGATTTTATTCCTATGCTCAAAAAGCTTGGAGAGAAGTCTCCCCAACTCACTATAATTTTGACATCTTAAAAGGCTAGGAAGGCCAGTATTGCCACAAAGATTATGAAATTGAGCTCTAATGTGGTTGTACGCATGACACCTAAGAGGAAGTGATTTTCATCCTCGATGTTCATATTCTCACAGAGATGACAGATCCTTTCCATCCATGGTGTTTTAGGAATTGTCGACCTGTTTCACTATGGAGCTCATGAGAGATACTTTTGATCTTCTAAGGTGGGGTTGATGACCTCCTTATAATACCTTAATTTTCTTTTCGCTGCTAGATCTTTCTCACACCACATTTTTTCTTTGAACTTAGAAGTAACAATTTTTTTAATGTTATTGATGCTTTGCAATGCAACAATCTCGTCGATCTCCCAATGGTTTAACCAGGCCTTGGTGTCTTTATACCAACCTCGTTTAAGCCTTAGGTCGATCTCCCAATGGTTTAACCAGGCATTGGTGTCTTTATACCAACCTCGTTTAAGCCTTAGGTGGTTTGGCTGGAATTTGAAGCTAGCTTAGGAAGTCTATGGTCTCCTATGCTATTGAGCTTGTGCTTGTACAATGAAAGCCTAGTAATGGCTAGACTCTCATAGGGAAAAGACCCACTTCTATAAGGAGAATAAAATAGGGTGTATTGCTTTTAATTTTAATGTTATACTTTATAAAACGCTTCTTGATTTGTTCAATTAATATAATGTAAAAATAATTAAAAACAAATAATTAAACTATTCCATTAAAAAGAAAAAAATAAACAGCTCAAATAAAAAATAAATTTAACGTAAAAATAATAAAAAAGAAATTATTAAATAATTAAACTATTTCATTAAAAAGGTATTTTTTTTTTTTTTTAAATAATTAACATAAATCATTAAATAATTAAACTACTCCATTAAAAGGCAAAAAAAAAGAAAAATAAGTGCAAATTGAGTCAAGACCCCTGTACATGCAAACCCCTGAGAAAATTCATGAGAAGAGTTGCCTACATTTTCGTTCTGTATAGTCAACAAAGGATATGGTGCCGAGAAGACCCAGTGAATATACTTCAAAGTTCACCCCATTACATTTTTGACCGTGGAAACTTTCATACTACCCTACCATCTAATTTACCCACCTAAACTTAGATGCCGAATTCTTAGCCCACAGTATGATCATGTAAGGGCGAAGAATGGGTCCTGGGTCTTCCTTTCCTGTCTGACCATAAGGTGGGTAGGGTGATCATGTCTCTTGCCAACTACCCCACTCACCATTCCCAACTGCTACCAACACCCACAACACTTTGTTGTCAACACCATCTGCATTTCTATGTATATATACTCATGACGTATACACAATTATGTATTAATTTGCATAAACTTCATATATAATATTTGTATAACCCAAATCTTCACTCTATTATTATATTACTCGTATGTAATAAATTTCCAGATTTGTAGATTATATACCAATTGTAGATTACATACTCATTGTACATACCAATATGTATATTGTAGATATGTATGTATGTATACACATAATTTTGTTTGAGGGGTAAAGGCATGCGAGTTTTTAGGCTCTCTGCCTATAAATTCTGACCGTTCTCAATTTTTTTAGGAGGGGATTCTTGTTTGTAGGAGATCATTCCACCATAACTGAGCTCCTGAACAACAAGAAGTGCTTCCTCCTTTTTTCTTCATACTGTCCTTTTTTCTTCATATTGTGCATTTTTCGTTTGTAATAAGATCTTGCAAGCAGCATGGAGACCCTTGCAGGCTTAGCAGGCTCCTCACTTGTAACCCACAATGGGTTCTCTCACAAGGAATCATCGGCATCCGCAGCCTCCTTGGCCAAATTATGTGCAATGCCCACAACGCACCAGAAGAGGAGATTGGCTTCTGATGCAATGGTGGTGAGGGCTGTGCGTACCGAGCCAGCGAAGATAAGCGAATCTGCGAGTAAAGCAGGTGGGTGGAGCATAGAGAGCTGGAAGTCAAAGAAGGCATTGCAGCTGCCCGAGTACCCCAACAAGGAAGAGCTTGATTCGGTGATCAAGACTTTGGAGGCATTCCCCCCACTTGTGTTTGCCGGAGAGGCAAGGCACTTGCAAGACAGGCTTGCAGAAGCAGCCCTTGGCAAGGCCTTCCTTCTTCAGGGAGGAGACTGTGCAGAGAGCTTCAAGGAGTTCAATGCCAACAACATCAGGGACACTTTCAGGATCCTCCTGCAGATGGGTGCTGTCCTCATGTTTGGTGGTCAAATGCCGGTTGTCAAGGTATGTGCATTTACATTTCAATTTCACTATATGTGTAGGTGGGGTATGAACACAGGAATATGATAGGCCAAGTTGGTGTTTTTAGATGATCCCTCTGACTCTGGTAGCATAGTTTTTGGTTGGTATGCTTTCATCTGTGTGTGTTTTATATGGCATGATCATAGGAATAGGATATGCCAACTTGGTGTTCCTGGATGGTTTCTCTGAAGCTGGTAGCATAGTTTTAACTTTTATATTGGTATGTGTATTTGTGTTTCTTATTTGTTTTGATCTCCAGCTTTCCAACCTCAGAGATCAAACATATCTCTATGCTTAGTGTTCTTTTGTTTTGTCTCTTTAAGACCATATAGGTGATTGAGTTTTATTGCAGAAGATGTGTTTGGTTTGGGTTCTGTCTGTTATGACTTTTTTCCAGATTTCATGATCTCATCCACTTACAAAAGCTTTCCAGAGAAACCAGTTGCTGTCCTTCCCTCTGTCCTGGATGTCTCTGAACCCACTACAATCTAGGGATTGTATGCTTTTCATCCTCAATTGCATTAGATTGCATACCTTGGATATCTGTTCATTCCATGCATCTACAGGGATGACTTACTTTCCTTGCAGTGTACATTATACCGGTGGGTCCTTTTTGCTAATGTTCATTTTTTTCTTCCAACCGAAAACTTTGCGTGTAGTGTTCGTAGAATATTGGAGTTTCAGTTCATACACTGGTTGGGTGGAGTTTTACTCCTACAGAGCTGATTACAAGCCTGACAGAATGTACTTATAGCTTATTTTGTACTATCTTGCTATTTTTTCTATTGTTAACAAAGATGTTTTGAATAATGAAGTATCTGTTAACATGGGCCAAATTAATAGTTAACAATTTGAGTCCTGTCTGGATGAAGTTTCTGAATTCTTCTAAGGTTGCTCATCTGCTTTAAGTTTTGTTTGGAAAAAAGTTTATCCTTGCATTTTTCTGTTGAAAATTATATTGTTTAAATTCAATTCTTGGTATATGCTTTTCTCCATTTCATTCGTCAAATTTTCACATCTTTGGAATTTAAGATCAACTACTGCAAAGACCCCAGTTCCTTTAAATTTTTTAGAATGGGCCTTTTCTACTTTTCTGTTAATTGTATATCTTCTCTCCCCTTCTTTTCTTTGATACATTCCTGTTTCTATGGTTATCAGGTAGGCAGAATGGCCGGACAGTTTGCAAAACCCCGATCTGAGTCATTTGAGGAGATTAATGGAGTAAAGCTTCCTAGTTACAGGGGAGATAACATTAATGGGGACACCTTTGATGAAAAATCCCGTGTTCCTGATCCAGAGAGAATGATCAGAGCTTACTGCCAGTCAGCGGCCACACTGAATTTACTTCGTGCTTTTGCAACAGGAGGTTATGCTGCAATGCAACGGGTCAACCAATGGAATTTGGATTTCACAGAGCATAGTGAACAGGGTGATAGGTATTTACTACTTTTTGTTTAACTCATTAAGCCTTTGGACTTACTGTTACTAGCTTATTATCTATGGTTTCAACCCATTGGTTCAATTTAGAATTTCATTCTAGTCGGCATATTACTTGATCTCTTGCTTATTACAACATATAGAGACTTGGGATTAGTAATTCACATGGTAATGGAGAAAAGCTACGGCATTTTAAGCTAAATTTTATTAAGAAACTTTAGATATCCAAGGTGTTTAATGTTCAAGGCCATGGTTTTCATCCCTTGGATGGACACTTTGTTTATCGTATTGGAAGGCTTGTTGGAGCTTAGATCTGTTTCAACCCCAAGGATGTACTCCCCGTTATTGTATATATCCCCGGGGTTGAAATATATCTAAGCTCCAACAAGCTTTTCACTATGATAATCGAAGTGTACAACCAAGTGCTGAAAACCATGGCCTTGCACATCAAACACTTCAAGCTTACCATTTGTGATTTGTGAATCAAATCTTTAAAATATGAAATCTGGAAATATTTGGTACCGACTTTCATTATACATCTTTTAATGGTCAGCTTCAAAGCAGATATGATATGCAAGATTTTGGATACAGTTTGGTGATGATTATCATATTGTCCCTTTTAGCAGGTTTAGATCCAAAATTTGCTGACAGGTGAAAAGTCCACTGTTGGCTGTAAAGCAAAGTGTTCCTGCTTGAAACTTTTGAATTGATATCCCTCAAGAAAAAAGTAAAATCATTAACTTGAACATTAACTTGAACATTTTTGAATAAGATCCAATGGTAAACTGAGAAATAATGGATCTTTGAGACTGGAGTTTGACAGTTTCCTGCCCATCCTCCAAATTTTAGGAAGTAGTTTGTCTCAAAATATGCTGAAAACTAAACTCATCAAACATTCAACTCTACCAGAATTTCCCAATACTAAATTTTGTAATGGGAACTGCATAGTTGACATGAAAATATGATTACTCTGGGATTAATGCCTTTTTCACATAATTTCTGATTTTTGATATTGTGAAGCTACATAAACAAAACATGCTTGTTATGTATCCAAGTTCCCACAGTGGCTTGGGAGGTTTGCAAAGGATGGTAATTGTTAAATTGCCTGCTACTGCCAAGCATTCGATCCATGCTTTTGAAATTTCAGTGTATTTTGCTGGCAAATTAAGGCAAGAAGTAGAACTATAAATTAATTTTGACCAAGGAACCCTTTGCACTGGCTGACATCTTTGATTTTTTTGAAGTAAAGCACTTTCATGAAGTAAATTAAATATGTTCAAATAATTGTCATAAAACATATTTCGAGCAACATTTAGAAGACTCCCAAATCTGCAAATTATTAGTCTTCCTTTTGATTGTATTGTAACAAAAGATACCTAGTCAAGTTGGGAATTGGACCTGTTTATTAGCTGAGAGTCTGAGACAGCAAACTCTCCTAAACACATACTGCATTTGCTAACAGTGGTATCATAACACTTGCAGGTATAGAGAACTTGCACACCGTGTGGATGAGGCTCTGGGATTCATGTCAGCTGCAGGATTAACTCTAGATCACCCGATTATGACTACAACTGAATTCTACACTTCTCATGAGTGCCTCCTACTCCCCTATGAAGAAGCACTCACTAGACAGGACTCGACCTCTGGAAAGTTCTATGACTGCTCAGCTCACATGCTTTGGATCGGTGAGAGAACACGCCAGTTGGATGGTTCTCACGTGGAGTTCCTTCGTGGGGTGGCCAATCCCATCGGTGTTAAGGTATTCACTCTCTTTTTCGTTTTTCTGTGTATGTGTTTCCTTTTCATTCATGCACCTCACCCTACTGCTGTTTGAGGCAGTGGAACATTGTTGCCCACTAAGTTATGGAAATCAAGGAAGTATTATTGTGGAACTAAATCTCAACTATGGGATATGCAATTATATAAGTAAGACTTGCAATTATTATGCACATCACATATACAACAACCACAAGTAAAGAAGGCTCACAATGCATAATACTTTGTGGACATAATTCCATACATGTTACTAATCAATTGTTTTCAATATGTGAAGGTGAGTGACAAGATGGATCCAGGGGAGTTGGTGAAGTTGGTAGAGATTTTGAATCCAGAGAACAAACCCGGTAGGCTCACTGTGGTGGTTCGCATGGGGGCGGAAAAGCTTAGGGTTAAGCTACCTCACCTCATTAGAGCAGTGCGCCGTGCAGGGCTTATTGTCACTTGGGTTAGTGATCCCATGCATGGTAACACTATCAAAGCTCCATGTGGCCTTAAGACTCGGCCCTTTGATGCAATAAGAGTAAGTAATCTAGATCCCTGTAAATAAGTATTTCCATTTTGGTTGGTGTAAATCCATTTCTATAGCATCTTGCATCATTACAAGGACTTGGTTCTGCTGGCTTTTGGCTCAGGGGGGAATTGTTGTGATTTCACAATCTTGTGGAACTATAAGAGAGTATTAATGCAGAAAGAAATCCCAATATAAGGATATACTAGGGGGCATACAGGGCAATAACATATATACAATGTTGTATATTTGGGAGAGTGATGTATGGCAAATGAATGCATTACAAGGGAATAAAATCATCATATTTTAGAAAATAGTTGCAGTTATTGTTATCTGTCTAGTCATCAGAACATTCGTTATGTTGTATATTTGGGAGAGTGATGTAAGGAAAATGAAGGCATTATAAGGGAATAAAATCATCATTTTTTAGGAAATAGTTGCAGTTATTGTTATCTGTCTAGTCATCTGAACATTCGTTATGTTGTTTATAGGCGGAAGTACGTGCTTTCTTTGATGTTCATGACCAAGAAGGGAGCCACCCGGGTGGTGTGCATTTGGAGATGACAGGGCAAAATGTGACAGAGTGCATTGGTGGATCTAGGACTGTGACCTTGGATGATCTCAGCGATCGCTACCACACACATTGTGATCCACGTTTGAATGCCTCCCAGGCTCTTGAATTGGCTTTCATCATAGCAGAGAGGTTGAGGAAGAGAAGATTGGGTTCTGACCTCTCAGGATTGGGTGCTCAATTCAAAGGACTTGTCTCCTTCTAAAGGGTGTCATATAATGAAATAAGGAGGAGATATGAGTTTTACTGAGAGAAAAAGGGCCTTTTCTCTGATGAGTATCTTGGACTATTATTATGGTTATTGTTGTATGTCAATATTGGAATTGGCTTCTGTATTGCTTACTGTAGTTTAAAAATAAAATATCGAAGGCAGTTTCTCTTGAAGAATTTTCTTTTGTTGTTCTTGTGATTTGAGAGCGTCTAGGGAGACATGGAGATGATGATTAATGTGCATTTTAAAAAGGAAAAAATAGGCCTTTCTGTTACTCATGATATCGTTTTCCTGATGAAGTTGAAAATTCCCTCACAAATAGTGTATGAAAATTCTGCAACTTGAGTTTTATCAGATTGATTATTGATTAAAATACACATCAAAAAATTCTCATGAAAATTGTTCTTCTTCTGCTATACTTTAACAAGATAGCTAATTTATGAATGCCATGTCTAAGTGCATTAAAAATAAATATAATGGCAGGACAATTTGAATAGGTCAAGCGTTTTATGTCAGCATATATCAAACCAATGCTTTAATTTTGTTATCTAAGCTAATGGTTGCTTCTGAAAATTAAATCAACTCAACCATTGGCTTCAAGGAGCTAAATTTTTATTTTTATTTTTTTGCATACATTTTATTTTCAATTTGCTCGTTTTACATAATTACGATGTTACAATGTTTTTGTGGGTGCAATTGCTTTTTATATAGTTAGTTTCAGCATGTCCTTGTGATATTGACTCCAAGTTTCTATGTGTCTAGCTCCATTTGGTGTAGAGTATATGTAGAGTATAGGTTAGATTGTTGAACAGTATGATACCCCATCTCAGGAGTTTGTTGTGTGAAATGACAGAAGAATAGAATTCTGCTGGTTAGGGATCATTGCAGAAGAGAGATTAGATGACTAAACTACTTATTATTAGGAGAATGCTGGTCATCCCAAAAGATCATCACGGGAAGAGAGAGAGCTTTTTACTGTTATTGTTTTGAAATTTCTTTGGATCCAATCAAATAGAAGAGATGACAATTTCTGTCTCTACGATCTCACTTCTTGGTTTCATGATAGCATTATGTGGAAAATAGAAGAGATGACAATTTCAGAGGATATTCTGTAGAAAAAATAAGAATAATTAGTATGTTTTTTCATTAATTTGAAATGTATAGGAAAGTATTAATTTGTATTTTAATTCAAAAAATAAGAATGATTAATATGTTTTTTTTAATTAATTTGAAATGTGTAGGGAAATATTAGTTTGTTTCTTAATTAATTTGAAATTTATAGTTTTTCTTCGAAGACATTGTTGGAAATTTATGGTTTACATTTTTAAAGGCAAATTGATTAAGAATTAGAGATCAATCTTGTTATGTAATATAAATATTAAGATTGGAGATCAGTTTATGCAATGATTGTTAGAATATTATTGCCAATATCTTGACCAACCCTATTGCTAGTTTCGTGGGAGAATTGATCTTTAAAATCCAAACATGTTTTGTTCTCTATAAGCAGATTATAGGTAAGGAAGTTTTAGATAGCATTATGGTGGTTCGAAAATGTTATGACAGGTTAAAGCAGGACTCACTATGGCAATTCTTAAGGTTAAAGGGATACATTGGCGAACATCCTGGCCCTCCAATATCATTTGAACCATTAAATGTTTCTATTTTGGTAAATGATGAACCCACCTATATCTTTATTACATCTAGAGGGGCATGTCAATGTTGCTAATTATCTTATCATTTATAATATAATTGCATTAGAGAGGTTGGCATTACTTTCAAGCTGGCTTATGAAAATTGCAATATTGAAAGATTTTGATGCAAATATTTACCTATTACGCTAACTTTTTGCATATGATATCATTCTTTTGGAAGATGCGAATCATAATGTGAGGTCGAATGCTAGCAAGGAGCTTAAGATAGTTACTATAAAGCATATGGTAACATTTTTTTTGGGGGGAAGGCATATCAAAGTGAGATGCTCACCACTGGTAAGTAGTTTTAGATATTGGTTACCACACCATTTTTAAGTGATTTTCATGAAAGATCCAAATTAGCATTATCAACACCTAATGCTCTAAAAATATGGAATTTATGCCAATTGCATACCTCAAATCCAAAGTCAAACTTCAGGTTGATCATCAGAGAGGTTGGCCATTAAAGGGGTCACACGACTTTCCCTTTACTGTTTATGTCACTAATGTGAGAATGCTCTTGATCCCTGCATGATGTCTACATTATTTTGAGCAATTCCACATCCCATTAACACTAGAGATCACTTTAGAATTTGGATTGGCGATTGTAATACCATACCAATGGACTTTTCACATGGGCGGAAATGTGAAGTTGGGTTACAATTTTGTGAGAATCGGAGGCGGAATTTTTTTTCGGCAATAGTTCGGCGGAACATTGTAACAAGTTTGGGCGAACTATTGGATAGTTCGGCCGAACTTTATGAGAAAGTTCGGCCAAACTCATTTTTTCGTTTAGATTGACGGCACACTGACGGCGTGGGCAAACATAATTTTTGCCGGAGATGGAAAAATCGGCAACAAAAGTTCGGCCGAACTTTTACTCTTAAAATAGTTCGGCCGAACTAGTTATTATAAATATATTGCCCGCAAAGTTCATTTGTTTCCTGTCTGTGTTTCTTTGTTCGTGCGTTTTTCTGTTTTTGTTTTGTTCGTTGAATTGTTGCGGCATTGCTGCTGGTCTGGGGCTGCTTTCGTTCGCTCTGTTGGTGATTATCTGCGGCGACGTCAAGCGAACCACCAGGTAAGATCAAGTTGCTGATTCTCCTCCTCCTATGCACCTTTATCAATGGGATTCACATTCCTGACAACCTCTTATTTTACAAAGGAAAATTGTCATATTGTTGTATCTTATAACTGAATGTTTTCATCCATGCTACAAGTCTACACCCAGTTTTGAACCTGCACTCATGCAACATGGTGTTAGATTTCGTTATATGCACTCTAATTGTGTCCTTTTTTTCCCCATTATATGCACTTAACTTGTGTCCTTTTTTCCTCAATTATGACGACACCAAATACGTTGAATGTTGCTAGGTTATTAGCTTCAAAATTATTTTCATTTTAAACATATGTTACGCAACATGATACATTGAAATCTACATGAATTATTCATTACCAATTATGGTGACAATCACCAAGTTCCATTAGTATTAATTAAGCCTAGTGCATGTCATGCCAAGTCCAAAATGTTCTTTTTTTTTCATATAAATTGTTTTCGACAACTTTGGTATCACTAATGTCTTGCTTGTTAAGATGATGCTTGGATGCCTAAGTCAGTCCCACATATTTGAGGGTACTATTGAAAAAAGAACCTTGTTGAAATGAAAAAACCTCATTGAAACATAAAATTTCCACTTTGTGACCTCTCTTGAATCACAAGTTCCAGGGCTTTCTATGTTAATCCTTTGGATCACATCGTTAAATGCGCTTTTTGGAATTCTTGGTTTTCATTTGAGTTGATTGGTGTCATGTAGAAGTCAAGGCACTCCCTTTTCTATGTTAACTTTGCACTGTTACTGCAAATGTGCCTTTTGGAATTCTTGGTTTTAATTTGAGTTGATTGGTGTCATGTAGAAGTCAAGGCACTCATTGCTATAGAAATTTTGTCTTTACAACCAAGTGGGAACGAGAAACCCCAAAATTTCAAACAAAGCATCTATGCTGTTAATTATGCTTTAAATTTCATTACCTTTCGCTGTAAGCTGTATGTTGAATTTCTGGTAGTATGATATGCATTCAGTTGCTGCAGTTGTTACTGTTCCTGTGGATCCATCAATTTCATCCGCTCTAGCTGATTCTCGCCTTGTGCATGGAAGTTTACCACCACTGTTAAGCTTATGCCGTTACTGAGCCTTCTCTCGATTCCTCAACACTGGAATGATTGAACTAGAATGATCTGCTGTAATGTGACTACATATTGTCTTTTATATTGCTGTAATGTATTTCTGTAATGTGACTACATATTGTCTTTTATACTGCTGTAATGTATTTCTGTATGAGACAGAATCTGATCTTTTATACTTGATAAACTGTTATGGGTATATCAAGAGGATTTTGTATATGAACTGTTATCAATATATGAAACAGGGTTTTTCCTCCTTTGAAAAAAGAGTTGAAATCATTCTAAATTCACATATGTTCAGTGGTGTCATTGTTTCACTTCCGACATTATGTTGCTTACCTTGATGAACAGGTGGAACTCTACTGGGAGGCCTCTCTGTTTTTTGACTCTTTGCTCATACTGTCAAAGGCCGTTATATGTTATATGGGCTAGACTGTATAGTTATTAGACTACATATCTTCATATAGAACTTGCAAATAGTATGATGGAAACCAAACATAATAATGTATTAGGACATCAAAACTTGCTAATTAGTTATTAGATTACATATCTTCATATAGAACTTGCAAATAGCATGATGGAAATGTGAACTTGCAAATAGTATGATGGAAATGTGGATCTCATGACTCTTCATGATTAATGCTTCTAGAAACCAAACATAATAATGTATTAGGACATGCCTTTAACTTGCAAATACATCATGATTAATGGCTCTAGAAACCAAACATAATTTAATGTATTAGGACATGCTACTTTAGGCTTTGTGGAATTACCTTTGGTTTTTATTTCTCTCTTACACACATATATATGAAGAGATGATCCCAATTTATTTTTTATTCATATATCAAATGTCATTTAAATACAAGATTTATCATAATGTACAATGATTCATTCCATATTATTCATAATTTTTTCATTAAAAAATGAAGCTTTTAAATGATGAACCTAGTTAATGTTTCTTCTTCATGAAGAAGACTACTTGATCTTTCAATTTGAATTTGATGATGGTCCTTTGTTATATTTCTTGAATACTTTGTTATCTTTCTTGACTGCTTAAAATTATTGACACAATCATATGCTTCTTTTTACTCTTTTTATTCCTTACTTATATTTCATTCTCCCCCTTAGATATTGTGTACTCTCCCCCATAAATATTGCACTCAATTTTGATGTTCCTTTGTTATCTTTCTTCACTACTTCAAATTATCAAATTATTGACACAATCATATAGATATTGTACTCAATTTTGATGGTCCTTTGTTATCTTTCTTTACTTCAAATTATTGACACTTGATCATATAGATATCATTTAGATATTGCACTCAATTTTTATGGTCCTTTGTTATATTTCTTCACTAATTCAAATTATTGACACTTGATCATATAAATATTGCACTCAATTTTGATGGTCCTTTGTTATCTTTCTTGACTACCTCAAATTATTGACACAATCATATGCTTTTTGTTACTCTTTTTATTCCTTCCTTATATCTATGCTCCCCCTTAGATATTGTGTACTCTCGCACATAGATATTGCACTCAATTTAATAGGCTCTTATTTTGAAGTCAAATATATTGTATTCTCCCCCTTATGTATTGTGTACACTCCCACATAGATATTGCACTCAATTTCATAGGCTCTTCTTTTGAAGTCAAATAAGTGACAATAATTTACAAGAACTATCCCTAATTTATTTCTCACATGTTCAAATGGTTCTCTAACAATATAATTTACAAGAACTATTCTTAATTTGTTTCTCACATATTCAAATTTTTCTCTAACAAGAGGCTTTGTGGGTATGTATTCCATCTTCATTATTTTCTCAAAGACTTGTTGTGTGAGGAAGTGATACTTTATGATGATATGTAAATAGTAATTGAAGGAAGTAGAATATTTTATTTTTGAAATTATTGTTACACTTCTATTGAAACACTTAATAGATGTATAGATTTACCTTAATATCTTGTAGAGCCCATTTCATCAAAAACACTCAAAAAGAAATTTACCTTACCTTAATATCTTGTAGAGCCCATTTCATCCAAAACACTCAAAAAGAAGTAACTACTATGTATTCCACTTCTACTCACTCAAAAAGAAATTTACCTTAATATCTTGTAGAGCCCATTTCATCCAAAACACTCAAAAAAAAGTAACTACTATGTGTTCCACTTCTACTCACTCAAAAAGAAATTTACCTTAATATCTTGTAGAGCCCATTTCATCCAAAACACTCAAAAAGAAGTAACTACTATGTATTCCACTTCTACTCTAGATAGAGAAAGTAACTACTCTTTCTTGCTTAACCATTAAACCAAAGATTCTTCTAAGTAGAATTATACGTTGTCCACTTGTACTTTTCACAAGCCTAGTTGAATCTCTATATGTTGTCAATGTAAATTTCTACTAGTAAATTTGTCAATGTAAATTTGCCAAGTTAAATTTCTTAACTTCTACAAGTTCTATAAATTTTTCAATGTAAATTTCTTAACTTCTACAAGTTCTATAGGCAGAGTCTGTAAAGGGCCAGGTAGCCTCTGGATCTCATCTTTTATGAAATGTGACATATCTAGTAACTGCCCATACAGTCAATCTCTGGAATAGATCTAAATAGAATTTCTTCATTTTAATATCCATAAAACACAACCACTTGAAGTTCTTCATTTTAATATCCATAAAATACAACCACTTTAAGGTAAACTGTGTACATGTGTCATTTCTCCCACAAACTAAAGGCTTCCTCCCATTAATTTTAGATGTGAATTCTACCATAAACTTTTTAAGTCAAACTTCAAGATAAACCATGCACATGTCATTTGCAATAAATGTCAATTTAATATCTAAATTCACATATGTTCAGTGGTGTCATTGTTTCACTTCCGATATTATGTTGCTTACCTTGATGAACAAGTGGAACTCTGCTGGGAGACCTCTCTGTTTTTTGACTCTTTGCTCATACTGTCAAAGGTCGTTATATGTTATATGGGCTATACTGTATAGTTATTAGACTACATATCTTCATATAGAACTTGCAAATAGTATGGGATGAAACCAAACATAATAATGTATTAGGACATCACAACTTGCTAATTAGTTATTAGACTACATATCTTCATATAGAACTTGGTAACAAGATGATGGAAATGTGAACTTGCAAATAGTATGATGAAATGTGATTCTATGACTCCTCATGATTAATGCTTCTAGAAACCAAACATAATTTAAAGAAACCAAACAAAATTTAATGTATTAGTTATACCTAATGTATTACAACATGCTCCTTTAGGCTTGGTGGAATTACCTTTGCTTTTTATTTCTCTCTTACACACACACACACACACACATATATATATATGAAGAGATGATCCCATTTTATTTTTTATTCTTAGATCAAATTTCATTTAAATACAAGATGTATCATAATGTACAATGATTCATTCCATATTATTCATAAATTTTTTCATTAAAAAATGAACCCTTTAAAATATGAACCTAGTTAATGCTTATTCTTCATGAAGAAGACTACTTGATCTTTCAATTTGAATTTGATGATGGTACTTTGTTATCTTTCTTGACTACTTCAAATTATTGACAAAATCATATGCTTCTTGTTACTATTTGTATTCCTTCCTTATATTGTACTCTCCCCCTTAGATATTGTGTACTATCCCATAGAGATATTGCACTCAATTTTGATGGTCCTTTGTTATTTTTCTTGACTACTTCAAATTATCAAATTATTGACACAATCATATAGATATTGCACTCAATTTTGATGGTCCTTTATTATCTTTCTTTACTTCAAATTATTGACACTTGATCATATAGATATCATATAGATATTGCACTCAATTTTGATGGTCCTTTGTTATCTTTCTTGACTACTTCAAATTATTGACACTTGATCATATAGATATTGCACTCAATTTTGATGGTCATTTGTTATCTTTCTTGACTACTTCAAATTATTGACACAATCATATGCTTTTTGTTACTCTTTCTATTCCTTCCTTATATCTATTCTCCCCCTTAGATATTGTGTACTCTCCCACATAGATATTGCACTCAATTTCATAGGCTCTTCTTTTGAAGTCAAATATATTGTATTCTCCCCCGTAGATATTGTGTACTCTACCACATAGATATTGCACTCAATTTCATAGGCTCTTTTTTTGAAGTCAAATAAGTGACAATAATTTACAAGAACTATCCCTAATTTGTTTCTCACATGTTCAAATGGTTCTCTAACAAGATAATTTACAAGAACTATTCCTAATTTGTTTCTCACATATTCAAATGCTTCTCTAACAAGAGGCTTTGTGGGTATGTATTCCATCTTCACTATTTTCTCAAAGACTTGTTGTGTGAGGAAGTGGTACTTAATGATGATATGTAAATAGTGATTGAAGGAAGTAGAATATTTTATTTTTGAAATTATTATTACACTTCTATTGAAACACTTAATAGATATATAGATTTACCTTAATATCTTGTAGAGCCCATTTCATCCAAAACACTCAAAAAGAAATTTACCTTACCTTAATATCTTGTAGAGCCCATTTCATCCAAAACACTCAAAAAGAAATTACCTTAATATCTTGTAGAGCCCATTTCATTCAAAACACTAAAAAAGAAGTAAATGTACTATGTATTCCACTTCTACTCACTCAAAAAGAAATTTACCTTAATATCTTGTAGAGCTCATTTCATCCAAAACACTCAAAAATAAGTAACTACTATGTATTCCACTTCTACTCTAGATAGAGAAAGTAACGACTCTTTCTTGCTTAACCATTAAACTAAAGACTCTTCTAAGTAGAATTATACATTGTCCACTTGTACTTTTCACAAGCCTAGTTGAATCTCTATATGTTGTCAATGTAAATTTCTCACAAGTAAATTTGTCAATGTAAATTTCTTAACTTCTACAAGTTCTATAGGCAAAGTTTGTAAAGGGCCAGGTAGCCTCTGGATCTCATATTTTATGAAAGGTGACATATCTAGTAAATGCCCCTACAGTCAATCTTTGGAATAGATCTAAATAGAAGTTCTTCATTTTAATATCCATAAAACACAACCACTTTAAGGTAAACTGTGTACATGTGTCATTTTTCCCACAAACTAAAGGCTTCCTCCCATTAATTTTAGATGTGAATTCTAGACCATAAACTTTTTAAGTCAAACTTTAAGATAAACCATGCACATGTCATTTACCTCATGATCTTGTGTCATTTCTCCCATGTCATATATATATTTTTTATTGAATTATTTTTTTCAGGGATAAGAAAACCATTAAATATGGTTGAAAAATGGAAATTATGCATAGAAGTTTCTTGCTATCCCAATCCAGGGAAAGCAATGATTACATATGTGCTTTCCAATATTGCGACTAGCAAAGTCGTCCAAAGGAAAATGAATATACCGAGAAGAACAACAAACAACGAGGCATATTATATTGGATTGATAGAAGGCTTGGGAACAACGATGGAATATGGATCAAATGGAATTGTAGTTTTCACCAATTCTGAACTTGTGTGCAACTAGATGAATGGCGTGTGCCAAGTTAAGAAGGAGAGGCTAAAAGAACTGCATGGAATAGCAAACAATATTGTTAGCCAATTTCAATTTTTTAGTATAAGGCGTTATACAAATGTGAATAAGATGTTTGCTGATCTATTGCGTGGGGAAATTCCAATTCATGATTCATCTATCAAAGATGAATTAAAATTATACAGAGCAATGCCAATGCAAGATTCATATCTCAAAGATGAATTGGTTTTGAGATGCTCTTCTTCAAAAATTCAAGATTCATCTCTCAAAAATGAATTAGTGTTGAGATGCTCTCCTTCAAAATTTATTGATGGACATTGTAACATATCTTGGATATGTGTGTGTTGTGTACTTATAAATGAATCTTTTTTAATGACCATGTGTTTTTTTCAATTATATACCAAGTGTGCTTCCACCACACCATGTAAAGCGCAACTTGGTGAACTTCACATTTTTATAAAATTAAAATGCGGGGACTTCAACAAATTTTTGTTTAAATGGAGTTTGTTTAAATGCAGTTTCACTTCTTTTTTAATGATCATGTGTTTTTTTCAATTTTATACCAAGTGTGCTCCCATCATGTAAAGCACAATTTGGTGAACTTATCATTTTTATAAATTCTTTTTTGCTTAAATTGAGTTTCACACATCAATTAGTGCTTTGAAAGTTGTGTTCTACATAATTTGTGTACACTAAATTACATCAATTTTCTGAAATTTATTTTGTTTAAATGTCCACCAATAGATATATATATCATGGAGGATGAACAATGAAGATCAACATAATCCCATATGAGGGATTAGGGATTGGGGGATGTTCATGGTATTTAAATATAATATTAAATCTCCATACATGTGTGTACATATGGAATTTATTTTTTTATTAACTTTGTGAGTTAAATTAGTTGTTAATAAGTTTTATTTTTTATTTTTTAGGAGCTAAGAAAAGAAGGGTCTCTACTCCATCCATGGAGCATGCCCATGGTTCACCCAGTCGTGGTATGGTTCACGCAATTTAATCAATGAATATGTACATGTATTTATATGTACACATGAATGTATTTTTCAATTGATTATAAATTCGTATTTGTTTATGAAGCTTCTCTCTCGTCTCGAGAGGTTGGTGGTGGTTCAAATCCCCTTAGAGGGCCATCAATGAGTGGTAGCAGGTTGCGTGAAGGTGGTGATATTTATTCCCCCAGAGGCCAATCAATGGCTGGTGGTGCTGGTTCTCAGCAGGGTCATTTTGGGTCTCAACAGTTTCAGGGTGGAGAAGATGCTAACCAACCACGTCGAGGTTGCCATCAATTTCAATATTTTTTTCATTGAATTTGTACAAATTTGTTTACATGTGTTTTTTCTAATATACAAAATTTCATATATATTGATGCAGAGACAGAAAATGTTCCAAATATTGGTCAAAATAGACGCAGGGCAAAATGCTACATTCAAGAAGAAGGTTGTCTACCCACCACAACTTATCTGGCCGACATTTCTGATATACCATGGGAAACAAACATGGCGCAATGCACCTTACAAAGGTGTGAAAAACTTCATGCAAAATTGCAGAGAGATCTCGTGGCTTTGACTCTACCTGCTGAGAGTCGACAAAGCCTTGAAATAGTTACACATTCATTGGGCGAACTTGTAAATGTGTACAAAAATCTTGGGCCAACGACTGATACATTTGTAGAAGTGATGAGAAAGAGAAAGGAAACAGTAATGGGTCCCGATAAATGGGAGGATGTAAAACAAAGAGTTACAAAAAATATGACGAAGTCAATGTTTAATTTCAAGGAAGGGCCAAAAAGAAAAATGTTGAAGGTGCAATATTTCAAGCACCCAAATATAGCTCACTATTTGTATGATAGGCACCTTACGGCCTATGAAAGGCTCTCATGGAACGACGAGGTTCCTGTTTATTTTGCACAATTGTTTTACGTAGAATTTTTTTTGGATATGAAACCCAACTATGATGACCTTCCGTCAAAATTTTTTGGTCCGGGGAAAGGTCGATTGTATGACCGTAAGGGCACTAAGCGAGATGTGGAGTTGCCTCGCCCTGATCCGCCATTGGTGAGTCGACCTTTTCGGGTTGAAACTCTACGGTCATAGATGGATGCGACTTATCATATAAGTTGAGAAGCAAGGGATGTCATGATCGACAATGTTTACATCGGATTGGGTGGAGTCGATGTTTGTCTAAATCGACAAAGAGCACGTGAAAATGCACGTGCCAATTTTGTGTATTGTACAGATGAAGAGATTGACAACATGAATGTTGAAGATCTCCAAATGCATCCAAAAAATTGTCGCAATGGTTTTCAAGACCTAATTCTTCATGAGAAAGAGGGCACGGGAACGATATGTGTTAATGACCTTAGGGTTTGAAATTATTTTAACATACATATACATGTGTACAATTTATAATAAATACATGTGTATGTACATGTATACATTTATTTGTATGTACATTAATCTAACAAAAATGTATCATTATATGTTAAAACACCATTTGCAATTGTCACGCATGATGAGTGACGAAAATGTTAATATCACGTTCGGGACCTCTGGTTCAAACAATGCAGATGGGTCTCACCATCAAGATATGTTGGCAAATGTTAGTGTTTTTTAAGTGATATTTTTAAAATAAATAATTGTGCACACATGTACATGTATGTATATATAATGATAAAATGTTTTAACAAATTCCGATTCTGTTCAATGTTTTTGGGATGGCAGTACCTTCTTCTTCCTTGGGAGATGTACCTTCTACTTCCTTAGGAGATGAGCCACAAGTATGGACAATTTTTCACTTTTAAAATTTATGTTTAAGTTATATATATATATATATATATATATATATATATATATATATATTCCACCTCATAAAGTTCCATTAAAAATTAAGATATATATATCTATATCTTGAGTTATTTTAAATTTTTTGAATTTAGGTTCCTATAGAAGATTTCTTTAATCCACGGACTTTAGCGACAGAGATAGGAACATCCACACCATTTCAACCATTTGAACTTTTTTTTTAATATTATTGAAAATAAGTTTATATATGTACACGTGCATTTTCATTTGAAATTTTTTAATATATATATATATATTTAACTGTACATGTATATTGTACAGTTTACCATTGCATATGTTTCCATGGGGGGGGGACTTGTAGCAGGTGAACAAATGGAGAGGGAACCTCATGAGGTATTGCATGATTTTTCTTTATATTTTGTTTTTTACATGAAGTTCTATATATATTCTCACTCATTTTTAAAACATCAAATTTTAATGTTCAAGTACATGTGCATTGTGTACAGGTTTCCCATGCTTCGCATGATAGTGCGCGGATTGAGACCCTGATAGGAAAGACGCTACATCCATCTCTATTTGATGGACATGATTTGTAGATTTGATTTCAAGATTTAGATAGTCTTAAATTTACTTTTTTATATATTATCTAGATGCACTCTCATATATATATATATATATATATATATATATATATATATATATAACTTGATAAAGTTTGATACTTGTGAGATTTGCAATTTTTGGACATATTTGATGAGATCTACAATTTTTGGACATATTTTATTACAATGTTAATATAATTTGTTTTTTTCCAAAAAGTTAAGTTTTGGATGGTTTTAGTACTTTGGCATGTGAATGTGAAGTAATGTTGTTATATAATTTGTTTGGTTTTTAAAAATTTTAAGTTTTGGATAATTGAACTATTAGTAATGTTGTCATCTATAAATTATTGTTTTGCTTCTGAACTACATTTGGCATGTTATGTAGTGATGTGTTATAATTTGTTATGTTTTTAAAATTTAAGTTTTGTTTTGCTTTTGAATTTCATTTGGCATGTTATGTAATGATGTGTTATAATTTGTTTTGTTTTTCAAATTTAAGTTTTGGATGCTTGAAGTACATTTGGCATGTGAAATAATGTTGTGATCTATAATTTTTTGTTGAATTAAAAGTTAAGTTTTGGATGGTTTCAATTTAAATTTGGCATGTGATATAATGTTAAATGTTTTTATTGGATAGTTGAACTATAATTGGCATGGCATGTGAAGTAATGTTATGTATGATATAATCAAAAAGTTTTTAAAACTCAAGTTTTGGATGGTTTCAATCTACATTTGGCATGTGATATTTAATGTTAAATGTTTAATGTTTTAATGTTGCACGATATATAATCAAAATGTTTTTAAAACTTTTAAGTTTTGGATGGTTTCAATCTACATTTGACACATGTGATATAATGTTAAATGTTTTTATTGGATAATTGAACTATAATTGACATGGCATGTGAAGTAATGTTGCACGATATATAATCAAAATGTTTTTAAAACTTAATTTTTGGATGGTTTCAATCTAGATTTGGCACATGTGATATAATATTAAATGTTTTTATTGGATAGTTGAACTACAATTGGATGGCATGTCAAGTAATGTTGTGATATAATCAAAAAGTTTTTAAAACCCAAGTTTTGGATGGTTGAAGTACATTAATCATGTGAAGTAATGTTGTGATATAATAAAAAAAAATTTAAAACTAAGTTTTGGATACCATTTAATATACATTTAATGTTAAATGTTTTAAATGTTTTGATATAATGTTAAATGTTTTGATCTAAGTTTTGAATGGTTTCAATCTACATTTGGCCTATGGAAGACTCCCATGTGAAGTATTGTTTTGATTTAATAAAAAAGAGTAAAGAAGTATTTATATGTATTTATCCCTTTAATTTTGATTTAATGTTAAATGTTAAATGTTTTGATATAATGTGAAATGTTTTGATCTAAGTTTTGGATGGTTTCAATCTACATTTGGCCTATGGAAGACTCCCATGTGAAGTATTGTTTTGATTTAATCAAAAAGAGTAAAGAAGTAGTTATATGTAAATCCCTTTAATTTTGATTTAATGTTAAATGTTTTAAATGTTTTGATATAATGTTAAATGTTTTGATCTAGGTTTTTGATGGTTTCACTCTACATTTGGCCTATGGAAGACTCCCATGCGTAGACATCGGATGCGTTGCAGAAGGGGAGGTGGGGGTAGGGGTGGAGGGGGCAGGAGTGCTAGCTCTTGGCCGCCTCTTTCAATCCATGACACAGGCGAGCACCCTCCTCCAGTAAGCAGTGTCACACAAGTTCACTTCACCAGCGCTATGGTCAGACCTTGAATTACGGTGACCATTTCTGTCTTTTTTCAGGAGGAGCCCCAAGATGAAGGTGCCTCTGGTTCCAGGAAGTGGCAGAGAAAGTCCACCATCCCAACCCATCAGCCCCAAGACACCAGGAAGTCAGCAACTCTTCCAGTCAACTCTGGCACGACGAGCTCCAACAGCGATGGCGCAAGCAATGACAGTTCGGCCTGTGTGGAGAAAAAGCTCAAAGACAACTCTGGCTCCTCTTCCGCTTCAGAGAGCTCCTCCTAGCTCTCCAAGGGAGTAGCTGATGATCTGGAGGACTACAGTGGTCCAATTATGGAGGAGAATCCTCCTACACACATCGATAGTTAGCCTGATGTCAGGTCCTCTTTAGCTTTTTTGAACTTTTGTCATGTTTTGCAATCATTGTGCTTCTGAACACTCTATGTCTGCTGGTTTCCCGATATTGGGCAGCATCTTCTGGGCTGGTTTCCCGGTTATGGGCAACCCCTTTTCTGTTTTTTTGATTCAGACCCCCTCTGATTGTTTTGATTATATGTATTTATCCCTTTAATTTTGATTTAATGTTAAATGTTAAATGTTTTGATATAATGTTAAATGTTAAATGTTTCAAGATATAATGTTAAATGTTTTGATCTAAGTTTTGGATGGTTTCAATCTACATTTGGTCTATGGAAGTAAAGAGTAAAGAAGTTGTACATTATCCCTTTAATTTTGATTAAATGTTAAATGTTAAATGTTTTGATATAATGTTAAATGTTTTGATCTAAGTTTTAGATGGTTTCAATCTTCTTGTGGCCTAGATGGAAGACTCTCATGTGAAGTATTGTTTTGATTTAATCAAAAAGTTTTTAAAATTCAAGTTTTGGATGGTTGAAGTACATTTGGCATCTTAAGATTGCTTTTGATCTCTACATACTCTTGTTTGAGTGAAAAAAATTCCAATAGGAAGAACATCGCTTTTCAATGCAACTAACCATATCAATTGAGCTCTAATTGAAAAAAAAGTAAAGAATTAGACATATGTATTTATCTCTTTAATTTTGATTGGAAATATAAGAAGTACATATATGTTTGTTGAATTCGGGTCAATGTCATTAATGCACTCAAATAGGTAGCCTTGTTGATTTATAAATTGGTAAATTAATGACATTCATTTAATTGCATTCTAGAACATAGTCTAACATATCCGACCATTGGACAAACAAATTTTGTACTAGATTTTCAATTAGGAATAGAGATGTGGGTCAAATCCCACCAAAAGTCAAAGAAGTGCTCCGAGTTTCTTGTATGAAAGGAATCTTCGTACAAAACTATACTGTGGATGATTTATTTACATTGTGGATAATTTTTATCAGAAAATCCCACAAGAAAAATTGGGCACATTCAGTTCGTGTATATACCCAGTACGTGCAAAATTTTTCATCAATGCACATAGAAAAACTACTTTCAGTTAATTGCATTCTAGAACATATATATTGAGTACGTGAATCATTTTTCATCAATGCACATAGTAAAACTACTTGAACAATTAATTGCATTCTAGAACATATATATATATATCCAATACATGTAACATTTTTCATCAATGCACATGTATAGAAAAGCTACTTTCAGTTGATACTAGAGCACGTGCATGTACCAAAACAATTTGTACATGTGCAAACACTTGCACAAATAACATAAGAAACTCAATTTTTAGTTGAGTACTAGAAGTTCTAAAACATATTTAATCCAAAGAGAATAAATTGTTGGGCAGTTCAATCAAAAAAATTCCAATGGAATGCCATCTTCAATAATCCGTTCATGATCAGATTTTGACATTTTCCATTTCTTAATTTTCGTTTTTTTCTTTGATTGAACCTCTATCAACTTTATGTGTGCTGCACACACCAAGTGACTATATTGACAACTTATGAAATCAGGTTCATAGTCTTCAAAGTAAACAAAATCCCCACTTTGATTAGTTTGTTTAAAAAAATAACCTTTCAGTATAATAGATCCTCTTTCATATTGAAATCCGTGATCATTATAGTTTTCTAATAATTTCATTTTTCGTTCAGTGCAACGCATCAAATAATACTTCACATCTTCATCGTTGTCAATAGGTGCAATTACAGCGAAAACATCTCCTGCACAAGAAAACAAACTTAACAAAACAAAATTATACATATATTTAAATTTATTTCTAGATCTTTAAATCATTAGAAAGCAATTCAAATGTTACCTTCTCTAAAAAGATCAGAAAATCGATCACCATCGGATGAAATTGTAGTTTTCTCTGATTGCATTTCTTCAAACATTGCAACAGACATTTTTCCCTTTATATTTAGCTCTGTATGTTTCCAATCGTTTACATACATTTTGTTTTCACAAATGTCATTGGATGTTGTGTTGTCTATGCAAACATGACAAAAACAAGAATATTTTCTTTTATCCAATGCAAACACATTTCTAGATGACTTTGTTTTAATTGAATGCAATTTTCTAGTCACTTTTATTGTTTCAACGTCATTTCCAATTGATCTATCTACGTCTTCGATCCCAAAATGCCAGAAAAACCTTTATATGGAAAATTCAAAGAAGAATGTAAATATGATATCAAAATACAATCAAAGATAATCATTGCACGATAAAATTAGATTTCCAATAAAAAATAAATTGAATGTACCTTCGTACTTCCCTTGATGGGTTAGTCTCATGGCTTAGAGCAGCGATGCACCACTGAAAAACTTCTTTCGCGTCCACAAGTCAACTTGCAGAGGGGTTCATTTGATATCTTTGAAGTGCTCGTTTTATGCATGCCCCTGCACCGTCATGTTCTCCTTTTCCATGGCTAGTCTCAAAGAAATTCCAACAATGTTTAATGCAAGTTTTCTTATGAAGAAAACAAAACCAAAAGAATGATCATGCAAATTTGAATTGACTTGCGCATCTGTCTGACCATATCCAATGTTCATTGAATGTTATTCCACGATTTTTCAAAGAATCATAAATTTTTCCAAAACAATGTTGTACAAAATATGTATCATGTGTACGATCGTCACTGTTATAAAAGTGATATTCTTTAATGATATGTTGATTTTAACTCGTGCTTTCTATATGATCGACATTTTGTTCAACATGTCTATATAAAATATGGACGAGCATGGAGACTTGGTCAGAATGATAGTATTCACTCTGAATTTATTTTTGTGGAACAAATGTGTAGTTTTCTGCAAAATCAATCACTGAAAAAATGGTCCCTGGTGGAAAAAATTCATGAGATTTTTTGAATTTCAAGTCTTGCCATCGAGCTCTATGGGAATGCTTGGTGTATTTGTAAATTTTTGCCTCAAACTTTCTCAAAAATTCTATCACAAAAATTTTGTCTTCTCGTAATTCAATTCTTTTAACACTATTTGCACCTTGAATCGATGTATGGATATATTCATATCTCTTCCATTTCACTTTCATGTTGGACAATGATTGATCATTTATATCAGTACGATATTTGTTTTGAAATTTAGTCAAATTTCAAGAATCATTGCATTTTTTACCACCAACACATTTCTTTTTGTAAAATAGTTCATCGCTTTCTCTTTCACATAGAATTTGAGATATGAAATCATGGATAGTGGAAGGAGGAGGTGAATCCTTCCATAATGTTTACCAAAATCAAGGAATGTGTCATAATATAACTCAATTTCCACATGATAAAGACAAAAAAAAGTGTCGCGTACGGTGATAGGTTTTACATACCATGGTTTTTGTTGAACAAAAGCACTTATTGAAACATGAATTTCACGATTCTCTTCTTTGAACTTGTTGAATAACTCTATCTGAGTGGTTTCCAAGAAATATTTTTCATGTTCTTCGTACTGATTTTGTGCTATTCTTCTTCGTATCACATGCTTTGCAGTTGGCGAAAAGCACGCGAATTGTTCTTCCAATATTCATATATTATTTTTTGAACATTTTATCCAAGTCTATCTTTGTATGATTGCCTACAAATAGCTCTCCAACAAGCGAGTTCATCATTTACATCTATTTTCAGCCGAAATTTCCGATGTTTGTGCAAAGTTTTTCGCGAGGTTCCTAGTGCTCGTGCCATAGATGTTACCAAACGATTCTCTTTAGTACTTGATGAAACCATTGCCATATGTATTCCTCTACATGCAATTGAAACATTTTTCTGTCTAGATCTCCTAATTGAATTTATAGCACTACTTATATTTTGTATCACATTTTCCTTCATTTTTTTATCTTTGGTTGATTTTCGAACACCCAGTAGTGTCGTAGCTTCTTTTAATTTCCTTAATGATAGGATACCTTTCAACATTTGAGCTTGAACTATCACCTGCTCCTTTATGAAATACGTTTCAAAAATGCAGTTAACACGATATCGTATATAATGGTCAGGTTTTTTATCTCCATATGTGTAACTGTCAACATTTTCTAACATCTCATCATCGACACTGATTTCATCTGTACATATTCGAATAAATAGTACATAATAAGTTTACATATTCAATAAATAACTAAATTAATAAATATATGTATAATTTCAATAATACGTGCATGTGTTCAATATATATATATATATATATATACCTTGTGATTCAATTTCTTCATTTGAATTTCTTTCAATATTTTCACCATCTTCAATCATTGGTTCAATATCTCTTTCACTTTCTCTTTCAAAATTTTGTATCTCATCATCAATGTTTTGAGGAATATTTCTCTCTATTTACATTGCAAAATATTTTTCTTGAATTAGTTCATCAAATAAAAATTAAGCTTCACATTTTACACTAGGAAAATTTTAAATATATCAATAGATCATAATATTTACATTTACATACCTGCTTCAATTTCTAGTTGAGGTTGATTTTCCCCTTCAATATTTGAGAGTGTTTCTATCTTTCTTTTGCGAGATTGTCTCTTCTCTTCTCTACGTTCCTCAGGGTCTATTTTTCGATCATATTTTCTCGCACAATTCCTTCGATTTCCCATGATAATAGAGTATGAAGTTCAAAAAATTTCCTTCAAAAATTTAGACAATAACTCAATTAGAAAAAGCATCACAAAAGATTTAATTTAAAAAAAACTCATTTTAAAATTTTTGCAAAAAATACATACTCCAATCCAAAACACTAACTTTAAAAAATCTGAGAAAAAAATGTCTTATAAAAATGAAACGAAGCTCAAAAGATTTACTTCAACTCAAAACACATACTCTAAAAATTTGAAATTAAGCCCAAATCCATACTTTCAAAAAAATTGAAAAACAAAAAACATCCAAAAATATGTATCACATACCTCCAAGAAATTTCCTTTGAATGTACGTCCAAGAAAATTCCTTAAACCCAAAACAATTCTTTGCAAAATCAGACCGCCTCCAACAAATGTCTTTCAAGAAAAGTCCTTAAACCCAAAACAATTCTTTGCAAAATTAGACCGCCTCCAAGAAATGTCCTTAAACCCAAATCTCCAAGAAAAGTCTTTAAACCCAAACCAAGACCTTTGTAAAATTAGACCAAATGTGCAAAAATTATGAATGATTTCGCGGAAATTTATATTGCCGCGAAATGTTTTTTGGAGGGGCTCTGCGAAATTTTCGAGCCGACGAAAAAGTAGGCAGAAGTTTGGCCGAAATTTGAAAAAATGTTCGGCCGAACTTTGAAAAAAATTCGGCCAAACTATTAAGGCATGAGACTTAATGGCCCGTTTGCGCAAAAACTAGTTCGGCCGAACTTTGTAGAAAAGTTCGGCCGAACTAACGTGTCACCAGTTACGCAAATCCAAGCTTTGAATACGTTTCTGCAACTTTGGACTGATTAAACTCCATGAAACATTCTGAATTAAATGTTGGAACCAAGACAAGCATTTTTAGAATTGAATCTACTTTCAGGAAATATAACTTTTATGGAATTTCATAAATATTTACTAATTTTAATTAATTTTGTAATAAAACGAGTGCAAACAATTTCTGAGGGTCATTGTGATTCAATGAAATCAAAATTCTGTATCTCCCAAAATACATTGTAAAAAAAATTGAAAAAATTATGGGGCATTACATTGTTCGGTCGTCTCTAATGGGTAGCTTTTAGATTTTTAGTTTATAACTTATATGTTAAGAAATTTCTTGCGTCGCGAAACATACTCAAAGTATGCAGTTTTTTCATATTGGACCAGTTCAAAAAATTCTAGTAATTATGATATGCATCCATTGGCTTTGTAAATATGACGAAACCAAAGTAGAATATGTCTAGATTGTTGTAACACATTTTGTTTTCTCAAAAACAAAAATTTTCAAAGAATACAACATTGCGTATTAACATGACTTATGAATCCTTTGATTGTTAAAAAAACACACACTCAAAGAAACACTAAGTTGACATATCAAATGTGGATAAAGAAATTCCAAAAAATAATTAATAGAAAGCTAACAAAATTTCTGACAACTTTTATGTTTATCGCAAAATGAAATCCTAAAAAGAAAAATTGTTATAGTTTGCAGAAAGTTGAAGAATCGAAAAAAATGAAAGTTTTTCTCAAAAAAGGGCAAAAAGTGTAACCCAACTTCACATTTTCACCCATTCCTTTATTTTATTCAGTCACACAGGTGCCCATATTTGAATCTTGTACATTTTCATTAGCATTGGTTCACCTGCAAGCTTAGGTTTGGCCTATAAATACAACCATCTTCCATGCAATTTGCAGTTTTTTGTTATGCTAATTTTATGTTGCCAAAATTGTGTCAATGTGTGTGAAGTTCCATGATTCCACTTAGATTTATTGTCTTTCCCTTGGCCTCATGCTACTCAAATTACTCTTCAAAGTGTTGATTGCATAAGGGGAAGTGCTAGCTAACTATTGCTTCAATAGAGGGAGCACATTGGAGGAAATAATGGACCGTTGCACAAAGAAGGATTGAAAACCATGTTTGCAAGCCACTCCATATTAGTTAATTTACTACTTTTCCATTGGCTCAATAAAGAACTATTTTGTTCTCCCCATAGCTTGTTTTGAATGGTTTGTCTGTTTGTTAGTAGGCATGCATAAGGGTTCATAATGTTAATATTGTTTTATTTGTCATTCATATTTGTTTGCCTCGATGCTTAATAATCAACAAAGAGTGCTTTTTTGTGTGTGCAACTGCACGCACACACACACAAAATGGCTAAATGAAATGGCAACCATATTGGGCTTTTGATCCATTAATTTTATTTCTGGCTGTTCCTAGGGCTATTTCTAATTTTGTATCTGTTTATAGGTTCACATTCAACACCTCTTGACCCTAACATAGAGCTACAAGGTCCATATTTTTCAAAAAATGAATTTTATAATATTACCATGAATACATGTATTTGTTTTCCCTTTTTTTGCACAATGGTACATGCTTCTCTTCAAACCCCTATAGTTCAGATTTAGGCATGAGAGATGTCTCCATTGTGAGATTGTGCAATTGTTGTGTTTATACCCCATGCGATACACACATTTTGGTTTTTTAGCAATCTTTTAATTTGTATAAAGGTTAACGTAGCATGTTATGTTTCCTATGGTTTAGTGACTACTTTAACATTGTTTTTAATTCACTTAATTGCTCAAAGTTAAGGAAATTATTATTGTTAAATAAAGAAATTTCTCATTCAAGTATTTGTTGATTTCATTTAATTCCTTTTGGGAAGAATTTTAATTTTCCATTTGACCTTTTTTTATTGTCATTTTTAGTTTATCACATCATTTGTGCACATAACAAAGGACCTAGAGACCCTTCCACATCAGGTTATAAGTGATTTTGGCATAAATGGTTCGGACATTGAAATAGTTCCTATGGGGCTCTTTAAAAGATAACACACATGGTTCATGCCACCAAACCAAGATTTCAAAAAATCAACAAATTAATCCAAATAATTAAATCCTTTCATGAGAACCAAAATCAATTTAAGTTAGGATCACGAAGTTAGGCATCCAAACAACAACCCATGACTCTTTCTCATCAAAATGCAAAACTTGTCCCAGGGAACTTGAAATCTTTTCTAGCAAATGTGCTTTATTAGTGTAAGGACCATGATAATGCTTAAGTTAAGGTCAATGGTTTAATGGAACCTCCCAATGCTTCCAAGCTACATGTCATCTCTTCACCATACAAAGCCAAAAATCCCTTTTCCACGATATGTAAAGAGATAACCTAGTAACCAAGCACATGTTTTCTACCAATTTTCTTTAGTAGGATTGTGAGGGAACCTACCTAAGACGTATAACAATCATCCCTTGCATTTCACAACCATGGACATGCTTATGTAATTTCTCTATTATACCTTATTTTCCTTACTAAGTGAGTTTCATCATTGTTAGTTGAGACACTTGGAAAGCCCTATTCAACCATTTTTGATTCATTCAACCTTCTTACAGTTTAAAGAGCATGTATTTTTCACTATTACCTAAACTTATTATCAAAACTTCTTTGATCACTATTGGAATCATACTTGAAAACTACGTTATGCGCCCCTTAAGTACTTATACCCATTTTCATATTTGTTCAGATTTGGAAACATTTTATACCAAGGCACCTTTTTTTTGCAACATTTAATTGAAAAGTTTGAGATTGGTAACACTATTGTGAGCCCATCCCATATTGGGCACTTGCATCAATTATGTGGGATCCCTTATCTACCTATCCCATTGGTTAGGCATGCTACCACTCATCACATCACATACATTTTTGACCCCTGTCACATGAAGGTAAAGCCCACTCTTACCACCTCCTCTGTCCCTAACCTCAACACCTCCTCCACCACCACCCCTCCTCCTAAAGGAAATAAATTTCCTTTTAAGATGATTTTGAACCCTCTAGACCCATCCCCTTCTTATTAACAACCTTATATAAAACTACCATTTGGTTAAATATTATGCCAACTACGTTTCCATTTGATATCCCTAAATTTGAAGGTCAAATGACAAAGTACCTCACCAATCACATTAAATTTTTATGTATGTTGTTCCCCTAATAGAATCACATAAGGCTTACTTAGGCTCCAGTTGGTTCAACACACCATCGTAGGAATTTTCACCAAATAGTATGTTGAATTTCTGGCAGCTACCCATACCAACTTTGCTTCCATTTCCATGGTGATCTGAACTTATATGTTAGTTTTGTTGTGCTAATTACAAGTTCAAAATTATAATTTATTTGTTTCTTGTTTGCTTGTGGTGCTTTAGTTTCCTTGGTCCACGTGAGTGTCAAAACAAGAAATTGTCTTGTGTTTTATGTTGATTTTAATGACAAATAAAAAACATAAGTAAGAACTGAAAAATAGCATAAACATGTATAGAAAACCATAAACAAAGCCATCAACACAAGTTTTTTATGAAGGAGTTCACCCTCCCTGGACTACATCTCCTTGGTCCAGCTTCCATTGCTTGGGCCTCTTGTATTAGCTCAAACTTGGAAAAAAAGTTGTGTACATTATTCAATTGCTCCTGAAACCTATTCTATTGCCTTCAGAACATACAAATAATCTAAAATGATTATCCAATTACTAAAAACTGAATTTGGCTGATCCAAACTTGACCTCCTTCCTTGGTGGCCCTCGGCTCCCTTGAACTTCCCTGTAGAAAAATCACACGTAGAAATCGTTTTCAGCCTATAAAACTGTACCATTATCTTTGGAATGCCAAAATCATCTAAGATTGACTATCCTTGCACCCAATTTGGTCGAATATTGCCTCCATTATGGCAAAAACAAAATTCCTGCAATTTTTCCACTAATTTTGGAGGAACTCCAACTAACCCCGCCAAAACTGGGGTTTGGTCGGATTTGGCGTGCTCCGCCAAAAGAGCCGCCAACTTAAACTATTTTTAATTAAATAAATCCCACGGTAAGCACACTTAGTGGTTAGCCTTGGTGGACGATTTTATGGTTCGGTTACATGGTACAGGGGCTGGCCCCTCCTAACTCCGCTGGTCCCATCACATAGTAGTTACATATAAGTTGATATGGAACGTTTTAATGAATACTGCCCACAACCCATTGGTAGGGCGCGGGCTTGTTGAGACGGAGGTCCGGGGTTCAAACTTGACCCCGCTCCCCTTTAACGCTTTTACCATATTATAATAGCATACCTTGCATTTATTTAATCCATCGAAATAAACCTTGGCGCAGACTTTACAAAATTTGAAATGCAGATTTGGCATTTGATTGACGCACATACTATGGTTTATTGTTTAATTAATATTTAAATATATTTAATATTATAATAGTGGACTTTGCATTTATTTAATCCATCGAATTAAACCTTTGCGCAGACTTTACAAAATTTGGAATCCAGATTTGGCATTTGATTAATGCATGGACTATGGTTTATTGTTTAATTAATATTTAAATATATTTAATATAAAATATATATAATATAATATGTTTTAAACATATATATATATATATATATATATATATATATATATATATATTAAATCATAAATAAATAAAATAAAATAAAACATAATTCCACCTTAGAATCATTAGGAAAATTTCACCCACATAAACCAAACTGGCGAATTTGAAACTAACGCTTGTCACATCCTCATTAGCAGAAACCTGAAGAATATTCCCAGAAGATTCTTTTTTGCTGACTGGGCTGCCATGTCAGTAGCCTGTCCAATTTGCAATTTTTTAGCTTTTTGAGAAAATGGACAACAGGTCATAACTTACTCATACAAACTCAGATTTTGATGAAACGAGCTGCATTGGAATCTTGGTGACGAGCTCTACGTTGTCATCTTGGTTTTGAACAATTTTGAAAACTTTGATTTTTGAGCTAAATACTGAGCACCTGATTATTCCTCCCTACTAGAAGCCTTTTGGACCCCAAAATCTCTCTTTATTACTGATTATGTGGATGAGGGGACTATTCCATCACCCTTCCAGTCTCTATCCATTGAAATTTTCCCAATTTCATCATTTGGAGATTTTCACAAAAAGTCAAGTTTTTCCTCGATTCTTGCGACCTTCTTTTGTTGTCATTGACACCATCATGCTGCAGTATTTCTGAATTTATAGAAAAAGGATCTATTTTTGTAGAAACCATCTTGTTCCTACCTTGGTCAACAATCAAAGAAAACTTAGAAACTTTCTCAACTTGCACACAGTCACCATGGCGATTTTTAGCTGATCTCGCTTTGTACTTGCGTCAACTCTTGACCATGTTTATTTTCCATTTCCCTGTACATTTTGGAAACCATAAACCAACATTTGTTGAACCCATGCCTTCTTTTCCAAGCTTCTTTGTCACTTTCCCTTTGATCTTTGCACCCCCTTGCATCGACATCTTGTTTCCACCACTGCTAAATACTACTGCTGACTGTTGCAAATGTTTTTCACCTTCTTTCAAAGGCAACCTGTTAACATCCTGAAAAAACTCATTACAAACATAAGCATCCTTATGAAAATGTGTGATTCAATACATCTCTTCGTTTGATCATCAACAATGTCAAGTTCTGACTTGCATTCACTATCCTCTTCATTTCACTTGCATACTGTTGAAGGCTGGAGAGTGACTTCCTCAACATTACGGATTCCACTCGGTCGGGAGGCTAGTGCAACTCCTTGCTACTCCTTTTATGTTGAAATGGTGGGTCGGACTGGAGATATAGGGACCGGTTTCCTGTATAAGAAATGAGTTTGTAAAACAATGGAATAAAATCAACACAAATGGGGCGATCTATTCTACTAATAACATAAATAAAACTAATTCTAGCTACTTCCCAAGATGGACTGATTTATATGATTATAGAGTAATATTTCACAAGTATGAAACAATATAGATCATTTGCATACTAAAATGAATGTAAGCACATTAAAGAAACTAAATCAATGTAATTGATTTAGTTCATGAAGAACATTAATCATATAACAACTTTCAAAGTCACTTATCTAACAACAATCATTCAATACATTTTATCAATAGTAATAAGAATACATATCATTTCAATGCTTATCAGAAAGAGACAGATAGATAGAAACAAGTTCACTATAATCTTAGAAACATAAAACGATTAATACACATATAATAGTACCCGTTGCATCATAGCTTAGTTATGAAAAAATAGCCTCTTGGCTCAGACTTTCAATTTGATACTTCTGTTCAAACAATAGTGTAAGTTCCAAAAGCCACCTTCTCAAAAATCTGGACCCCTTTCTAAATGTATGAAAGGGGTTTAAATACTAATTAATATTACAAAAATAGAAGACTTGTGAAAGAAGTATTCTTAATCTAATCTAAACTATAAACTAAAAGCTTGGAAATTAAAATGCAGGAGTTATAACAGTCTCAAGATTGTTTCTCAGATACACTCTTTAACTGTTCCTTGAGCTGGAAACCTTTGATCATATATTCGAGTTGTGGGGGATGCATTGGCTGCATTCTCATATGGCCCATGAATATTGCATCATTGAGTGTTGGAAGAATTTGAACAACTGCGTTGGAAATACACCTCAACACTCCCAATTGACTGTGAAGCTTGATCAACAAATACCAATAAACTTCCATATTTACCTTTGTCAAATTTTATATGTCAAGAGATTTTCTGCTTGATGTTTCTTGCCAATATTGTTTCAAAAGGCTGACTTCAGGCATAATGTCTTTTGGAATTTCCTGGATAAGGTTAGCTTGTAGAAGAGAATCTTTATATACCCGGAGATGTTGAATGACATGTTTTTAGCTCTGATGATAGCTAATTCCACACTTTTCGTTTTCATGTCCCAGTCTCCAAATATTATATCCTTTATTGATTTTTCAAGGCGAGGAAGATCGACCGCTCTCCCTTTCATTATGTCTTGCCAATATATATACCTAGACACTTTATCATTAGTTTCTTCATAATAAATCTTCAAATGAGAAATTTGAGTGACTAACTGATCACTTATTTTAATCTGCTCTTGAATCTGTTGGTACTTTGGGTAGAAAAATGCCTGTTGGTTTACCAACAGTTCTTCTGTTTCTTTCTTTACCTCATTAAGTTCTGGATTCTCCTGGAGATTTTGAAATTTCTGTTGTAATTGATGGACTATTAAATCCTTTTCTTTAATTTCATTCTCGAGTTTGAGTTTGAGACCTTCAAAATCTAGTTGCAGACTATTAATATTTGATTGCAACTCCTGCTCTATCCTTTGTTTTTCATTGAAGAAAATTTGCTCCATTTGAGTCATTTTCTGATCTTTCTCCATGATTAATGACTCAATCTCTACTGCCTTATGAATAGTTGCCTCTGCATAAGCACCTGCGAAATGAGATAATCGGCTAATTTCTTTTGCTGGAGTTGACTAAGTTCCTTTCCAAAGAACTTGCATTGATGTTGTGTCCATAGGCATTTTTGGAGAATCTTCAATCTTTCGTTTCTTCTTTGACCTAGATACAACAAATTTATGCTTTGGAATGTAAAATACATCCAAAGGAGGTATTTCCTCAATCTTCAGAATTATTTTTGTTGTTGGAAAAGTAGGGATAATCTCCATGTCTTCGGCCGATTTTTCTTCTTGTCTCTCCTCTGTACCATTGATCTTTGGTGTCTGATTTTGCTGAATAGCAATTTCGGAAACCTCTGCAGTGAATGAGATTTCTTGAATTTCTCTTTGATCTTCATAATCATTTATATTAGAGGACACTTGTTGAATGCTTGATTCACCTACATGAATTTCCGTTCTTAGATAATCTTCAGTGGGAAGAGTTTCTATAAAAATGGCATTCTGATCAGGAGGAGTATTAGTGTCAGATAATGCTTTTTCAAAAATTTCCTAGTATTGATTAAATCTCTCTTCTTGTGGAACATCTACGATTGCTGGTTCTACCACTAGTACTTTTACCTGAACTAGAGAAATCAAAATCGGAATTTGTTCTGCTTCTGGCACTCAAATATGAACTGGAGGAATCAAAATTTGAATTTTTCCTCCTTCTCAGCACTTGAACCTGAACTGGAAGAATTGGAATTTGTTCTGGCGTTGGCCCGTGGAACATGTATTCTGGCGAATGATAATTCCTCTGTTCACGATATTGTCTGATTTGTATCAGTTCTTCTGGACTGAATTTCACAGTTGTTGTTTGCGGAACCCTTGAGAATTATGGAATTTATTCAAACACATTGTCAAATTTATCAGGCTCGCTTGCAAATTCTCACAACTTAACTTGATTCGTTATTTCTTTGGAAACACCATATGCATTATAACTTATGTTGGGTAGAATTGGGAAATTGAAGGGTTTTAATCGATCAATTTCAAGACAAGCATGCTTGAAAATTTTGAGAGTATATGACCCACATGTGATAGGAAAAGTTGGCCAAATTGTCTTTTTGGCCTCTTTCAGAAATTTAGTCAACCCATTACCTGTGATCTGATAAGAAATCTCCTTGGCCAATAATTTATCTGGTATATATAAGGGTAGGACATAAGGGAAAACATGACTTCCAAAAACTCGGATGTATGTGAAAAATTCTTTGCCAAACCATCTTCCTATAGACCTGAGACTTATATTGGCTTCATGGGTGACTCTAGAGATTTTCCTTTCAAAAATGATTTAAAAAACTTCGAACATTATATCATTACATATTTTAAACATATGGGAGTGGTATTTTTATTCCCACATGAAATCTGAATGTACAAAGATGGGGGTTTTGACTTCTTTGGTCCATTTCCATCCCAATGACGAAAATTCGGTAGAAAAACAAACAACATCTATGATAAATGAACTCATATAAAAAGGAGTGACTGTATTGGATGGAAGATTGCAATTTTCTCTATAGACAGTGATACATGTAATCAAATTATCAAACATAATATTAGCCCAATCAAGAATATAGCCATCAGAGGCTGCTTCTATCATGGGTGTCCAATCTTCCTTAAACTTGGTTGTATTTGAAGACCCAAAAAGACGACACATCATTGAAGCAATTTGCGAGAAATGGATTTTAAGAGAAACTACTGAGTACATACCCTTATCTTCGTGTTTATGTCGATTAGGATCATTTTTCCAATCCTTAATCGTATTTGTAGGGTGCTCATTCTCTCACATAAATTCTTGGACAAAATAATTGTCGTATCTTTTCTGGGGCTCGGGAAATTTATACATTTATTTCAAATCTGCAGGCCTGAGAGAACCAATGACTGTTCTGTTTTTAGTAACAAACTGTCTATCAACTCAGATGTCCACAAGATCTAACACCCATCTTACTAAGTCAGTGTATGGCAGCATTTTAGTACATGCAGCAATTTTGTGCAGAAAAGAGTTCGCTGCGTCGAACCACGAGTCTGAATCCGAGGATGCAGAATCATCAACTAGAACTTTTCTATTTAAAATTACTTATGGATTCTCATTATCAAAGAACTTATAAATCCCTTCCCAGCTTGAGGAACCAATTCCTGGGTTGCATGTGGTGTCTGAGACTAGAGGAGCCATCTCGTGATCTTCTTCTTACTGAACGAATAACTGAGGCATGGTGCCAGACTTCCTTCGTACTTTAATCAACCTCGACATCATTTTATTCCTAAGTTTTCAAAATTACCTCGTTGAAAGAAAAACCAAAGAGCGTAAGATGAGATCACATCAAATGTTATTAACTGTCATATCACCTTAACTCATGCATAATGGGAATCCTTGGTATTAAATCTGAAATAATTATAAAATCATTTACAAACCTCGAGATCATAAAACACCTGAATTATCATTAAATTGATAGCATGGGCTTCGTGTGAATTTGATAGTTGTTATCTTATTGTAATTCGTAAATTGACTTTTTCATGATTAGAGAATTTTGATGTTTCCCAGCAATGCACGATATGCGATGGTTTTCCTGTTGAATGACGGAATGCGATATCGGCATATGTCATATGAAAAATTGTGATATTAGTATCTGTTACATAACGTACTTTTCAACCTCGTACTTCGTCGTTTCGGAATTTCGCATATCGATGTTTCGACATTTCACATATCGGTATTTTCTATTTCGACGATTTACACTTCGACGATTTATTTCCCACTTCTTGTACTCTTAGTCCTTTATGGGTTCCTTAGAGCACTTTTTTTATGATTTTTTAATGTTTTTTTATGAAAAACAAACCTTTAATCTAATAGGCTCAAATTCTAAATTTTATTTGTAAAATGAAAATAATCCTAAGAATTATTTAAAAGGGTCCCCATTACTATTTATCTAGAAAAATGGGGGGGGGGGGGGGTGTGGTGTTGTAATACTACAACAATTGGCGATACACTGGATGAATCTAGAATCTCTGATAAATATTAATACTTAAAAGAAAATATTTTAGGAAATTATAAATGATTGAAATCTGTCTTTAATATAGGTAAATTTCAATGCAAATAGCTTGGTTTTACTTGAAATTTTTTTCTTACTTTTGAAAATGAAAATTTTCTCTACATGAATCAAATTGTAATAAGTTGAAAAGATAAGTAGGAATTCAGTTAAATTTTAGCTTGTTTGATGAACTTATTAGTCACTAGTAGAGCCGCTGTGGTCAACAGGCATTCATAGCCTCGACAGGGTTACTATTTAACAAAAATGATCCAGTATCCCATTCATAACGTAATAGATATTTCCAAAGGTAATATAATTATTATTATTTTTATTAATTTATTTTTTGTCACTTTAAAATCATTATCCTGGTTTGGTAGCCAGTAGTGATAATGTCATTCACTAGTTATTAGTAAATTTGAACAAGCTGACTTGTGATGAGATCCCTTGTCTCAGGTTTTTAAGCCTAGAGCCATTATCCTGGTTTCGTAGCTAGTTTGATAATGTCAAGTTTACTAGTTTCCTATGAACATGATGAGTCGACTCGTAATGAGACCTCTCAAGTTCAAAGTTTTTTATATTTTTGAATTACACTTTGAAAAATATATAATACGAATGAATGGGGAGGTTATCATTTTGCTCCTTATGAGCTTTTGGATTACCATTTAAGTAAAAGATGCTAATACTTCAACAAAATCCTGTACTTGTAAAAATAACTTTTCGAACTTGATTCATGTCAAAATAATCTTTTAATTTACATGGGTTAGAAAATTCCTCTTTCTAATTTGGCTATTTTGAATCAAAAATTTCCAAGAAAAAATAGAGATTTCAATAAAAATGATTTATTTCCTAATTTATATCTTTGAAGGTTAACACTTTCAGGTTCGAGAAAATGATGAAGTGTTTCACGTTTTGTGTAAAATTACAAAAACTTGTTTTATTATGAATTAAAGTATGCACATATTTTTACAAAAGAACTGATCGTTCTTTCAAGAAAAGTGTTTTTTTAGGATAAGTCCATTAACAAGAAGAGTTTCCTTCTTCCCTTGTAAACTTTTCAAAATAAAAGTTGATTGACCTATTTTTTCACTTATTTGAAAAGGACCAAGCTAGAGTTTTTGAAATTTTGTATGTTTTCCTTTGTCTTGATGCATTTATCCCATTTCAAAACCAAATCTCCAATTTCAGATTGTTTAATTTTAATTGTATTTGAATCAATTGTTGATGATGATTATGTACCATTTTAGCCTTTTCTATTTCTTCTTCCATTTTAATTCTTTGAGACAATCTTGATTGTAATGAAGAAAAAGGTTGTTCATTAATGAATTGTACTAGGGCCGTTGACGGGATAATTGCGTTTAAAGGTAAAATTGCTTCCTTCCCATATACCAATCGAAAAGGAGAAGTTCCTATTGAAGCTTTTTTAGCTATCCTATCTGCCCATAATGAAAAAGTCAAAGCTTTGTGCCAATTCTTCTGGTTTTAATCAATGGTTGTTTAATTATTCTTATGAGGTTTTTATTTGTGGACTCTGCCAAACCGTTTCCCTGAGGATAATAATTTGTAGAATATTTCAATTTAAACCCTCTTTTCAAAGAAAATTCTGTCATGGAATTTCCAAAAAAATAAGAGGCACTGTCAAATACTGAAGCATAAGGGACGCCAAGCCTTGTGATGATAAATTGATTAATGAAATCAATAATATTTTCAGAGTTGGTTGTCCTCAGAGGTATTTCTTCTACCCACTTCGTAAAATAATTTGTAGCAGTGAATATATATTTATGATGTTTAGAAGAATGAGGAACGATCTCACGTATTATTTCGAGTCCCCATTGTTCGAAAGGTTGTTCCATATTGACTAGTTGAAGTGGCATTGAGGCTCTTCTTTGTCTTCCTGCTATAGTTTGAAAAGTTTTAAAATTTCCATAGCTATGTGCATATTTGAATAATGTTTGCCAATAATAACCTGCATGTAAAATTTTATGGGCTGTGGTATCTCCACCAAAATGTCCACCTGTTGGTCCGTCATGAAGTTCCTGAAGAACAATAAGTATTTCATTTTCTCAAGACATCTGAGTAAAAAAGAATCATATTTTTTTTCTGAACAACACATCATTGACTAATTGATATTGATTAGCCTTCAATCTTAATGATCGTTTTCGTTTGGAATCTAAATAAAGTGGAGCATAACCATTTTTTAGATAAAAGATTAAATCAACATGCTGAGCGAATCCATTACCTCTGCCGATGTAGCATCCTATTTCTTCCAATTTCCTGGAAGAGGAGTATCGATAGGCTTGCAGCCTTGCATGTGAAACTTCTCTAGTATCTCCTGGGCATACCTGCCTTGAGACACAAACAGTTCACCTTCCCGCTACCATATTTCCAATCCAAGGGAATAATGAAGGAGGCCCAAATCCTTCATCTCAAACTCCTTTGCAAGATCTGCCTTGCACGAGTGTATCAACTGCTCATCACCTATTAGTATTAAATCATCAACATAAAGTACAATGATTAAAATCTTACCCTCAACCACAATCTGGTACAGGTTTGCATCTGCCTCACTCTTGGTGAATCCAAGTCCAGTGAAATAGCTGTCGATCCGAGTGTACCAAGCATGGGGTGCTTGTTTAAGCCCATACAACACTCTTTTGAGCTTGCACACATGCGACTTGCTGCCGAAGATCTCAAATCCTTCAGGCTGCTAAATGTACACCTCTTACTCAATGATCCCATTAAGGAAGGCAGTCTTCACATCCATCTGATGAATGTGCCAACCCATATATGCTGAGAGAGCAAGGATGGTCCGTATGGAAGAATACCGTGCGACAGGTGCAAAGGTTTCTTCATAGTCAATCCCATCGATCTGTGAGAAGCCCCGGGCAAAAAATCTTGCCTTATACTTCTCGACATTCCCATCAGAAGCTTGCTTTACCTTGTAGATCCATCTTGATCCTACAACTGATTTTCCCACCGGCTTTGGGGCAATCTCCCAAGCACTGTTTCTGACAATGGAGTCATACTCCTCCACCATGGCATCTACCCATGTGGGCTCCTGCGCTGCTTCTTCAAAATAAGATGGCTCTGTCACAATACACTTGCTCATAAGAGCCATGTATCCAGTATATCGGTAAGGTGACTGTCTCTGTCTACTCTGTGATGTAGGAACTCCTACATTCTGTGTTGCATCCACCTTTAGTCTCTCAACTTATGTGGTACGCTTTCTGCCTTGTCTGATGTTTGGTTCTGCATGAGTGGACTCCTTCACTCCATGAATCTCCTCCTGTGGCTGATCCACATCCAAAGGGTCATCTTTGGGAACAAGAAGTTCCTCTTCCGCATGCAAGTGTAGCTCCCTCTCAAGCGACAACTTCATGGCTTTCACCTCACTGAATTTTATATCCCGTCGCACAACAGTCATTTGATTGTTTGGAAAATACACACAATAGTTATTGGGTGTTTCTGTGTACCCCAAAAATATCCCAACTTCTGCAGTCGCCTCCAGCTTCTTCCTGGCATCCTTCGTCACATGAATGTCAACAGGTGAGCCAAAAATATTCAAATGAGAAATATCAGGCTTCTCACCAGAAAATGCTTCTTCGGGTGTACTCATGCCAAGTACTCTACGAGGACAACAATTTTTCACATAAACCGCAGTGTTGCATGCTTCCGCCCACAAGTGCATAGGTAGGCCCTGATCATGCAACATTGCTCATGCAGCACCCACGATCGTTCTGTTATTTCTCTCCACAACCCCATTCTTCTGTGGGTTATGAGGTGCTATGAGTTCTCTTCGAATTCCTTCTTTGCTATAGAAGTCTTTGAATTCACCCGAGATGTATTCACCACCATTATCGCTCCTCAGAGCTTTCACCTGCTTCCCCGACTCTTTCTCCACCAATGCCTTGAACTCACAAAAATTTGAGAACGTTTCACTCTTCTTCTGCATGAAGAAGATCCAACATCTACGAGAAAATTCATCAGCAAATATCACATAATACCTATGTCTTTCCATTGAAGCAACCGAGAATGGTCCACACACGTCTGTGTGAATTCTCTCCAGGATCACCGAATCACAGTTCTCCTTCTCATGAAAGGTGGTCTTCATAAACTTACCCATGGTACATCCCTTGCACTGATCTGACTACGCAAGAGTACCCTTGGGAAGTCCAGTAGAAATTTGCTGCAAATTCTTCAAAGCGCCATGGTGAAGATGGCCCAATCTCCTGTGCCATAATTCGCCCTCATCTCGGCTCACCACTTCTTCTGCTTTGCCCACCATTGCAGCACAACCATCTACCTCTAGCTTGTAGAGATTCTTAATTCAAACCCATATCTTCTTGGTTTGACCCGTTGTTTTATGTTGAAGGAAGGCTTTTCCCTCACTGAAAACAACATCATAACCCTTGTCTTCCAACATTGTGACTGAGACCAAGTTCTTCTTCAGATCTGGAACATGCATGACATTCTTCAACAAGAACGAATTACCGGACTCCCTCTCAAAGGTAATGGTCCCAATGCTAGTCACACTGTACCGACCATCGTCGCCCATCTCTATATGAATCTGTAGGTCCTTCTCCTCCAAGTCACTAAACAACTCTTTGTCTCCCGTCATATGGAAAGATGCACCACTGTCAAGATACCACACCGATCCCATGCAACTTGAAACCAAGCATGCGATCAAGGAAAAATCCAGCTAAAATTGCGAGGCTAAGGCCTCTCCATCTGAAGATCCAACAACCTACTTATTCTTCTTCTTCTGTGGATAGTTAGTGGCGAAATTTACATGCTCGTGACAGTGAAAACACTTCACTTTGGACAAATCCTGCTTCTTGCCTTTAGCACCGGATTTTGAAGGATTTTTCTTCCCCTTCCCTTTCCTTGCTTTGGCAGCCAAAGCACAATTATATTCATCTTCATTCTTCCATGAAGATCCATCCCTGGTACCTCGCCTTATCTCCTCCTGCACAAGATCCGACCAAAGTCGCTCCCATCCCGACAGTTTCTCCTGTCCATTGACAGAGTCTTTGTAGCTATGCCAACTCTTCGGAAGCCTAAGGAGAGCCAAGCTCACCAAGTCTTCTTCATCAACAGTAACCCCCACACTTCCCAGCTCATCCTTGCAGTGGACAAACTTCGTGAGGTATTTTGGAATACTTTCACCTTTCTCCATTTTTATTTTTCTGAGCTTGTATTTAAGCGCCAAATTCCTTTGGTCACTTCTGCTTTGGAAAAAGTATGTAAAAGCCTTCCACATTAAGAATGGAGTGGGTTTCCCATAAAGGCTGGACACAATATGGTCCTTCACACCTTCCAACAGAATCCTCCTCGTCTTTGTAGTCTTCTTTTGCCATGCTTCAAGTAATGTAGCATCGCTAGATCCCGGCTTAGGAACATCACTATCAATGAAATACTTCAGCCCATTATCCTCTAGCACCGTCTCCATCCTATCCTTCCAGGCTATGTAATTCGAGCTCCCATCAAGGGCATACTCCAATCTCAACCCGTTGAAATACATTTCAATGTATACTCGATTTCTGCACCAAGAATCTTCTGTAGAAAATTCGAATTTTCCACCAGCACAAACTCACTTCACAATTGCAATCTTCAATCAACAATGCTCCGATACCATGTAGAAATTATATGCACTAAGCATGCATATGTCCAAGATCCACCTGATCTCACACTATTTAACTTTATGCAAGATATTGAATCTATTCCACTTGTTAATATTTTGCGGAAAAATTAATTGCACACACATGTGAAGCATAAACAAAAATTATCAATTGCACATAACACAATTTTTAACCGGGAAAGCCTGAAGCTGAAAACCCCAACTATATATTATGTAACATGGAGATCATATGAAAATCTCATACAAGCATACAAAGCTTATCACAAGCTCTCAGTACAGTACAATCGTCATACACTATACAAGCCTAATCTTGCAAATCCATGCACCGAACTATGCCACCTGCTAGCCTGCCTCCACTGCGCAATCTCTGCTGAAGAATAGCTTTGAATGAATTTGAATTACTCCATCCTTGACTGTGCAATCCTCATTGGCATCTCCACTGAGTGTGTGATGCAATCAATGCATCACTATAGTCACAACAGATAGTCTATCTTTCCCTTTCACCTATCTCTCCACTGGTCTCCACTGAAACTACCATGCACTGTAGTTAACTGCTGTATTGTTCAGTTGATTAATGAATTATTATTTGTGAATTAATTAACTAATTAATTCACTCCACTCTCACTAGTGTATCAATCAGTTAGACTAGATACAACTAGCTCAACTGAGTCTAATTGAGTTAAACTAAATACAACTCCATAACTACTTCTTCCAACTGTGTCATAACTCTGCCACTTGAGTTCTAATTGAGTCCTCCATGCATTAGCTCCAGTAAACCCTTAGGAATTGCGTAATTCCTTCTGTCAGCTGATGTGCCACATCTATGCACTGAACTGAAGTGCTCCAAGAGAATAAGTTGTTGTTTAGAGTCTGATTATTATTAAGAGCTAATAATAATCAACATGCATCTATTTTTAGATTGATGATCTATAAATAGACTTCGCCCAATATTCTAAAAATATAATTTCATCTATTTTTCCAAATTGATCAACCATCCACAAATAGCATCTTGCAACTTCTGAAATATGATCATCATGTCTAAAAATAGACATAGTCTAAAAATAGACTTGTGCCAAAAATAGCCTGCGGGCCCACTTAGTGAAGGTGACTCTTTTCACTAAGCTCATCATCTTGTTGAATCTCAACGCAGATTCCCACAGATTACCTTGATTCATTATTTCTTTGGAAACACCATATGCATTGTAACTTATTTTGGGTAGAATTGGGAAATTGAAGGGTTTTAATCGATAAATTTCAAGACATTCATGGTTGAAATTGTCGAGAGTATATTGCCCACCTATGATAGGAAAAGTTGGCCAAATTGTCTTTTTGGCCTCTTTTAGAAATTTAGTCAACCCATTACCTACGGTCTGATAAGAAATCTCCTTGGCCAATAATTTATCTGGTATATATAAGGGTAGGACATGAGGGCAAGCATGAATTCTGAAAACTCGGATGTAAGTGAAAAATTCTTCACCAAAACATCTTCCTATAGACCTGAGACTTATATTGGCTTCATGGGTGACTCTAGACATTTTCCTTTTAAAAATGATTTGAAAAACTTGGAACATTATATCATTACATATTTTAAAAATATTGGAGTGGTATTTTGATTCCCACAAGAATTCTAACTGTACAAAGATGGGGGTTTTGACTTCTCTGGTCCATGTCCATCCTAATGACGGAAATTCGGTAGAAAAATGAACAACATCTAGGATAAATGAACTCATATAAAAAGAGTGACTGTATTCGATGGAAGATTATGATTTTCTCTATAGAAAGTGATACTTCTAATCAAATTATCAGACAAAATATTAGTCCAATCAAGAATATAGCCGTCAGAGGCTGCTTCTATCAAGGGTGTCCAATCTTCCTTAAACTTGGTTGTATTTGAAGACCAAAAAAGACAACACACCATTGCAGCAATTTGCGAGAAATGGATTTTAAGAGAAACTACTGAGTACATACCCTTATCTTCGCATTTATGTCGATTAGGATCATTTCTCCAATCCTTAATCACATTTGCAGGGTGCTCATTCTCTCGCAGAAATTCTTGGACAAAATAATTATCGTATATTTTCTGGGGCTCAGGCAATTTATACATTTCATTCAAATCTGCAGGCCTGAGAGAACCAATGAATGTTCTATTTTTGGTAACAAACTATCTATCAGCTTGGATGTCCACATAATCTAACACCCATCTTACTAAGTCAGTGTATAGCAACATTTTAGTACGTGCAACAATTCTGTGCATAAAAGAGTTAGTTGCGTTGGACCATGATTCTGAATTCGAGGATGCAGAATCATCAACTACAACTTTTCTATTTAAAATTACTTGTGGATTCTCCTTCTCAAACAACTTGTAAATCCCTTCCCAGATTGAGGAACCAATTTCTGGGTTACATGTGGTGTCTAAGACTAGAGGAGCCATCTCGTGATCTTCTTCTTGTTGAACGACTAACTGAGGCAGGGTGGCATACTTCCTTTGTTCTTTAATCAACCTCGACATCCTTTTATGCCTAATTTTTCGAAATTACCTCGTTGAAAGAAAAACCAGAGAGCATAAGTTGAGATCATGTTAAATGCTATTAACTGTCGTATCACCTTAACTCATGCATAATGGGAATCCTTGGTATTAAATATGAAATAAATATAAAATCATTTACAAACCTCGAGATCTTAAAACACATGAATTATCATTAAATTGATAGCACGAGCTTCGTGTGAATTTGACAGTTTTTATCTTATTGGGATCCATAAATCAACTTTTTCATGATTAGCGAATTTTGATGTTTCGCAACAAGGCGCGATATCCGACAATGTGATATTGCGATGGTTTTCCTATTGAATGATGGAATGCGATATCAGCATATGTCATATGACAGATTGCGATATCGGTATTCGTTACATAACGTACTTTTCAACCTCGTACATCGGCGTTTTGGAATTTTTCATATCGGCGTTTCGGAATTTCACATATTGGTATATTCTATTTCGACGATTTACACTTCGGCGATTGATTTCCCGCTTCTTATACTCTTAGTCCTTTATGGGTTCCCTAGAGCGCTTTTTTTATGTTTTTTATGAAAAACAAACCTTTAATCTAATAGGCTCAAATTATAAATTTTATTTCTAAAATAAAAATAATCCTAAGAATTATTTAAAAGGGTCCCCATTATTCTTTCTATACTATTTATCTAGAAAAATGGGGGGTGGGGGGGTTGTTGTAATACTACAACAATTGGCGATACACTAGATGAATCTAGAATCTGTGATAAATATTAATACTTAAAAGACAATATTTTAGGAAATTATAAATGATTGAAATCTATCTTTAATATAGGTAAAGTTCAATCCAAATAGCTTGGTTTTACTTGAAATTTTTTTCTTACTTTTGAAAATGAAAATTTTCTCTAAATGAATCAAATTGCAATAAGTTGAAAAGATAAGTAGGAATTCAGTTAATGTTTAGCTTGTTTGATGAACTTATTAGTCACTAGTAGAGCCGCTGCTGCCAACATGCGTTCATAGCCTCACCAAGGTTACTATTTAACCAAAATGATCCAGTATCCCATTCATTATGTAAGAGATATTTCCAAAGGTAATGTAATTATTATTTTTTTTAATCAATTTTTTTTGTCACTTTAAAATCATTATCTTGGTTTGGTAGCCAGTATTGATAATGTCATTCACTGTTATTAGTAAATTTGAACAAGCTAACTCGTGATGAGATCCCTTATCTCAGGTTTTTAAGCCTAGAGCCATTATCGTGGTGTGGTAGCTAGTTTGATAATGTCAAGTTTACTATTTCCTATGAACATGATGAGTCGACTCGTAAGGAGACCTCTCAAGTTCAAAGTTTTTTATATTTTTGAATTACACTTTGAAAAATATTTAATACAAATGAATGGGGAGGTTATTATTTTGCTCCTTATGAGCTTTTTGATGACCATTTAAGTAAAAGATGCTAATACTTCAACAAAATCTTGTACTTGTAAAAATAACTTTTCAAACTTGATTCATGTCAAAATAATCTTTCAATTTACATGGGTTAGAAAATTCCTCTTTCTAATTTGGCTATTTTGAATAAAAAATTTCCAAGAAAAATTAGAGATTTCAATAAAAATGATTTATTTCGTAACTTATATCTTTGAAGATTAACAATTTTAGGTTCAAGAAAATGATGAAGTGTTTCATGATTTGTGTAAAATTACAAAAAAATGTTTTATTATGAATTAAAGTATGTAAATATTTTTACAAAAGAACTGCTCATTCTTTCAAGAAAAGTATTTTTTGAGGATAAGTCCATTCACACGAAGAGTTTCCTTCTTCCCTTGTAAATTTTGCAAAATAAAAGTTGATGGACCTATTTTTTGCTTATTTGAAAAGGAGCAAGCTAGAGTTTTTGAAATTTTGTATGTTTTCCTTTGTCCTCATGCAATTTATCCCATTTCAATACCAAGTATCCAATTTCAAATTGTTTATTTTTAATTGTATTTGAATCAAATGAACTTTTAGTCAATTGTTGATGATGATTATGTACCATTTTAGCCTCTTCTATTTCTTTTTCCATTTTAATTCTTTGAGACAATCTTGATTATAATGAAGAAAAAGGTTGTTCGTTAATGAATTTTACTAGGGCCGTTGATGAGATAACTACATTTAAAGGTAAAATTGATTCCTTCCCATATACCAATTGAAAAGGAGAAGTTCCTATTGAAGCTTTTTTAGTTATCATATCTGCCCATAACACAAAAGTCAAAGCTTTGTGCCAATTCTTCTGGTTTTGATTAATGGTGTGTTTAATTATTCTTATGAGGTTTTTATTTGTGGACTCTGCCAAACCGTTTCCATGAGGATACTAATTTGTAGAATATTTCAATTTAAACCCTCTTTTCAAAGCAAATTCTGCCATGGAATTTCCAAAAAAATAAGAGGCATTGTCAAATACTAAAGCATAAGGGGCACCAAACCTTGTGAGTGATAAATTGATCAATGAAATCAATAATATTTTCAGAGTTGGTTGTCCTCAGAGGTATTTCTTCTACCCACTCCGTAAAATAATTTGTAGCAGTGAATATATATTTATGATGCTTAGAAGAATGAGGAACGATCTCACCTATTATATCGGGTCCTCGTTGTTCGAAAGGTTGTTCCATATTGACTCATTGAAGTGGCTTTGAGGCTTTTCTTTGTCTTCCTGCCATAGTTTGACAAGTTTTAGAATTTTCTAACATAGCTATGTGCATCTTTGAATAATGTTGGCCAATATTAATTTGCATGTAAAATTTTATGGGCTATGGTATCTCCACCAAAATGTCCACCTGCTGGTCCATCATGAAGTTCCTGAAGCACATTAAGTATTTTAGTTTTGTGGTTGGATGTGTGGTATGCCAGAAAATTAAGGGAGATACAATCAAGACCCAGGGCTCCTTCAACCATTATCCATACCAAGCTAGTGTTGGGAAGAATTTTCAATAGATTTTATTACAAGTTTACCAAAATCAAAAGGAAAGAGTTTCATACGGTAGTGGTAGTTCGAGTGACAAAGTATGCATATTTTTTATCTTTTTTTTTCATCCTTTTAAATAAAGTACAGTGGCAGAAGAATTCATGGAAATAGTCCAAAAGCTACATGGAATATCGAAGATTATTGTAAGTGAAAAATATAAAATTTTCACTAGAATTGTTTGGATTGAATTATTTTTTTGTTTGGGTACTCAATTGGCTCACAACTCATCTTACCATACTCAATTTGATGGGAAAATTAATATTGTGAATATATGTTTAGAAGGATACCTGTGTTTCTTCTCATATGATAAACAAACACAATGGGTCAAATGGTTTCCTTTGGAAAAATGGTGGTAAAACAGGTAAAACACATCCTTCCATACTTCATCAAAAATGTCGTCATTTATGTCACTTTATGGATATCATCCTTCATCACATCACCCTTGAAACATAATATAAAGGCTCAAGCAGTAGAGGACCATACATAGAACAAAAGGAGGTTATCAAACTATTGAAGGACAACTTGGTTATAGCAAAAATAGGATGAAACAACAAGCATATCAACATCGAAATGAAAGTGAAATTGAAGTGCGAGATTGGATATTTGTGAGACTACAACCATATAAATAGATGTCCCTCAGCCAATAAATAAAAAACAACAAATTAGCACTAAGACATTATGGCCCATATAAGGTGTTGCAAAGGATTGGAAGTATTCCTTAGAAATTGGAGTTGCCTCCATGTTCACATGTACGTCTAGTCTTCCATGTTTTTTGCTTAAACAATGTAATTGGTGACAAGATCCCAATCCAAACTAGTTTACCATAGATTTATAAAGAAAGGAAAATCATGCTAGAACCAAAAGCAATCCTAGTAAGGATTAAGGATCATAGAATCAAGAAATTACTATGTACCTCATAAAATAGAAGAACCTACTAGTGGAAGAGGTGACACGGGAAGATGAGTTGTTCATGTAGAAACACTCTCATATAATCAAGCATTGAGAACAACATGTGTTTGAAGGGGAGAGCCATGTTAAGCCCTATGCAAGCCCCATGTAACCCCTCATTAAGCCCTAGATATTGAGGTATTACATTTCTATTGTTATATTGTTATGTAGGCTAGGGTCTTTCATGGTCTCATTTTATTATAATTATACCTTTGATCTCCAATATACACACTAAGGAGAACTAGTCTTAGGATCATCATATATTTTCTTATACAATGTATTAATTGTAGAAGGAGATTTCCCCTTGAAGTGGACTATAATTATTTACTTATCATTTTAAGTTGCATGGTTCATAATGGATAAGGTTATGTCCACTTGAAAAAAGGCATAAAAAGTAACCAAGGAGTCACATAACAGATGGAGGTTGCTATAGTCTAGATAAATTGCATAAGTATTCCTTAGTTTGATGAGGAAAAACCATTTGTGAACTTTTTCAATAAGCTCTATTTTATAAATAAGTGACATTAAAACTTTAAGTGATTCAATTTCATCACATATATTAGATATACTCTTAAATAAAGTTATTTTAGAATTTATGTTGCATTCAATTTTTCAAAACTTAGCTTACAAAGAAAAATAACATCTCTATTCAATAAAGTAACTTTAAACTAAGTTTTTTGTTACAAAATGTTTTATTTTATTTTTAAACTCTTGACCACTGCAAAATGTGTGCTAACCCAAAACCCTCATTAGAGGAAATCTCAGCCTAAAAGTGGCATCCTAAGGAAAAATCAAGGAATTAATTAAAAAATGCCATGTAGACAATTTGTTAATATTATTTTACATTTATCTATCTTCCACAATATTTATTAGCACGATATTTAATAAAAAATAATGATATATTATTTCTAACTTCTTACTTTATTGAAATCCTTCAATATATGACACTTTTATTAAAATAATTATCTATCTATATTTTATATTTAAATTTAATTATCTATAATTATATTTTATATTTAATTCTCTATACATTTTTTATATTTATCTATTTTTTTGGTGTTTTTTTAACAACATTGACCACTGAAGCCATAATTTCGACATGAATGTATTTTTTGTCGGAATCAGGTAATTTCTCCATTTTGAGATACATTTTTTTAACTATTTAACTAATTTTTAACTATTTAAATATTGTTGTTCTTTAACTATTTAATTTAAATATTCCATATTTAATTACATTTAACTATTTAAGTATTTTATATTCAACTATAATTATATTATATTTTTAACTATTTAGCTCTTTTATATTTAATTATAGTTGTATATATATATATAAAACTATCTTTTGTTATTTTTTTGGCATGGTTATTAATGTGAAATAGTCCCCCATTTTTAATTCATAACTTTTCACTAATATTAAGATTTACATTGCATTGATATCTTTTTTGATATTCTAATTCATATGGGTAAGGTAGGTAAATAACATTAATAACATATTTCACGAATACCTAAATTAATAATACACTCATACCCAAATTAATAATAAAATATTTCACAGATACCCAAATTAAATAATTTAAAATTATTTAGGACATGTATCTCTTTTTAAATTTAAAGGATTTTGATTGGTTTACATATTATGACATGGAAATTACGTGAAAATTTCATGGGCACTTTTAGGCTAAAATTTCCTCCAATAAGAGTTTCCAAAATGCCACAAAGTAAGACAAAGAGCACACATAAGCCCAAAAACTTTCCCTTTGTTAATTATTTACCCTGATTGTAAAATTTATAAGGAAAAAAGCATATGTAGACTCGAAAGGAAACAAATTTAAAATATAAATAGAAAAATTGAAATGGTATACTAAACAATCCATAAAAGAGTTTAAAAAGACTAATGAAAATGAAAGTGTATTCCTCTCGATCTTTATATAAATTGATCATACCTTTGGAAAATAAAAACCTTTTCAATTGAAACAAACGTATTGAAGTAGTTCAGTCAACCCAAAATGCTTAGAAACCATTAAACTTATAATTTCTTTGTTGCGTGTCATGACAAATGTTTACAAATTCAATCGACAATAGGAGTGGATTAACCTAGGAGCACTAGCATCATGCTCGATATATAGGGTATATTCACACAAGTTTAACACCTTAAAGAAAATACTAACAAAAACAAATCAAAGATATGTGTGTCAATGTATACTTGCTTAAACTCGCAAAGAGGGAAAAAATGCTCAATCCCAACCAATGCAACCACTTGAGGCAATATATTAATGAAAAATAGATAGTTTCCACGAGAATATCTTAGAATTGATCATTAACAATGATCCTCCATGTTCTTTAAATAGAGATCATGGACCAATTTGGTGTTATGGAATGGATTAAGTGTTCTTAATATTGATGAGAAGATGGATTGTATCTAAAACATAATCATGATTTTTGGATTAGATCATTACAAAAGTAGAATAAAGAATCATACTTTACCTAAAGACACATTAGACCAAGTTGAATGTAACTAACTTTAAAGTCACTTAAATATCCTAATTGATTTGTCTTGATAAATGGAAAATAAGTTTTAATAGGTGAAAGGGTTGTGTAATATAGCTTGTGTAGGGGGTTAGGGTTCCCTTGTGGGGAGTTAACATTCCTAATGGAGATTTTTAATTACCCTATAATCCTCGCATCCATTCAATCTTCAGGGACTATGGATCATAATGGGTGCAATGAATGCATCTCTTGTAAATAGAACACAACTGGTTTGTCTTACACTAAAATTTCTTTCCCTACTTGGGTGGGTTACTATATGTAAGATTTTGATTGTGGTTATTGTTAATTTTCTAGTTGTGCATGGTATTATTAGTTCTATGATTATTGGTTTCTCCTCTAGAAAAGGTTTTGGTTATGGGGATTATTATTGTTGTTATTTCCCTTATTATTTGGTTTTTTCATAGGTAGGTTAATGGATTATTACTAAGAAGAACTTGGATTGGTTGGGAAGGAGAGGGGTAACTCAAAATCGATGTGGGAAGGGGGCAAAGAATTTGGAGGTATAAATGATCCCCAATAATGTGGGCATGCTCATAGTGCACCTTGAGGGAAGGGGCATATGGGTTAGGAGGTGATGAAACTTTGCAAGGAAAGTTGGCCCTAGTGTGGGGAGGGGGAGTTCTAGCATAAAAAGAATTACGGTTTCATAAGGTACAATGGGTCCCCATTAATATGTACTAACCCGACCATAATTTTTTCCATAAAAACTAATGTCAAGAGATAAGGCCACATAACTATACTAGTTGTTGGCATGATAAAATGACCCAATAATATTGTTAGCTTCATGAAATTCCCACAAAATTTGAGGTTCGTGAGGGTTGTCAATGAATATAGAATGAAGATGCATAAATATCCTGAATGGGCATACAATTAGGGACTCAAAGTGTCGTGCCTTAAAATCACCTCTTCTTCATTTTGGGGTTGGTGGTGACCACATAATATTTGGAAATGGTAGGAAGGAGTGACTCCAGAAACCAATTGAAGAGGTTCTTTAGTTCAGTCTTACAAACATTACATCGTTGATGCCACTTAAGGATGTGGTCTATGATGTAGGTGGAATTGGTTTGGAAATAAATAGTAAGAGGTTCAACGCTTACATCATGGTAGAAAAAAAATTGAGAGAAGGTCAAGAAGACCATGTGATCAGGTGCTCAGTATTTAGCTCAAAAATGAAAATTTTCAGAATTTCTCGAAACTAGGACGAAAACGTAGAGTTCGTTACCATGATTCCAATGCAAATTATTTCATCAAAATCCGAGTTCGTATGAGTAAGTTATGGCCTACTGTTTGTTTTCTCAAACAACTAAAAAAATTGCAAATTGGACAGGTTGTTGACATGGCAACCCAGTCAGCAAAAACAAATACTCCGGGAATATTCTTCAGGTTTCTGCCAATGATTCTGTGACAAGTGGCACTTTCGAATTTGTCAGTTTGGTCTATGTGGGTGAAATTTTCCTAATGGTTCTAAGGTGGTATTATGTTTATTTATTTATTTTATTTATGATTTAATATTATTTATATATTTATATATATAATATAATATAATATATTATATGTTTAAAACATATTATATATATTTTATATTAAATATTAATTAAACAATAAACCATAATCTGTGCGTTAACCAAAGGCCAAATTCGCATTTCAAATTTTGTAAAGTCTGCACCAAGTTTTAATTTGATGGATTAAATAAATGCAAGGTCCGCTATTATAATATGGTAAAAACGTTAAAGGGGAGTGGGGTCAGGTTTGAACCTCGGACCTCCGCCCCAACAGGATCACGCCCTGCCAATGGGCTGTGGGTGGTATTCATTAAAACTTTCCATATCAACTTATACTTAACTCCTATGCAGTGGGACCGGTAGAGCCAGGAGAGGCTAGCCCCTCCACCATCTAACCAAGCCATAAAACCGTGCGCCAGGGCTAACCACTAAGCATGCTTAGCATGGGATTTATTTAATTAAACTGCAGTTAAACATTAATTAAACGTAGTTTAAGTTGGCGTCTCTTTTGGAGGAGTGCGCCAAATCTGACAGACCCCCAGTTTTGGTAGGGTTAGCTGGAGTTCCTCCATAATTAGTGGAGAAATTGTAGGAATTTTATTTTTTTCCATAATGGAGGCAATATTCAACCAAATTGGGTGCAAGGATAGTAAATATTAGATGATTTTTGCATTCCAGAGACAATGGTATAGATTTCAGAGGTTGAAAATGACTTATACATGTGATTTTTCTATAGGGAAGTTCATGGGAGCCCACAATCACCAAGGAAGGAGGTCAAGTCTGGACCAACCATAGTAATTTTTCAGTAATTGGACAATAATTTTTAGATGATTTGTATGTTCTAAAGACAATAGAACATGTTTCAGGAGAAATTGAATAATGTACACAACAATTTTTCCAAATTTGAGTTAATATAAGAGGCCCAAGCTATGGAAGCTGGACCAAGGAGATGTAGCCCAGGAGGGGTGAACTCCTTCATCAAAAAATTGTGTTGAATGCTCCGTTTATGGTTTTTTGCACATGTTTATGTTTTTGTTTAGTTCTTACTTATATTTTTTATTTGTCATTAAAATCAACATAAAACACAAGACAATTTCCTATTTTGACACTCACCTACACCAAGGATACTAAAGCACCACAAGAAAAAAAGAAGAAAATAAATTATAATTATGAACTTGTAATTAGCACAGAAAAAATAACATATAAGTTCAGATCAAGTGGTATCAGAGTATCATGTTTCTTAAGGTTATTTTCTTTCTTTGCTAGAGTTTGTGCAAGAGAGTTTTAATGGTTGAAATTTTGTGGTGCTTACAAGGTGAAGATTGCAGAGAGGAGAAGGGAAACTATTGGTTGCTAGTCCTGAGGTGAGGAATAGAAGAGGGAGAGGCACAAGGCCACCATATCCACCTAAAGTTTCACTCCCAGTTGCACTTAAAGCACCTCAAGTGTTGTCTCTGTTTGAGATTGAGGAGGTCCAAACTGCACCAGAAAATGAAGTTGAATCTGAAGCCATCATGTGAGGTGTTGGAGGTAATGAAGGACACTCAGAAGAGGAGGATGGAACGAAAGAATTCAATGACATGAAGAGGATGGTAAATATTATGTTTGATGCATTCACTGCTGGGATGGTAGGAGGAGGTTTTAAGTTCCCACATGGAGGAGGTTCTAAGTTCCCACATGGAGAAGGAAATTCAAATGATAAGAAGGATGAAGAGAAGAGTTCAAAGGGCAGTGGAGGAAAGCCACCTCCATCTCCACCATCTTCATCATCCTTATCATCGCCATCAGATTCATCTTCCACTTCCACCACAAAAACCACCCATACCCATACTCATTCGACGACCCCAAGAGGAAAAAATCCATTTCTTAAATTGGACATAAAGTTTGAATTACCCATGTACAATGGCGAGGTAAATGCATAGAAGTTGGACAATTGGATTTTTCAATTGGAGGTGTACTATAGAATTTAGAACCTACAAGATGATGAAACAAAGATCAAGTTGGCTTCATTGAGGCTAGAAGGAGTAGCGCTAGTTTGGTGGGAAGCAAAGACTCAAGAGGAAATATGAATCCATGGTAAGATATCCATCACTTGGGTTGAGTTTATTTCTTCCATTAAAAGACATTTTTATCCTTTAGCTTACATGTAGAAGATATTACGAGTTGGAAAAATTTTAGGTAGCTCAAGGGTCAAACAATTCAATATTATACCCGAGAATTTATAAAGAGGGCTTTGTTGTTAGGTGTAAACTTGCAATCCGAAGACAAACTCCTAAAATATATTGGAGGTTTACATTCATATGAAGCATACTATTCTTATGTTTAACCCAAGAAATTTATATGAAGTTTGTGTACAAGCCACACACTTAGAGGCAAGGGGAAAACAAGGCATAGAGGAGAAAGAGGAAAGTGAGGGTAAAGGGAAAGGAAAATTTTATGGAAGAGGAAAAATAATAGTTTTGTAAAAAAAGAGAAGGAAAAAATCACATGCAAAAACTGTTCAAAGACTAGCCATGATGAAGACCACTGTTGGCAACTTCATCCAGAATTGAAACCAAATAGACTGAAAGCCAAAGAGAAGGGAAAAACTATTGCTATATCTGAACAAGACTTAGGGTCGGATTCAGGAGTTGAGACAAAAATTACAACCACGGGTTTGAAAGGTAAACATGTTGCAAGAACTAGTTCTTCAAATTGTTCAAATGATACTCATGATGAAGATACAAGAATAGGAATTTTCCATATTAGAGTTGTCTCTAAACATACCAAGATTGATACACTTTTTGATAGTGGGTCACAAGCTAACTTGATTTTCGAAGATTTGGTTAAGCATCTAGGCCTTGAAACTATTGGACATGCAAGGCCATATACTTTGGGTTGGATATGCAAGAATGAAAAATTTCAGGTTACAAGGAAGTGCTTACTAAGATTCGCCATTAACTCAAACTTTCTTGATGATGTTGAGCTTGATGTGGTACCGCTTGAAATATCTGGTATTGTATTGGAAGTCCTTATCTGTATGATAGGAAAGTTGTATTTCATCGCCATGAGAATAAGTATCGCTTGTTTAAGGATTGTATTGGTACATAATTAGAGCACATAAGAAAAAGACAGGTTTGTCTCTTATGTATGTGTTGTAGTATTACAACAACCCCCCCACCATTTTTCTAGATAAATAGTATAGTAAGAAAAATGGGGACCCTTTTAAATAATTCTTAGGATTTTTTTTATTTTTTATTTTTTCATTTTTTTCTATTATTATTTTAGAAATAAAATTTAGAATTTGAGCCTATTATATTAAAGGTTTTTTTTTTCATAAAAAACATAAAAAACCCTTAAAAAAAGTGCTCTAAGGAACCCATAAAGGACTAAGAGTACAAGAAGCGGGAAATAAATCGCCAAAAAAGAAATGTCGAAACACCATTATGCGAAATGTTGAAAAATAGATGTACGAGGTTGTGAAGCACGTTATGTAATGGATAACGATATTGCAATATTTCATATGACATATGCGAATATTGCATTATGTCATTCAACAAGAAAACCATCGCAATATCGCATTGTGGCATATCGCGCATTGCTGCGAAACATCAAAATTCGCTAATCATGAAAAATATGATTTACGGATCCCAATAAGATAACAAATTTAAAATTCACACGAAGCCAATGATATCAATTTAATGATAATTCAGGTGTTTTATAATCTCGAGGTTTGTAAACGATTTTATAATTATTTTAGATTTAATACCGAGGATTCCCATTATGCATGAGTTAAGGTGATACGACATTTAATAGCATTTCAAGTGATCTCAGATTACACTCTCTAGTTTTCTTTCAATAGGGTAATTCCAAAAACTTAGGAATAAAAGGATGTCGAGGCTGATTAAAGCACAAAGGAAGTCCGCCACCTTACCTCAGTTAGTCGTTTAGCAAGAAGAAGATCACGAGATGGCTCCTCTAGTCTCAGACACCACATGCAACCCAGAAATTGGTTCCTCAAGATGGGAAGGGTTTTATAAGTTGTTTGATAATGAGAGTACACAAGTAATTTTAAATAGAAAAGCTGTAGCTAATTATTTTGCATCCTCGGATTCAGACTCATGGTTCGATGCAACAAACTCTTTTCTTCATAGAATTGTTACACGTCCTAAAATGTTTCCATACACTGACTTAGTAAGATGGGTGTTAGATCACGTGGACATCCAAGATAGACAGTTTGTGACAAAAAACATAACAGTCATTGGTTCTCTCAAGCCTGCAGATTTGAAGGAAATGTATAAATTGCCTGAGCCCCAGAAAAGATATGACGATTATTTTGTCCAAGAATTTATGCGAGAGAATGAGCACCCTAAAAATGCGATTAAGGATTGGAGAAATTATCCTAATCGACATAAACACAACGATAAGCGTATTTACTCAGTAGTTTCTCTTAAAAGCCCCTTTTCACAAATTGGTGCAATGATGTGTCGTCTTTTTGGGTCTTCATAAGGAAGATTGGACACCCCTGATAGAAGCAGCCTTTGACGACTATATTCTTGATTAGGCCAATATTTTCTCTAATAATTTGATTATATGTATCACTTTCTATAGATAAAATCATAATCTTCCATACAATACAGTCATTCTTTTTTATATGAGTTCATTTATCATATGTGTTATGTGTTTTTAAATCAAATTTCCGTCATTAGGATGGAAATGGACCAGAGAATTCAAAACCCCCATCTTTGTACAGTTAGAATTCCTGTGGGAATCAAAATACCACTCCCATATGTTTAAAATATGTAATGATATAATGCTCCCAGTTTTTCAAATCATTTTCGAAAGGAAAATCTCTAGAGTCACCCATGAAGCCAATAGAAGTCTCAGGTCTATAGGAAGATGGCTTGGTGAAGAATTTTTCACATACATCCGAGTTTTCAGAAGTCATGCTCTCCCTCATGTCCTACCCTTATATATACCAGATAAATTATTAGCCAAGGAGATTTCTTATCAGACCGTAGGTAATGGGTTTACTAAATTTCTGAAAGAGGCCAAAAACACAATTTGGCCAACTTTTCCTATCACATGTGGGTCATATACTCTCGACGATTTCAAGCATGCTTGTCTTGAAATTGATCGATTAAAATCATTCAATTTCCTAATTCTACCCAATAGAAGTTATGATGCATATGGTGTTTCCAAATAAATAACGAATCAAGTTAAGTTGCGGGCATTTGCAAGCGAGCCTAATAAATTTGACGATGTGTTTGAATCAATTCCAGAATTCTCAACGGTTCTGCAAATAGCAACTGTGAAATTCAGTCCAAAAGAACTGATACAAATCAGAAAATATCATGAACAAAGGAAATCTCATTTTCCAGACTACATGTTCCACAGGCCAACGCAAAAACAAATTCTAAATCCTCCAATTAAGGTTCAAGGGCTAGAAGTAGGACAAATTCAAATTCTGATTCCTCCAGTTCAGATTTGAGTGCCAGAAGCATAAAAAATTCTGATTCTGATTCCTCCAGTTTAGGTACAAGTACCAATGACAAAACCAAAAATCGTAGATGTTCCACAAGAAGAGAGATTTAATCAAGACTGGGAAAGTTTTGAAAAAGCATTATCTGATACTAATACTCCTGTTGATCAGAATGCCATTTTGATAGAAACTCTTCCTACTGAAGATTCTCTAAGAACATCAATTCATGTAGGTGAATCAAGCATTAAAAAAGTGTCCTATAATCTAAATTGTTATGAAGATCGAAGAGAAATTCGAGAAATCTCATGCACTGCAGAGGTTTCTAAAATTGATATTAAGAAAAATCAGTTACCAAAGATCAATGGTACAGAGGAGATACAAGAACAAACATCGGTCAAAGACATGGAGATTATCCCTGCTTTTCCAACAATATAAATAATTCTGAAGATTGAGGAAATACCTCCTTTGGATGTACTTTACAGTCCAAAGCATAAATTTGTTGTATCCAAGTCAAAGAAGAAACACAATATTGAAGATTCTCCAGAAATTCCTATGGACACAACATTAATGCAAGTTCTCTGGAAAGGAACTCAGTCAACTCCAGGAAATTAACTTAGCTGATTATCTCAATTCGCAGGTGCTTATGCAGATGCAACTATTCATATGGCAGCAGAGATTGAGTCATTAATCATGGAGAAAGATCAGAAAATGACTCAAATGGAGCAAAGTTTCTTCAATGAAAAACAAAGCATAGGTCACGAGTTGCAATCAAATATTAATAATTTGCAACTAGAGTTTGAAGGTATCAAACCAAAAATAGAGAATGAAATTAAAGAAAAGGATTTAATAGTCCATCAATTACAGTAGAACATTCAAAAGCTCCAATAGAATCCAGAACTTAATGAGGTAAAGAAAGAAGCAACAGAACTGGAAACATTGTTGGTAAACCAACAAACAGTTTTCTACCCAAAGTACCAACATATTCAAGAGTAGATTAAAATAAGTGGTCAATTAGCCACTCAATTTTCTGATTTGAATATTTATTATGAATAAAATAATGATAAAGTGTCTAAGTATATAGATTGTGTAATATTCCAAAATTTTCCGACAATAATTTGGAATATTAATTTTCACTGATTTCACCTAGGAGGAGAATAAATGGGTAAGGAGGCCCATGCATGATGATAATCTCAATAAAATCCCTCATAGTATGAAAAGGGATCATCATTGGAGCTTGTTTTCACACTCTCATGTGTGAACAGGGTTATTTGCAAGTGGACAAGGTCAAGTTTGACCAAGTCAACAACGCTGCGATATGAGGAGTGGCTTACTTTGTAAGACAACACAGTGTGAATGAGGAAGAGGATATTTGGTGGAGGAAACCCTAATGGATGGGGCCCATGGAGAAAGAGCTTTCACTAGTTTAAAAGGAGGGCAAGGCAAACATTTTTTCTCATGCTTGTATTATTCATCACATTGTCTATTCAGACAATTGTGCATTTTTGCTGTTTAGCAAGAATTGCCGGGGGAATTCCTGTTTAGGATTCCTTCTTCTTCTTGAGAGGCCTCTTGAGGGATTTTTCTTCATTTTCATCACATATAGGCTTGAGGCCAAGCATCCTCCATCAAGAAAGCGTTATTTCTGCAGCAGAATGATGTTGTGTTGCTGGGTGTTGCAGTCATGAGGGTTCACTACACCACCTCCACCAGCTATTTTTCAGAGGAGGAGTATCTCTTCTCTTTGGGAGATCATATTGGAGGCATCCCGGAGCTTATTGCAGACTTTGGCATCAAGGCCAACTCATTCCGTAGCCCTACAACGCAATTTTATTCAATTAATGCATTATTTTAGTGGAGTATTTGCAGTGGGGCTTTGCAGATATCTTTGGAGGGTGAGATCTTAGGTAAGAGGATCAACCTTTCATTCTAGAGATCCGTTGGAGGAGATATTGTCATTTGTTGCAGAATCTTCAGTCTTCTCCATCCAGTTCTATTTCTGAGTTGCAGCTGCTACCCAGCAACTCCGACATTTTGCAGATTTTGTGTTTCATAGCCAATCCTTCCAGGATTGACTTGAGGTAGCCTTTGGGAGATGAGATATTCACTCCCAATATTGTATTGGGCCATGTATTGATATATCTATGTATTTGACATATTTAGCATGTAGTTTCTCTATAAAAATACGCAGTCATAGCTTGAGTAACATGTGTAGCAAGGATTTTATCATGTATCTTGTACTAGTTTCTTGAGGCTGAGCATTGCCTATCTTGAGTAGCCTTTTTCCTCAGGATCTTGTATTCATGGTTGCTGCTATTATTTATTGAGATGGCTATGGATTTCTCTCACATTTATATTATTTGAGTGTTGCCGCTGCTCCATTTGCTGTGTTTTCATATTGCTGGGTCTCTAACTTTAGAATATCTTGAGATATTCTCATTGTTGTAGCATTTTCCCAATTTAGGATATTACAGTTGTATCAGAGCATGATCTCTAGCTCAGCCAGTGGATCTCAGTCATCATGCTATCAAGAAGAGAGAAAATGAAGACTCCATTTCATGGAGAGAAGGAGGAAGATAAGCTTACAAAGCTTCCTCCCAGATCTATACAGAGCATTCATGAAGAATTTGAGAAGATAAGAAGGGAGATATGTACAGGATCTCCAAGAGGGTTTGAAACTGAGTCAAACTCTAGATTTTCTTATAGAGAGTGTGAGCATGCAGCCACACCCTATGATGTACAGCGTTTTCACATGGCCATCTTTTCCATAAGAGGAGAAGAAGAAGAAGGAATGCCGAAGAGAGGAACTCTTAGAGGTTTCTTGCATGATTATGAGTCTCAAACTCAGAAGTTTAGAGATCATATTACTTTTCTAGATTTTTTCAAGATCATGGTGAGGAGGAGCAAGCAACTTAATATGGATAGATTTATTATATCTATCTTTGATGGTTCCCCTACTTGTTCAGCCATGGCTTGGATAGAAGAGCTAGACATATTTCTGCAGCAGCATCAGATTTCCGAAGATGAAGCCATCAAAATAACAGCGCTGCACTTTGGAGGTAAGGTCTATGCATGGTGGTTATTTGAGTCATTTACTTTGAAAAATTTAAACACCTCTTCCTATGCAATGTTCATTAGAACTTTTATGGAAATATTTGGTAGGAGGAATTATGAAACACATGTGGAGAAAACAAACACATTCAAACAAACAAAGCCCTTGCATGTGATGAAGAAAACTATAGAGTCAGAATCATTTCAGAGAACCATGAAGGAGGCTGATATCTTGCATGATATTTTATTGGAGGCAAGACCTTCATCTTGTATTTTGGCACAAGGAGGCAAAGATATCCCTTTTCGAAAAGAGGATCAAACCATTAGAGGGTTGCCCACTCATGTTAAGGAAGCTGAGGGCAACAACGCTGTCATTTCTAGAGTTGATCTAGCACTTCATGCAAAGGGAGGAGGAGCTCTTGATCCAACTAGAGGGATTCTTGCAGCTTTGCAAGGAAGTCCCCAGGATCTCATACATAGAGGTCCAAGAACAATTAGTGAGCAACATGATTGTGCAGCACTGCAGCCAGAAGGAGGAGGAAGGCAGGAAGAGCAGCATCATGTGATGAGAGGCACACACCCTTCTCTATTTCAGAGGGCTAGTGCAAAGAGGAGGCACACTATATTGCGCTGTGAGAGAAAGGGCAAGGTTGCCCAACCATATGTACAGTCCACTCTTGACATTGATGTCTCATTGCATAGAGGCATTCCACCAGGAAGGCCACCAGATCTATCATTGATGAAAGACATCTTGTCTTTGGATTGAAAACTCTTGGATTTTGGAGAGGTGAAGAGTTTGGAGGAGAAATTTGGCGTGGGGGATGTCAAAATAGCAGACAACAACAGGAGGAGAGCTTCACATGCCAGATCACCAACGTTGTCTCTTAGGAGGATTGATCCTTACTGGAGATCTCAGCTCTTGGTAGAGTACTCCAAGGATCTTGATGCATGCATGATTCTTGATGACCCGGATGGAGATGACAGATACATGGTAGATGATATGGTCATCTATTCACATGAAAAATTCTTCTTGACTAGAGATTCTAGTCTCAAGGAGAAGCTATTGCATGCAGCACAGGAGGACTTATTTTCCATGCATTTTGATGCATATCTGGCCTTGGCAGAGGAGTTAATTTGGGAGGGCATCCAACAGGACATACATCAACATATGGAGAGATGCAGAGCCCAGATGATGATGGAGAGGATGTCATAGTCACCTTCCTACTCATTGGGAGTGAGGGAGCATTTTCAGTTGAACCATTTCAGCTCAAGTCTTCGAGTACATAATGGAGAATGTACAATTTCACCTTATGTTTTGTACTTCTTGTCTTTTTATGAGCAACATATTGTACCAAGGAGGGTTATTCCTTCTTTCATATTGTGTACTAATGTACTTGAAGCCATTTGTAGCATTGAGATTGGCTATCTCATTGGTGGTTTTTGGGGAAAGCCACATGACTCTTGGTGTGCACCATTGGCACCCTTTTGTACTCTCATGTATATATCTTGTAAAATGATTGTGGCAGCAAAAAAGTGGCTGGAAGAACACTTGTTTTTGTTTGATTTGATGTATGCAAGGGATGCACTACGCTGGTTCCATGGGTGGAACTATGATTCACTCTCCGGTTGTCATTTGGCAACTTGTTCTTATTGTACTATGCTTCCATGTATTGCTGCTATGTTTATGTTCATGGGAGGCTTTTGTTGGAGAGTGGGCTTGAGATTGAGGATGCCCATTGGGAGCATGATCCTCCCTACTATACATGTTTTACATTTCATGAGGAACCATGGGCCAACCATGAAGGCCACATTACATTTCTTGTCTTCTTGTGGGAGGAACCACTTGAAGGACTTGAGGAGGCACTCCATGGATCATAAGGAGTTGGAGGAGTTAGCACAATCAAATATTTTCCCTTGGAGGATGAGGGGAGACTCATCTATGAGCCACTCCATTTATATGAGCAAAACATATGGTAGGAGTATTATTGACTTGCATAATGATTTGTCTATATATATGCATCTCTTAACCATATATGTGCAGGGATTTGCTCAAAGGAGGAATATTCTTCCTTCTAGATTTGATGGTCTACATGAGGCCATTATGGATGATCACTCCCTAAGTGGATATGGGGAGGAGAATTTTCATGGCGAACCTACTTACATTGCACACTACATCATTCACCTTCTCCATACTTGGGAAGAGATTGGGGTAGCAAGCAAATGGTGGGGAGGCCACCCATCATTTTATTTTCTATGGCAGTGGAGAGTCAAACTACGATGGCTACATTTTAGGAACCATTGTCCTTCTCCTTTAATTCACATGGAAGCCAACATGATTCTCCTTATGGTTCTCTTGGTTGATATTGCTAGAGCTTCACTTGGGAGCATGATTCGAGGAGAGACACATTGGGTGAATGTGTCCTTTGAGGGAGAAATTCCTCACACTTTCTGCACTACATGTTCTAAGGGGAACATGGGACATGATATGGTTACCTTAACAACACATTTGTCACTTTGTGAGGTGAGCCATATAATGGAGGAGATGCCATATGATGAAGACTTCCAACTCATCATATATGGAGATACATGGGCCAACATGATTTGCAACGTTGGAAGAGATATCCTTGGAGATCTAGTCTTCATCTTACCACTCGAGGGCAAGCATTTTGCAGCCTAGGATCAACACTCTCTCTACACTTACCATGAGTGGAGAGATGGAAAAAATGGGGTAGGCTACATTGTCTACCATGAGCAGATTTTCATCCCACTTACTTTTCCGGAGCCAAAGGTGGAGGATAGTTTCTAGGAGTTGCCTAGTTGGAAGGTAACTCATTTTGCATGGATGATTGCTTGGGGGATGGAGGATCCACATGAGGAAGATGTTCCTCAACACATTGCAGAATCCATGCCTTGAGAGGAGGCTTTCCAGTTCTATCCTTGCAGTTTCTTGAGGACAAGCAACATTTGGAAGGGGAGGACTATAATATTCTAAAATTTTTCGATAATAATTTGGAATATTAATTTTCACTGATTTCACCTAGGAGGAGAATAAATGGGTAAGGAGGCCCATGCATGATGATAATATCAATAAAATCCCTCATATTATGAAAGGGGATCATCATTGGAGCTGGTTTTCAGACCCTCATGTGTGAACAAGGTTATTTGCAAGTGGACAAGGTCAAGTTTGACCAAGTCAACAGTGCTGCCATAGGAGGAGTGGCTTACTTTGTAAGACAACACAGTGTGAATGAGGAAGAGGATATTTGGTGGAGGAAACCCTAATGGATGGGGCCCATGGAGAAAGAGCTTTCACTAGTTTAAAGGGAGGGCAAGGCAAACATTGTTTCTCATGCTTGTATTATTCATCACATTGTTTATTCAGACAATTGTGCATTTTTGTTGCATTTTTGTTGTTTAGAAAGAATTTCCGGGGGAATTCCTGTTTAGGATTCCTTCTCCTTCTTGAGAGGCCTCTTGAGGGATTGTTCTTCATTTTCCTCACATATAGGCTTGAGGCCAAGCATCCTCCATCAAGACAACGTTATTTCTGCAACAAAATGATGTTGTGTTGCTGGGTGTTGCAGTGAAGGTTCACTACACCACCTCCATGATCTGGATCTTGGGGGGAGGCCCCCAAGATCTAAAAAAATTGAAATGGATCTCACAAGATCTGAAAAATTAGAATGCCAGAAAAAAAAAGAGATAACACAAAGAAAATAAAACCACAAAGAAACTTGTTTTATTAAAACAGAGAATAACTTTAGAAGCTACATTGTGGTGGACAATCTGTCCTTTTACAAAGTGAGGATTGTTATTTATAGCCTTTTTTTGAGTTACAATACCATGGGTAGATACCATAGGTGGATACCACGGGTCGATACCATGGGTGGATACCACTTACAATACCATGGGTAAATTCCATGTGTGGATGAATACCATGGGTCGGTTCCATTTACAATACCATGGGTAAATTCCATGGGTGGATGAATACCATGGATGGATGCCATTTCCATTCATATCATTCCTCCCTCCTTAAGAAGCAATGGTCCCCATTGCGTGAAGTTTCCTCCTGAGAAGCCTTTGTTGAATATGAAGAGCCAATGAAGAGAAGGGTTTTGTGTAGTTAACCCTTAACCATGATGAATGAAGATCCAAGGATAGAGATACCATGTAATGCTTGTGACCAACTGTGATATTGATAGTCTACGTCTTAGTAAATGGACTTTGATGAAGTGTGGGTTTGTGGATAAACCAAAACCATGACAAACGAAGATCCGAGGATAGAGATGCCCTGTAATGCTTGTGACCAACTATGTTATTAATAGTGTGCGGCCTAGCAAATGGACTTCGATGAAAAGGATTTTGTGTGGTTGACCCATAACCGTGATGCTGATTTTTGATGAAGTAGCATGTGCCTACATAGCTTGGGGTGGGAGGGCACGTCTCCAAAGGGAACCCGCTCCGAATGTTTCTCTAGATTTAAAATGAGCATAACTCGGTCAATATAACTCAGAATATTTATTATAACCCTTTTTTGGAAATGGAATGATCATTCTGCATCTTCCCATGTATTTGAACCCGCTATCTGGAGACTGTAGACTCTCAGATTCACGCTGGAACTATCTCGCCGTCACAAAATTTATGAAAAAATAGCTAATTTTAAATCAACAATAACTCCCACATCTAGACTCTGATTCCATCGATTTTTTTTTTTGAAATTGGGTGATTTTTCAAGGGGAGCTCAGATCTATAGCCATTTATCTAAAATTTTGCAATGAAAACTGTGAAAAATGACAGGAGAGCCGCCGTCCACGAATTGTCGTTAGAACATTTTCTGCAACATTGCTGATTTAGAATCAGCGATATCTCCCTTATCCAAACTCCAATTCGGCTGATTTTTTTTTGTTTTGAATTTGGATGTTTTTTTTGCAAGGAATCCAGATTTGGTCTTCTATTTTGTAAAATTTTCACCAAAATTTTCAGATTTGATCTTCAAACTCGCCGTCCAAGAAATTCATGGAGTTTGCTGAAGATTGCTGCCAAAAATTGAAACTGAAATATGCTTCAAACCCTCATTCCCATGGATTCGTAACTTGAATCTGATACCACTAATTTGGACCTTGGGGGGAGGCCCCCAAGATCTGCAAAATTAGAATGCCAAAAAAAGAAGAAGAGATAACACAAAGAAAATAAAACCACAAAGAAAATTGTTTTATTAAAATAGAGAATAACTTTAGAAGCTACATTGTGGTGGAAGATCTGTCCTTTTACAAAGTGAGGCTTGTTATTTATAGCCTTTTTTTGAGTTACAATACCATGGGTAGATACCATAGGTGGATAACATGGGTCGATACCATGGGTGGATATCACTTACAATACCATGGGTAAATTCCATGTGTGGATGAATACCATGGGTCGGTTCCATTTACAATACCATGGGTAAATTCCATGGGAGGATGGATAACATGGGTGGATGAATACCATGGGTGGATGCCATTTTCCATTCGGGTCACTCCATCAGCTATTTTTCAGAGGAGGAGTCTCTCTTCTCTTTGGGAGATCATATTGGAGGCATGCCAAAGCTTATTGCAGACTTTGGCATCAAGGCCAACTCATTCCCTAGCCCTACAGTGCAGTTTCATTCAGTGACTGTGTTTTTTTTTTTTTTTTGAATTAGACTACTGCTATATTGATACAAAATAAAATTACAGAGAGGCTGGTGCTTCAGAGGGACGAGCCCAAAGTATGAGGCGTCCGCATATTACAAAGTTGCCTATTGACAGGAAAAACAAGCTGGAGACTGACTAAAAGTAATTTGGAGACCATGACCTTGTCTGACTCATGAACACCTGTGACCAAACTTTGAATTTTCCAGAGGCACAAACAGATGTCGCCCAAAACACAACTAAACACCAAACAAGTGGACAGGGCACAAACAGACTCTGCCCATAACTTTCCATAGACACAAACATAATGACAAGGCTCAAACAAACGCCGCCCGTGACAAAATCAAAACAGACCCATTGTGAAACTGAAGCATTCATCGGAAATCATAGCCTGAAGACGAGGAATGCCGCCATGCCGTGGAGATCGTCAGTAGGACAAAAAGAAATCTTCTGAGCAAGAGAATGATAGATTATCATTTGACTATAAGAAAGGAGGGAAAAGAGCATCTCCTTTCTGCCTGTAATAAAAAACCAGAGGGCACAAACCTGATTAATCAGCATTAGAAGGTGAAGGCACTTCCTCGACGATGGGACACGCATACTGATAAGGATCTTCGACATCTGGGGGAGGACAATCCAAGCCTGAAGAGCCACCAATGGGAGGAACGCTTGGACTAGCTTGCTGGCTCGCTTGCTGTGAAACTTGGCCACCTGGATCACACGGCCTGATTTCCATCTGAGGGGAGTCCGCCCCAGGCTCAAGGGCCACATCAGGAGTAGCCATAACAAGACCTGCAGAAACTTCACGAAGCTTGATAGTGACAGAGGCGAGGAAAGTGTGATTGTTGAGAGTGCAAGGATAATGAAGGCGGGCAGTATGAGATTGGGCATTAGAAGAAAGGCGGAAGAATGCTGGAGGATTGGGGTGACCTCGTCCCCTCCCACGTCCCCGCCTGGCAGTAGGAGAGCGAACAGGGTCGAAGTCAGAGGTGTCGGATGAGGAGGCAAAAGTGGTGGAGGGGGGCTGGCGATGCATATGTCCGCGAGAGGAACCTCTTCTACAGCGCATTCGTGGGCACCAATGCGGCATGATTTGAAATGCAGAGAGGGCAGAGGTATCTGCCAAATGGAGCCTGGAGTTAGCTTGCCGAAGAGTCCAGATAGGAGTCGAAGACAAGCGACTGAAATTGCAGTAGGGGCTGTGGGTGATGTGTATGCCAGGCCAAAGATCGACACAGCAGTTAAAATTACAACGTTTCCCTGTGCTGGTGTGAGAGCATGAATCAACATCAGCCAGGGAGCAGTAGGAGCTCAGGGGAGGAGCGCTATGGAAATTCCGGAAGGGCGCCATGGCAGAAGAATAATCAAGAGAACTTGGGGAGTTGGGCTGCATTAACGCAGAAATTAAGTTCTGGTCCAGAGATTTAAACGCCCACAGCAAGTGAAGGAGGATGGCGGTGGAGATAACCCACGCGCCAGTCCTCCGTGCCGCCCACTCATCATTCGCCTTGAAAGTCACCCGCATCCGGGACATTCAGTGACTGTGTTATTTTAGTAGAGTATTTGCAATGGGGCTTTGCAAATATCTTTGGAGGGTGAGATCTTAGGTGAGAGGATCAACCTTTCATTCTAGAGATCCATTGGAGGAGATCTTGTCATTTGTTGCAACATCTTCAATCTTCTCCATCCAGTTCTATTTTTGAGTTGCAGCTGCTACCCAGCAACTCCGGCATTTTGCAGATTTTGTGTTTCATAGCCAATCCTTCCAGGATTGACTTGAGGTAGCCTTTGGGAGATGAGATATTCACTCCCAATATTGAATTGGGCCATGTATTGATATATCTATGTATTTGACATATGTAGCATGCATTTTCTCTATAAAATTACGCTGTCATAGCTTATGCAGACATGTGTAGCAGTGATTTTATCATGTATCTTGTACTAGTTTCTTGAGGCTGAGCATTGCCTATCTTGAGTAGCCTTTTTCCTCAAGATCTTGTATTCATTGTTGCTGCTATTATTTAATGAGATGGCTATGGATTTATCTCACATTTCTATGATTTGAGTGTTGTTTCTACTCCATTTGTTGTGTTTGCATATTGTTGGGTCTCCAACTTTAGAATATCTTGAGATATTCTCATTGTTGTAGCATTTTCCCAATTTGGGATATTACATATTGGCAAGACACAGTGAAAGGGAGAGCGACCTATTTTCCTCGTCTTGAAGAATCAATAAAGGATATAATATTTGGAGACTGGGACATGAAAATGAAAAGTGTAGAATTAGCTATCATCAGCTCTAAAAACATGTCATTCAACATCTTCAAGTATATAAAAGATTCTCTTCTACAAGATAATATTATCCAGGAAATTCCAAAAGACGCTATGATTGAAGTCAGCCTTTTGAAACAATATTGGCAAGAAACATCAAGTAGAAAATCTCTCGACATATAAAATTTGACAAAGGTAAATATGGAAGTTTACTGGTATTTGATGATCAAGCCTCACAGTCAATTGGGAGTGCTGAGGTGTCTTGTCCAACGCAGCAGTTCAACTTCTTCCAACACTCAATGATGCAATATTTAGGGGCCAGATGAGAATGCAACCAATGCATCCCCCCTAGCTCGAATATATGATCAAATATTTCCAGCTCAAGGAACAGTTAGAGAGTGGACCCGAGAAACATTCTTGAGACTGTTATAACTCATGCATTTTAATTTCCTATTTTTTAGTTTATAGTCTAGATTAGATTAAGAATACTTCTTTCACAAGTATTCTATTTTTGTAATATTAATTAGTATTTAAACCCCTTTCATGCATTTAGAAAGGGGTCCAGATTTTTGAGAAGGTGGCTTTTGGAACTTACACTATTTTTTGAACAAAAGTATCTAATTGAAAGTCTGAGCCTAGAGGCTATATTTTAAGAAATAAGCTATGATGCAATGGGTACTATTATCTTTGTATTAGTCATTTTATGTTTTTGAGATTATAGTGAATTTGTTTCTATCTATCTGTCTTTTTCTGATAAGCATTAAAATGATATATATTCTTATTACTATTGATAAAATGTATTGAATGATATGTTGTTAGATAAGTGACTTTGAAAGTTGTTATATGATTAATGTTCTTCATCAACTAAATCAATTACATTGATTTAGTTTCTTTAATGTGCTTACATTCATTTTAGTATGCAAATGATCTATATTGTTTCATACTTGTGAAATCTTACTCTGTAATCATATAAATCAGTCCATCCCAGGAAGTAGTTAGACTTATTTTTATTTATGTTATCATTATAATAGATCACCCCATTTGTGTTGAATTTATTCCATTGTTTTACAAACTCATTTCTTATATGGGGAACTGGTATCTATATCCACAGTCAGACCTACCATTTCAACGGAAAAAGAGTAGCAAGGAGTTGCCTAACCTCCCGACCGGGTGGAATCCATAATGTTGAGGAAGTCACTCTCTAGCCTTCAACATTTTTGGCGCTAGAAGGAAGGCATCCAACTATGTATGGCATATAAAGATAAATCTCAATTGAAAAGCCAACACAAGAGTCAAACTCCCTCTGGAAAAGTTTCTACGGCTTCTAGATCTCGTTCACTATCTCCTAGTCATAAGCCTAAAGATGTAGAACCATTTCTTACATCTCCTGAAACATTACCCCGTAGACCTTCTTCATAACACATTCCTCAATCTCCTGAAGTTCAGTCTTTGATTGAAAGATTAGAAAAATATATATATCTCCAGATAAGACAGCCAAACCAGAAGTTTATGAAGAAATTATTACTTCTAAATTTCGAAGTACTAGTGTGTTAACCCGATCACAAAGTGAGAAACTTGGGATATATCCTTTCGAGTTTCCTATTTATCTCATCGTAAGAATTCAACCACATCAGCATCTCAATTAGGTATCAGTGAGATCACATCATCTTCATTTCCATTTACTTCCACCATCTCCTCTAATCAACCCATTTCTTTTCATCAACCCATTTCTACTCAAAAAATCAGTGTTGTTGTAAGTAGTACTAGTCTATTAGTAAGTTATTCTCCATCCATATATGCCTTTTGGACCCACTAGCTCATCCTCACAAGCACCAACTCAAAGAATTGCCAACCTACCATGGGTTAATCCGGGAGCTGTGCAAATGAAAAAATTTACATCCTCTCCCAGATCTTCCAGAAAAATGGTTACCAAAACATAATCCTGACAATGGTCTTGCTGCTGAAGAACATCTCAATAATTTTATGTTGGCTATGATTCTCCATGGTATGCAACATGAAGATGTTGTAGTAAGGTTGTTTCCTTATGCTTTTCAAGGATCTACAGGATCTTGGTATTTTTTCCTCCCTTCTGGTTCAATAGGAGATTGGAATTATTTTCAAGACTTATTTCCTGCTAATTATGGTGATGATAGGACAATTGCATCTTTAATCAATGTTATTTCTAATTTAAAAGATAATTAAAATGAAAATATCAAAGATTTAAACTCCAGGTTTAACAAGTTATTGAATAAAATTCCCGCTGCCTCTCAACCAGGATTAGATGTACAAAGAGAGTGGTACATATCTTCTCTTCCTTCTAATATAGAAATTTTTGTAGATAGAGCCAATAAGCCTACCCGTGTAGAAAATATAAAATAATCCTTGTCTGTAGAGAGAATAATTGTGGCTTTAGAAAAGAAGACAAAGTTAGAAGACATAAAATATAAAAAAGTAGCATTCAAAAATGATCAAAAGAAAAAAACTCCCAAAGATCCTTTCAATCTTGAGGGATTGCAAAAGGTCCTGAAGACCATGTCGAATGAAATGGTTGAAATAAAAAAACAAGTTGCTAAGAATTCTACTAAAAAACCCTTTAGATCATTTAGAAAAAATCAGTCGTTTGTATCATAGCCTCCCAATATCATTTCTAATGTTGAATCTAAAGAAGAAGAAGAAGAAGAAGAAGAAACTACAACTTCTACCGACGAATCTCAAGATGAAGAAGTAGTTGAATTTCATGGACTATGGGATTTTGTCTTACATTCCCCTGATGAAGCGATAGAGTCTAAAGCAATGCATGTTAGCACTAGAAGTAAGGCTTCTGCAGAACCAAATCAATCAATTCAGAAACAGAAGGTCCCAAATTCTATTGCTAAAGACAAACCTGTTAATAAAAAACCACCAGTCAAACCATCTCAGCAAGTTATTATTGAATCCTAGTCGATTAAATATGCATCCAATCCTCAATCTAGAACTTTGGTAGTATCTGACACTATTGAATACAACATTGTTGAGGATATGAAGAAATTAAAGCTAATATTTCTCTTCACAAAGTTAGAAAATTAAAGCAACAACATAATATCTTATTGAAAGATTTGAATGAAGTTACTACATCTCCTCTTCCTTCAAATGTTATTTCTAAAGCTGCTAATGGGATAGGGAAGCCTCCAATTGACAACTCAAACAAAGTAAATGCTTCAGATGCTATGTTTATTGGTGATAGATCCAATTCTCATACCTCTTCTTTCCTCTTAACTTATGAAATATACCATAGAAATGTTCATAACTATTTGATTGATTATGGAGCATTATCCAATATAATTCCATATTCAATTTGTGAGAAGTTAAATATCACACCCCAGAAATCATCAGTTAGCATATTTCGATTAGATAGAAAAAAGGTTGAGGATTTAGGAGAAATCAACTCGGTAAGTATTCGATTGTCATCAAATCCAAAAGTCGCTCAAATTATCGATATACTGATTGTCGACATCCGTGAATTCTACAGTTTAGTTCTTAGCAGAGACTAGTCTGAAAAGTTACATGGATATTTTGCAACAGACTAGTCTCACATGTGGCTTCCATACAATGGAAAACCAAACCAAATCAGAGTTGATCGCTAAAAGCATATGAAATACTCAGTTACAGATATTGGAGAAGAAAATGAACCCATATCATTCAACAATAATATTTTGGGTAATTATTCTACATATTCATTCTTGGGTAATTTTAATGCTAAAAGTTCACCTTTCTTGAACGATTTTGCTTAAATTTTGAAGAATAAACTATAATCCATTCTTTGTTTTGGAAAATTTTCTTTGATGGATCAAGATCCAATGATGGTGCAGGAGAAGGATGCATACTTGTTAGTCAAAAAGGTGAAAAAAATACGCTAGCTTGTAGACTTGAGTTTGAATGCACTAACAATATTGGTGAATATGAAGCTTTAGTTAAATCTATTCTTAAAGCAATAAGGCTTGATATACAATATATTCAGGTCTTTGGAGATTCATAAATTATTGTAAGACAAGTACGAAACATTATTCACTGTCTCTCAATTCACTTGAAACATTATCAATCTCTGGTTCAAGACCTCATATCTCATTTTTTAGCATTCAATATCTCTCCTATTCCTAGATGACAAAATGCCAATGTTGATCTTTTGGCTAACATTGCATCCAAGCTAATTCCACCTGAAGATTTTAGTCTTGACATATTCTCTATCGAATTGATTTTTCGTCCATCTATGCCAGATAATGTTACTAGTTGGCGAGTCTTCAATGTGATAATGACATTTTAGGTTTTCTTACTTTTGAAAAATCATATGATGATCAAATTCTAGATGAAGATGAAAATGATAATCAAATCAAGCAATAAGCTGATAATAATCTTTTACCAAAGTCTGTGGTAAAACTTAAATATTTATACGATTTAAAAGACAGATTAGAAAAAATCAACAATTTCAAACTACAAAGTTCTACTTTGAAGTTTGAACTAGTTAATTTAGGATCTGATAAAGAACATCAAGATATAAATTTAGGGCTTCCCCTTTCATCTGAAGAAAGAAATGCATTCAATTCCTTATTGAAAAAGTACAAAGATATTTTTGCATGGAATTATGAAGATCTTAAAATCTACAACCCATATATCATTCAACATATTATTCCTATGTTACCTGATGTACAACCCATGCAGCAAAAGCTCAGGAAAATACATACAAGTTTGGAAACTCAAATAAAAAATGAGTTAAAGAAACTTTTCAAAGCGAAAATTATTTTTCTTGTTAGACATTCAAAATGGGTTTCTAATCTAGTACCTGTAAGAAAAAATAATGGTGATATTCGAATTTGTATTGAATTTAGAAATCTAAACAAAGCATGTCAAAAGGACAATTTTCCTTTCCCATCAATGGAACAAGTTTTACATTCAGTAGTGGGTTTAGAATTAATGTATTTTTTAGATGGATTTTCAGGATATAACCAAATTATGGTTCATCCAGAGGATCGTTTAAAAAATACATTCAGAACGAAGAGGGGAACCTATGCATACCAAAATATTCCATTCAGATTTATGAATGTAGAAGCAAATTTTCAAAGTGCTGTGGATATTGCCTTTAAAGAATTGATAAATCAAACGGTGGTCGTTTATCTTGATGATATAACCATATATTCAAAGAAAATAAACAATCATTTGCATGAATTAAAGCAGATGTTTGAAATATGTGGAAGATTTGGGATTTCTCTTAATCCAAAGAAGTCAATTTTTGCTTTAAGTGAAGGTAAACTTCTAGGTTTTATCGTCTCAAAAAATGGACTCTGTATTGATCCCGACAGGATTAAAAAAATTTCAGAAATTTCCACTACCACATAACAAGAAATCGATGTAATCCTTTTTAGGACAGATAAACTTCGTAAAATGATTCATTCCATATTTTTCACATATTTTCCTTCCATTGCAAAAGTTGATAAAGAAAGATGCATTGTTTAAATGGGGGGAGCGGGAAAAGGAAGCATTTAAACTTATTAAACAAGCAATCACCGATGCTCCATCTCTCTCAACTCCAAATTTTACCAATGATTTCATTCTATATACTTTCGCTTTTTATCTATCATATGTCACGGTATTAACCCAGCCAGATGATAAAAATATTGAAAATCCAATTGCCTTTTTTAGTTGTAATTTTCAAGGAACTGAATTGAACTATACAGGTTTCGAAAAAAAATCATTTGCAGTTTATAAAGTGGTGAAATATTTTCACCCTTTTCTTCTAAAAGCTCATGTCAAAGTAATCGTTCCTTTCTCATCAGTCAGACAAATACTTATACAGAAGGAACTAGGACAAAAGAGAGCCAATTGGATAATTTCCATGCAAGAATACGACTTAGAAATTAAACATGTTAAAATTGTCAGAGGACAAGGATTTTGCAGATTGATTACAGGAATGAATGATACATCACTTGATGAGGTAACTACTACTATTGAACAGTTCACCGAGGTACTCAATATTAACCCTCAATCTCAGCATGTTGATTTAATATTTTATCTAAAAAATGGTTATGCTCCACTTAATTTATATTCCAAAAGAAAATGATCATTAAGATTGAAGGCTAATAAATATTAATTAGTCAATGATGTGTTGTACAGAAAAATTACGATTCTATTTTACTCAAATGTCTTGAGAAAACTGAAATACTCAATGTGCTTCAGGAACTTCGTGACTGACCAACAGGTGGACATTTTGGTGGAGATACCACAACCCATAAAATTTTACATGTAGGTTATTATTGGCCAACTTTATTCAAAGATGCACATAGCTATGTCATAAATTGTAAAACTTGTCAAACTATGGCAGGAAGTCAAAGAAAAGCCTTAATGCCACTTCAACTAATCAATATGGAACAACCTTTCAAACAATGGGGACTTGAAATAATAGGTGAGATCGTTCCTCATTCTTCTAAACATCATAAATATATATTGATTGCTACAAATTATTTTACGAAGAGGGTAGAAGCAATACCTCTGAAGAAAACCAACTCTGAAAATATTATTGATTTCATTGATCAATTTATCATCACAATTTTTGGTGTCCCTTATGCTTTAATATTTGACAATGCCTCTTATTTTTTTGGAAATTCCATGACAAAATTTGCTTTGAAAAGAGGGTTTAAATTTAAATATTCTGCAAATTATTATCCTCAGGGAAATGGTTTGGCAGATTCCACAAATAAAAACCTCATAAGAATAATTAAACACACAATTGACCAAAACTAGAATAATTGGCACAAAGCTTTGACTTTTGCATTATGGGAAGATAGGATAACTAAAAAGGTTTCAATGGGAACTTCTGATTTTCGATTGGTATATGGGAAGTTTTATCACTCAGTAATTTCTCTAGTTTCAAGAGAAATAGTCTGAGGTAACCACAAACCTACTTTAAATCCTAGGATCTAGCCTTCCTAGGGTTCAGAGAGGGCTCTCTCGTGAAGATTTATCTTTGTTTTTTATTTATGTTTTTAGGCTAGTTATGATAGAACAATTGGTTTTGTTTTTAAAGGTTTTGGTGGGTAAAAATCACTTAAGATTAAACTAGAGAGATATATACTTGTCCATTGGGCTATGGAGTCTAAGTCTAGATAGCAGTACTAGAAGGCAAGGCCAAAGGGATACAAATGTATTCAGGGCAAGATAGATAACCCTCAGAGATTTGGGAAAAGGTTTTTGATGAAATGGTATGATCAGGATAAAGGGAAATGAAGGATCCTTTAATCCGGAAAATGGAAGAAGGAGGCAGAGGTCAAACGAGAGTAGGAGTAATGAAGGATTCCTAACACCGGAAATCAACATAAAACATTTAAATGGTAACTTAGTTAAAAACAGGGAGCAAAAGGATAGTCTAGTAGTAATATTCCTAGTTACACATTAAGATAGATCAAACACATAATGAATTGCATGAAAATCAGAAAAGAAACAATGACAAGAAGAAATGTACTTCACTATTCAACTTATCGCATGAATCCTGAATTATGATGCCACTTAACCTTTGTCCAGTTTGCTACTTTGAATTCAACACATGAGAGCCTCCAATGTATCAGCAAAAGTCTATAGTAATCTTAGCAATTTTATTCCACCCAAAATACTTCAAAGAGTGAAGTATTTATACAAATTCTAAACTAGAATATCTTGAAAAAAAATCAAGATTGTTTTACAAATATCTCCAACTGTTTTACATAAATAGAACTTAAGTAAAGGACACTCAAAACTAATGCATCTATTTGGCACTATTTTTATGGATAGGTGATGACAAAGAGGAGAATTTGAATTTGATCTCAACTCTTAGTTGATGATGAGGCATCCAAGTCACTATCTGTCTCCTTTCTTTGTGCATTCCGCTCTAGCAATTCTGCAAACTTGGGGTCCAATGATACCTTTGTATTTCTCAATCCGAAATATATATGTAAAAAGTGAAAGAGGTTATTGTATATGAATATGTTGGTGAGATAAAATTCTCTCAGTTTCCTAAAGTTTTGCTCCAACTATTCACAATAGGCTCTGCAAAAATATGTGTAAAACAGAGTTTTACAGAGTCTGAAAAATAGGTTGTAAAGATGCACATGTATCTTTCATTATGTAATACCCGTGCACAAAGTGAGATAATTTTTTGTAGATGGAACTCTTATGAACAAAAAAATTCTTCATTTTTGTAAGATGTATTTCTGATTGACCACACTTTTCTCTGCAAACTGATGACTTAACATGAATTTTCTGCAAAAAGTGCTTTCCAATATTGTTTAATATTTTCCAATCCATAATGGCTGTTAGAAAAGTGAGACAGGTTTTTGTATTGGGAAATATTAAGAACATATACCTCCTTCAGTTTTGTAAAATTCATCTTGGATTGGCCACAATATTTTCTGCAAAACAATGACTTAAACATGAAATTTCTGCAAAAATGTTCCTTCTTGTTATGTTTTCATCTTTTCACCATTTTATTCTTTTCACTGTTTTACTTTCACTTTGGATAAAATTCATTGTTGGTGAAAGTATTTTCATCTCTTTTACCATTAATTCCTCTATTTTTACTTTTACTTTTTACCTTGACTGCTCTGTAACTTTGTTTTAACTTTCACTCTAACTTTTACTTGAGACACTTTAGCTCTCTCTTTTTCACTGTTATGTTTTCTCTGTCACTGTGAATTATTACTTTGATTTTACCATTTACTGTGAAAATTTCATCATTTTGATATCTCTCTAACTTGATTTTATTCTTTCTTTGTATACAAACTGTTTGTTGAATGAAGATTTTGAATTAAAATATGAGAATTTGGAGCAAACAATTTTGTCAACTAGTATTGAAACTGTTGGCCCAATTTATTTTTCTGATAATAACCTGAAAAATCAAACAATTTGTTAATGAAACAAAGGTCTGCAAAGAGGTGATTGAAGGCTTTTGAAAGACCTGTGGAATGAGATCGGCCTATGGAGGTTTAACTCTGTTTTTTAGGCATTCTGGCTTCTTCTGTAAGATTAAATGGTTTACGGAAGTAATTTACTTTAAACAGAGGGGTAACTGAGAAATTTAGGCTAAGGATAATTTCAAGTGATATCTTTGCTCAATTTAGGCTTCTAAGAGATGAAAACTGGGCTAAGACAGGAAACAAGGGTTTCCTGAATGGTTTAGACTATAAAAAATGATTTTTTAAGAAATCTGTATGCTTTAAACCCCTTTTTGTTTTGGAACTGATCTTCAAAGGTCGTAAGGTGAGGATATTTGGCTTAAAAAGGCTTACAGCGGAAATAAGGTTTCCTGGAAAAAATTGTCTAGGGTTTGGCTTGTTTTGGGCAATTTCCACAATGAATTTTTATAATTGAAAGCTTGATTTGCTTAAGGACGGTTCATAATTGACTGTGTAGGGTTTTAAACTTATGAAAAATACCTCAATTTGCAGGAAATTTGACACTTGAAAGGGTTTCTGAAGCTTTTGTTTGTTCCTACGGATGGGTCCTGGTGCAGAGAAATGGATTTTATAGTCTTCAAACAGGAGATCTGTGGTGAAAATAGGGAGTTTCTATGGATAAAATCATGTTTCAGGGATTTTAGCATAGTCAGGAGGCTTGATGTAGTCAGGCGAAGCTCTTTATAGTTAGGAATGCGCAACTAAACAATAAAAATGATGTTTCAAAGGTTTTTAACCTTTGGAATTAGTCACCATTAATGCATTAAATGTCAGTCTCATCAAAGGCGGGATGCAGTTTGGATTTTAAAATCCATAACCAGAAGTGGTTTTTGCGTTGGCCTCAGGAGGTAAGCTGTATTATGCCAAATGAACGCGATCAAATTAAATTGTGACACGTCACAGGAGGGGATTCATGAAAACTGCTCATTTTGCGTTGATTTTGAGTTTGGGCAATATATCAAGTTATGAGCGCAAAATGCACCCTCCACCGTTAGATCTAGAAGGTCGAGGTGAACTACTAAGATCAAAAGGGAAGGTGCAGTGAAAAAGGTAAGATGGGACCCGGGTATTTTAATGAGCACTGATATATAAAACCTTTTCATATTTTTCATTATAACCAAAGTTTCATATATATATTATGGGTTTATACATATAAGCGGGCTATGGTATGATATATGATTTATAACAAAGGCTTATAGGTAATAAGGCTTACATGTATGTTGGGGACGCATGAGGCAGGTTATGAAATTAACTAGTGGTCAATCTTATGTATAGCATGAGGCTAATACATTTTGGGTAAATGAATAGGAAAAAAATGTGAAACGTGAAATGAATCATCAGTTTTAACTCGATATTACCCCAGGTTAACTATGTAATGTGCAGATTTAATAGGAGCTTTTGTAAAGGCTGCGGGGGTTTAAAGTTTAGTTTAAATTAAACTTTATGATAATCTTGGAAGTATTTTTATTTTTTTATATAGTTTATTAAACCATGGGCGTTTAATAACTATAGTGGGGCAGGATATTTATATATTGTTAGTTTTATGCCAATGGGGGTATATTTTAGGATTTTATTTCGACATGTGGATAATTAACTTTGGCATACAATCTTATAATAGTGGGTTTTAGGGGATATTTAAATAAAAGAAACTATATTAATAGGATAAGGTTTCTTTTAGGGAGTTAATAGAATAAGTTAGAAATTAATATGACAAGGAAAATGAAATACTCAAGAAATACACTTATATGACTAAGTAAAGTGAAAACCTTAAAGTAAAGTTTATCATTTGATGATTTCACCACTTTTACTTAGGATATGATGTTTTTTGAGGGTTTGTATGTTTTATGAAATGGAGGAACTCAATCAAAAGGGATATTATGCATTTTTAAGTAAGAAAAGATTTCTTACTCAATAATTTTAGTTGTGATGGGTGAATGAAGGGTAACTAATGATAATTGGGGATTAATATAGGAATTCAACACTTTTAACTAATCAGTCATTGAGCCTTGGGTCTGGTCCCAACAGAAGTCAGAGAAATGCTCTGAGCCCCTTTGACTGAAAGTCTAGAATGCATAATTACTATAGGGGATGGGAAATTAGTAATTTTTACCTGGTGATGAATATTTACAAGCTTCTTCCACTTCTTTCTACCTACCCAACTTTAATCTAACATTTTTTCTTCCATTTTGCAGGTGCACTTGAGCTTGCTACCTTGAAACATTTTATTCTTTTGAAAAGCATAAAAACCATCTAAATCTACCTTATATCATCCGAGGGCTCAGATTAAACTGATGAGCTCATATTTATTCTCTACCTATCTACTGATTAGTCAATATTAAATTGTCTGACTAATCTTTCTTCACTATCTAGAACATGAAAATTGACAACATGACAAGTCAAGATTAAACAATTTAACTCATCTTGGATTATGGCATTTATTGACACTCTGCCACAATCATTTGCAAAAAGTAAAAAGTAGTGGCATTTGGACTTGCTCACTTTCATGTTTTATTTCTTTTTCTTTTGGGGTCTATATTATTTTAAGTCCTTTGATTTTTCTTTTAGGACTTTTACCCTCTTTTTGATTTTCTATTTTTTTTTTATTTTTTTACAAAATATGGGAGAACAACTTGCAAAAATAAAGGTATGTACATATTTTACAAGACTATCATAAGTCAATTCCAAATTATGAATCCTATATTTATAGGACCCTAATAGGAAGGAAGCAGTTTTACCTTTAAACGTAGTTATCTCGTCAACGGCCCCAGTACAACTCATTAACGAACAACCTTTTTCTTCATTACAATCAAGATTGTCTCAAAGAATTAAAATGGAAGAAGAAATAGAAAAGGCTAAAATGGTACATAATCATCATCAACAATTGTTTAAAAGTTCATTTGATTCAAATACAATTAAAACTAAATAATTTGAAATTGGTGATTTGGTTTTGGGATGGGATAAATTGCATGAGGACAAAGGAAAACATACCAAATTTCAAAAACTCTGGCTTGGTCCTTTTCAAATAAGCGAAAAAATAGGTCCATCAAATTTTATTTTGCAAAATTTACAAGGGAAGAAGGAAACTCTTCCTATTAATGGAATTATCCTCAAAAAATACTTTACTTGAAAGAACAAACAGTTCTTTTGTAAAAATATGTACATACTTTAAGTCATAATAAAAGAGGTTTTTGTAATTTTACACAAAACGTGAAACACTTTATCATTTTCTAGAACCTGAAAGTGTTAATCTTCAAAGATATAAATTAGAAAATAAATCATTTTTATTGAAATCTCTATTTTTCTTGGAAATTTTTTATTCAAAATAGCCAAATTAGAAAGAAGAATTTTCTAACCCATGTAAATTGAAAGATTATTTTGACATGAATCAAGTTCAAAAAGTTATTTTTACAAGTACAAGATTTTGTTGAAGTATTAGCATCTTTTACTTAAATCGTCATCCAAAATCTCATAAGGAGAAAAATGATAACCTCCCCATTCATTTGCATTAGATATTTTCAAAGTGTAATTCAAAATATAAAAAGCTTTGAACTTGAGAGGTCTCATTAAGAGTCGACTCATCATGTTCATAGGAAACTAGTAAACTTGACATTATCAAACTAGCTACCAAACCAAGATAATGGCTCTAGGCTTAAAAACCTAAGACAAGGGATCTCTTCACGAGCCAGCTTGTTCAAATTTACTAATAACCATTGGATGAAATTATCACTACTATCTACCAAACTAGGATAATAATTTTAAAGTGAAAAATAAAAATACAAAATTAATTAAAAAAATAATAATTACATTACCTTTGGAAATATCTATTACGTTATGAATGAGATACTGGATCATTTTGGTTAAATAGTAACCCCATCGAGACTATGAACACATGCTGGCAGCAGCGGCTCTACTAGTGACTAATAAGTTCATCAAACAAGCTAAACTTTAACTAAATTACTACTTATCTTTTCAACTTATTACAATTTAATTCATTTAGAGAAATTTTTCATTTTCAAAAGTAAGAAATTTTTTTCAAGTAAAACCAAGCTATTAGGATTGAACTTTACCTATATTAAAGACGAATTTCAATCATTTATAATTTCCTAAAATAATCTCTTTTAAGTATTATTATTTATCACAGATTCTAGATTCATCCAGTGTATCGCCAATTGTTGTAGTATTACAACAACAACCCCACCCCCCCCCCCCCCATTTTTCTAGATAAATAGTATGGAAAGAATAATGGGGACCTTTTTAAATAATTCTTAGGATTATTTTTATTTTAGAAATAAAATTTAGAATTTGAGATTATTAGATTAAAGGTTTGTTTTTCATAAAAAAACATTAAAAAATCATTAAAAAGTGCTCTAAGGAACCCATAAAGGACTAAGAGTAACCCAATCGGGAAATAAACCGTCGAAGTGTAAATCGTCGAAATAGAAAATACCGATATGAGAAATGTTGAAACACCAATATGCGAAATGCCGAAACGCCGATGTACGAGGTTGTGAAGTATGTTATGTAATAGATACCGTTATCGCAATCTGTCATATGACGTATGCCGATATCGCATTCTGTCATTCAACAGGAAAACCATCGCAATATCGCATTGTCGCATATCACACATTGCTGCAAAACATCAAAATTCATTAATCGTGAAAAAGCCTATTTATAGATCCCAATAGGATAACAACTGCCAAATTCACAAGAGGCCCATGCTATCAATTTAATGATAATTCCAGTGTTTTATGATCTCGAGGTTTGTAAATGATTTTATAATTATTTCAAATTTAATACCATGGATTCCCATTGTGCATGAGTTAAGGTGATACGACAATTAATATCATTTGAGATGATCTCAACTTATTCTCTCTGGTTTCTATTTCAACAGGGTAATCTCGAAAACTTAGGCATAAAAGGATGTCAAGGCTAATTAAAGCACGAAGGAAGTTTGCCACCCTGCCTCAGTTAGTTGTTCAACAAGAAGAATATCACGAGATGGCTCCTCTAGTCTCAGACACCACATGCAACCCACAAATTGATTCTTAAAGCTGGAAAGGGATTTATAAGTTGTTTGAGAATGAGAATCCATAAGTAATTTTAAACAGAAAAGTTGTAGCTGATGATTCTGCATCCTCAGATTCATACTCATGGTCCGATGCAGCTAACTCTTTTCTGCACATAATTGCTGCATTTACTAAAATGTTGTGATACACTGACTTAGTAAGATGGGTGTTAGATCATGTGGACATCCGAGCTGATAGACATTCCAAAAATAGAACAGTCATTGGTTCTCTCAGGCATGCAGATTTGAAGGAAATGTATAAATTTCCTGAGCCCCAGAAAAGATACGACAATTATTTTTTCCAAGAATTTATGCGAGAGAATGAGCACCCTGCAAATGTGATTAAGGATTGGAGAAATGATCCTAATCAACATAAATGAAATGATAAGGGTATGTAAGTATTTTCTCTTAAAAACCATTTCTCTCAAATTGTTGCAATGATGTGTCATATTTTTGGGTCTTCAAATAAAACCAAGACACCCCTAATAGAAGCAACCTCTGATGGCTATATTCTTGATTGGGTTAATATTTTGTTTGATAATTTGATTAGATATATCAATTTCTATATAGAAAATCATAATCTTCCATCCAATATAGCCACTCCTTTTTATATGAGTTCATTTATCCTAGATGTTGTTTGTTTTTTTACCGAATTTCCGTCATTAGGATGGAAATGGACCAGAGAAGTCAAAACCCCCATCTTTGTACAGTTAGAATTCCTATGGGAATAAAAATACCACTCCCATATGTTTAAAATATGTGATGATATAATGCTCCCATTTTTTCAAATCATTTTCGAAAGGAAAATCTCTAGAGTCACCCATGAAGCCAATATAAGTCTCAGGTCTATAGGAAGATGGTTTGGTGAAGAATTTTTCACATACATCTGCGTTTTTGGAAGTCATGCTTGCCCTTAGTCCTACCCTTATATATAACGGATAAATTATTGGCCAAGGAGATTGCTTATCAGACCGTAGGTAATGGATTGACTAAATTTATGAAAGAGTCCAAAAAGACAATTCGGCCAACTTTTCCTATCACATGTGGGTCATATACTCTCTACAATTTCAAGCATGTCTGTCTTGAAATTGATCGATTAAAACCCTTCAATTTATTGGTGCATATGGTGTTTCCAAAGAAATAACAAATCAAGTTAAGTTGCGGGCATTAGGAAAGTGAGCTTAATAAATTTGACGATGTGTTTGAATCAATTCAGAATTCTCAAGGGTTCTGCAAATAGCAACTGTGAAATTCAGTCCAAAAGAACTGATACAAATCAGACAATATCGTGAACAGAGGAGTTATCATTTTCCAGATTACATCTTCCACAGGCCAATGCTAGAACAAATTCCAATTCTTCCAGTTCAAATTCAAGTGGCAGAAGGAGGACAAATTCAAATTCCGATTCCTCCAGTTTAGATTCGAGTGCCAAAAGCGAAACAAATTCTGATTCTGATTCCTCTAGTTTAGGTACAAGTACCAGTGGCAGAACCAAAATTCGTAGATGTTCCACAAGAAGAGAGATTTAATAAAGACTGGCAAAGTTTTGAAAAAGCATTATCTGACACTAATACTTCTACTGATCAGAATGCCATTTTGATAGAAACTCTTCCCAATGAAGATTCTTTAAGAACAACAATTCATTTAGGTGAATAAAGAGTTCAAAAAGTTTCCTCTAATCTAAATGATTATGAAGATATAAAATAAATTCAAGAAATTTCATTCACTGCAGAGGTTTCCGAAATTCCTATTCAGCAAAACCAGATACCAAAGAGCAATGGTATAGAGGAGAGACAGGAAGAAACATCGGCCAAAGACATGGATATTATCCCTTCTTTTCCATCGATAGAAATAATTCTGAACATTGAGGAAATACATCCTTTGGATGTTTTTTACAGTCCAAAGCATAAAGTTGTGGTATCCAAGTCAAAGAAGAAACGAAAGATTGAAGATTCTCCAGAAATGCCTATGGACACAACATCAATGCAAGTTATCTGGAAAGGAACTCAGTCAACTCCAGCAAAAGAAATTAACCGATTATCTCAGTTCGCAGGTGCTTATGCAGAGGAAAATATTCATAAGGCAACATAGATTGAGTCATTAATCATGGATAAAAATCAGAAAATGCCTCAAATGGAGCAAAGTTTATTCGATGAAAAACAAAGGATAGAGCAAGAATTGCAATCAAATATTAATATTCTGCAACTAGAGTTTGAAGTTCTCAAACTCAAACTCAAGAATTAAATTAAAGAAAAGGATTTAATAGTCCATAAATTATAGTAGAAAATTCAAAATCTTCAGGAGAATCCAGAACTTAATGAGGTAAATAAAGAAGCAACAAAACTGGAAACATTTTTGGTAAACCAACAGGCATTTTTCTACCCAAAGTACCAACAGATTCAAGAGCAAATTAAAATACGTGATCAGTTAGTCACTAAAATTTCTGATTTGAAGATTTATTATGAAGAAATGATGAGAAAGTATCTAAGTATGTAGATTGGCAAGACACAGATGAGAAAGTATCTAAGTATGTAGATTGGCAAGACACAGTGCAAGGGAGAGCGGTCGATCTTCCTCATCTTGAAGAATTAATAAAGGATATAATATTTGGAGATTGGGACATGAAAATGAAAAGTGCAGAATTAGATATCATTAGATCTAAAAACATGTCATTCAACATCTCCGAGTATATAACATATTTTCTTCTACAAGCCAACCTTATCCAGGAAATTCAAAAATACACTATGCCTGAATTCAGCCTTTAAAAACAATATTGGCAAGAAACATTAAGCAGAAAAGCTCTTGACATAGAAAATTTGACAAAGGTAAATATGAAATTTTATTGGTATTTGTTGATCAAGCCTCACAGTCAATTGGGAGTGCTGAGGTGTCTTTCCAACATAGTAGTTCAACTTCTTCCAGCACTCAATGACGCAATATTCATGGGCCATATGAGAATGCAGCCAATGCATCCCCCCTAGCTTGAATGTATGATCAAAGCTTGCCATCTCAAGGAACATTTAGAGAGTGGATCCGAGAAACAATCTTGAGACTGTTATAACTCTTGCATTTTGCCTTTAAAGAATTGATAAATCAAACGATAGTAATTTATCTTGATGATATAACCATATATTCAAAGAAAAGAAATCATCATTTGCATGATTTAAAGTAGATATTTGAAAGATGCAGAAGATTTGGGATTTCTCTTAATCCAAGAAGTCAATTTTTTCTTTAAGTGAAGGTAAAATTCTTGGTTTTATCGTCTCAAAAAATGGAATTTGTATCGACCCCAATAGGATTAAAACAATTTAAAAAATCCCATTACCACATAACAAAAAATCGATGCATCATTTTTAGGACAGATAAACTTCGTAAAATGATTCATTCTAGATTTTTCACATATTCTTCTTCCATTGCAAAAGTTGATAAAGAAAGATGCATTGTTTAAATGGGGAGAGCAGGAAAAGGCAACATTTAAAATTATTAAACAAGTAATCACCAATTCCCCCTCTCTCTCAACTCTAAATTTTACCAATGATTTCATTCTATATACTTTCACTTCTGATCTATCGCATGTCGCAGTATTAACACAACCAAATGATAAAAACATTGAAACTCCAATTGCCTTTTTTAGTTCTAATTTTCAAGGAGCTGAATTGAACTATATAGGAGTCGAAAAACACGTGTTTGCAATTTATAAAGTGGTGAAATATTTTCGCCCTTCTTTTCTGAAAGCTCATGTCAAAGTAATCATTCCTTTCTCATCATTCAAACAAGTACTTATATATAAGGAACTAGGAGAAAAGAGAGCCAATTGGGTAACTTCCATGCAAAAATACGACTTAGAAATTAAACCTGCTAAAATTGTCAGAGGACAGGGATTTTGCAGATTGATTACAAGAATGAATGATACATCACTTGATGAGGTAACTGCTACTATTGAATAGTTCACCGAGGTACCCAATATGAACCCTCAATCTCAGCATGTTGATTTAATATTTTATCTAAAAAATGGTTATGCTCCACTTAGTTTAGATTCCAAAAGAAAATGAGCACTAAGATTGAAGGCTAATCAATATCAATTAGTCAATGATGTGTTGTTCAGAAAAAATTATGATTATGTTTTACTCAGATGTCTTGAGAAAAAAAATCACATCTTCTTTAAAATTTTCCAAAAAATATATATTTTGACCCTATGGTATGTCTTTAACAAAGGGTTAAAACCACAATTGAGGACCCTCCCTTGCCTATGACGTAATGAGGGGGAGGAGGCATTCTCATTTGATCTCAACCATCAGTTTCCCCACTAGATGCGGGTCGTCAATCATCAAAGGGGGCAAGGCACCATGGTTTATTGTATATATATATATATATATATATACCTTAACATATATTTATATATATTTTCCTAGCCTTGGGGAGGGTCTGAAAGGGCCACACCGGGTGATATGGCCTATGCGAAGGTATGGTGCACCAACATGGAACCACTTGGAGTATTGACATGGCTTAATGTGGAGTACCAGGTGGGTGTCATGTGGTAGAACATGGTGACATGGAAATATATCATTGGCCGAATATTTGAATGGTCATGGGTGAAAATGTGAAGTTGGGAAACACTTTTTTCCCTTTTTTGACGTTGAAAATTGTAATTTTATATGTTTTTCAACTTCAAATCCACTAAAATCATATTTTTATTGCAAATTATGCTTTGACATAAAAACAAGAATTGTAGAGAATTGTCTTACCTCCATACCCATATTTAAAAAAAAAAAAAATATTGACATATAGAGGGGTAAATTTCTTGTTTACTAACTGCATATACTTGAAATTTTCAGGCAAAC